>OY744476.1:40880753-41480753 GCA_963556175.1 Tipula confusa
GTTATATTTTGGAACAGTTTGATCTTATTGTATATTAGTGAGATTCTCGTATGTATAATATAAACTGTTCGATTAACATGGTAAATAGTGAAAATATATGTTAAGCGGAGATCAAAACCATTATTCATCACTTTGTTCTTAAAACATTTCATGGTTGCATTTTGGTACTGGTCCAAATGTTGAATTGGCTATGTACAATATTTACATAGACTGTAATTGATTATTTAATTATTTGCGTTTCCTGGGTAATCATAAGGGGCTTTGTTAATTTTTAATTCATTACCATGCAGAATAATGATCTTTACTTACTAGTTTCCTATTAGAATGTTCATGTTCGATTTGATCAATTGTTTGGAAGTAATCCTTTCGAATCGATGTTCTCATCAAACTGTGCTTGCGAGGCGTATGGATATGGACATCGCTTCCTGGCCGTACGGTCGATGTGGATTATTCAGTTTTGCGATCGGAAGGGGGTTCAGCAAAAGGGTATATTTTTGATCGGCTTTTGATATTGGTTGTAAATATTCATAATCGGTTGAAGGGTGATTCGATATTGAATGGTGTGTTTTGTTGGCGTTGTTTGTCTAGAATTAGGATGGGTTTTCGGATTTGAGCTGTTTTAATGTCGCTTTTATTGTAAACGATTTGCAGTTTTGGAATATTTTTTCTACATTACGAAAATGCTGATTATTTGTTTTGTTGAGAGTGGTCCATTCGAGATTTTTTCTGGACGTGTAGGCAGACTGATTTATCTATGACTGGACACAATAGGGATAATTTGTTGGGTTTGTGTATTAAAACAGTTTCGGAATGGTTCCGCGGGAGCGGGGGATATAAATGTAAAAATATATAATTATTTTTATAATTTTATATATTTTTTGTATTTGTTATATTTTTTATGTTTTTATATTTTTTATATTTTATATTTATATTTTTTATATTTTTGTTTTTTTATATTTTTTATATTTTTTATTTGTTATATTTGTTATATTTGTTATATTTGTTATATTTGTTATATTTGTTATATTTGTTATATTTGTTATATTTTTTATATTTGTTATATTTGTTATATTTGTTATATTTGTTATATTTGTTATATTTGTTATATTTGTTATATTTGTTATAATCATTATTTTTGTTATATTTTTTATATATTATATATTTTACATATTTTTTATATTTAAGAACACCTTCTCAATGCTTTCAGTTCGTCCAATTCCCGGTCAAAATGTTTTAAATGTCAAAAACCTGGTCGCTTTATCAGGGATTTTAAAGAACCAGAAACTGGCTTAACGATAAAGCAGCTTGACAGTTAGGAAAAACATCCGGAGAGATTGCGGCTCATAAGCGCCTAGAAGGAAAATTATGAGTTATGTTATTTACCTGGCTTCATAAATAAAGATCCGGAAAACTAAGTACCTTCAGCTTTGCAGGACGTAAGCTGGGAAAAGTGGCAAAAAGCCCCAGTTTGATTGTTAATGGCACTTTTACATTGGATTCCAAAACTTCCGAATCGGTCTTACGTCCTAATATGTTACCTCAAAGATAACAAATTATAATATTGCGTCTCTGTTAAAATATGAGGACGGCTAGAGGTAAAGATGCTCAAATAAGCAATTTGATCGATACCGGTGCTGTTTGCTCATGTTTTCGATTCATGATTAAGCCAAGAGGAAGCAAAAGCTACTTCGGTTACGATTAATCATCGTACAAATCGTTTTTAAAGGAGGCAGTCCCTTTTTAATACCCGTGGTTTAAAAGATCCATTATTGACCACCAATCCCAGACTGACAGCAGTTAAAGTTGGAAAAAGTGAAAAAGGTCTTGTTAGTTCTAATGATATAAAGGTTGTGCCTTTGAGAGCCATAAAAAAAAGATTGACTGGCTGTGCAGAAGACCCTATCAGAATGCCATTACGTTATATCAAGCCAGCAATGGCGTGTAAAAATCCTTTCCACTATTATGATTACTATATACCAAAAAATACTTAGGCCAAGCAAATGCCATTTAGAGGAGAGTAAACCTCATCACAGAGCACACAAACACCAACACACACACACATACACAGAGTATTATTAAACTTGTGTAACATAGATTCCACTTTTTTCAGGATACTTTTATTTTTTTTCCCCAAAATCGAAAGAATTTTGGGTCTTGACCTTTTTTTGCTGATGTTGTTGTTATTTTGTTGTGTTTAGATTTTGTTTTTGTTTAAGAAAAAGGAAGCAAACGACGCCACCAACAACAACACAAAAACAAAAAGCTAAAAAATTTCATCTTCTTTGAAGTAATTCTTTTGTCATAAGCAAAAAAAAAAATAAAAAAAAAGTTTAAGGATATTTTTTGTTGTTCGTGTGTTTGTGTGGTGGGTATATAGGATCATATTGATGAAGACGACGATGATGGTTTTTCGGTGATGGTTACTCCAAATGATGATCATATACATATATACTATATAAACACATATACATTCATATAAGGATGACAAGTATAAAGAATGTGAAGAAGGTCCTTTTTTATTGTTTGTTTGATTAAGATTATCATTTCTATTATGTGAGATTGCGGGCAGGAACCAACCCAGCAGCAACAACAAAAATATAAATATATGTATGTATATAGAACTTGGCTTTTTGATTATATTGTAGGCAAAAAAAAATTATTTATTTTATTTTGGCTTATATTTAATTGGCCTGACCAGATTTTGTACGTTTCTGTGTATAGTTGTGTCCTATTGTTGTTTATACTTATGATCTATAGTTGGGTGGGGTTTATACTTACTTCGGTTGACTTGGAATACCAACAACCGCACAACAAAATCAACAACAACAAAAATAAAAGGAAAATATTTTGAAGGGCACATCAACATTTTGTTTTTCGTCCTAAACATGAGATGAGACAATGTATAGTGATATAATCTAATGCGATTATTATCTTCAGATTTTAATTTGAAAGGGTGTTAGTTACGATTTGTGTAAATTTACATATTACGGACAAATTCTAGTGAATTTTTAATTTTAGTATTAAGTTTTGGGTCGTATTGTTGAGGAGTACCTACAAAACCCTTAACAATATACCCCACAAAGATGACGGAGCATAACAAAGTAGAACTTAACCACAGTAATTATTGTTGATAATCATTCTAATGAGATACATACCAAAACAAAACAAAATGGTTGTTGCTGATTTATATTAGAGGAAATTTGATGGAGGTACCACATGAGTTGCATGAGTCATATTACAAACAAAGAGAAGAGAAATAATATTATGACGATGATAACAAACTACAAATCAGTTTAAAAAAAAGTAATAGAAGATCCAAGGTTGAGATGCACATTATTATGGTGGACGAAATTTCAGATGTACAAAGACCAAAAAGACTGTCTCCCCTAGAAGCAAACATAGTGAAATTGTAGATTGATGATTGGTTACATGGAATAATAGTTATAGTCAGAAAATCGAAATATACAAGTCAAATATTATTAGTGAACAAGAAGGATGGATCGAAAAGACTATATGCATCAAATGAAGCAAGTGCAATTTTTTAAGAAAGGATTTATTAACCTATGGGGATAGAAATATTGAGGCCGTGAGGAAGTTTCCAGGCTTACTAACAAAAAAAAAACTCTTTTTTAAGATTGACTGGCTGCTAGACAATTTAACCATAACTTTGCAATGTTGGCAGAAGTGTAAAGTTTTGTGTCAAATAAAGTGCATATAAATTAAATTTTCGGTGATTACATGACGTACTGGTCATTGAACGGTTAATTAAATTGAATTGTAATGTTTATTCAATTTTTTTTATATTTAATTTATATTAATTTTAAAATTTTGTGTCAAATTAATAGTATTCTTAATTAATTTAAGCAGCATGAAGGTAAAATAATAAATGTGTAATTTACAAGTGAAAACTAATGCCATCTGTTACAGCCTACGGCTTAGAGGAATTAGTTCATTAATAGATTTTGTTCTTAGAGGAGTCGCGGATAAGAGACGTCAGAGTGCAGAGCAGTTCAGTAAAATTTTGATTGTCTTGTGCTAATAATAGTTAACCGGACGGGTTAAATTTTCGCGGTATCCATATTTTTAACAGTTAATTTTTAAAAATAAATTAATCGGATCAGCACATAAAGCAATGAACCATTTTTATTGGTTGACAATAAATTAAAGTCCGAAGCAAAACTTCCATTGAATGAAAATACACCATATTGTATATAAATTGTATCTTTGCATCCTAATCGGCACGGGTTAGTGGCAATATTTTTGCAATCGAGTAATTTTGTAAGAGTTACAAATAAAAATAAGAAGGTTCACATAACCATTATCTCATATACAATTGTTTACGGCATTTAAGAGGAACCCTAATATTTAAGATTTTAACTTTCAATAAAACTCAAATCAATCAACAATAGATATCTTTCGATAGAATCGCGAAGAAATGAACATACCGCACAAAAATCATGTAAAAGTCTGTGATTTAAGAACGCTGATAAGAATGTTATGATTATGACTATTATTATGATAATCGTATACGAAACGATAACAACTTTTTTATTATTTTTTATCGATCATCAAACATTTTTTGTGGTTTTTGAACTTGGCTTATTTATTTATTGGTCTATACATTTTGCTTCAATATGGTATCAGATAATCTTTGGGCACAACAATAAAAATGTTCTTCCCGTATTTATTTCCAATAAACACTCCGTTAAAAAATTTTCTTTATCATTTTCAATACCCACAGTTGATGACACGTGGTAATAACAATTTTTCCTTTGTTTCAATATATCTTTATTCAAAATCCATTGTCTTTGAACCGAAGTCGCAGACAAAATTTTATATTTTTTTTGCTTTCGTGAACCAATTACCAAATTAGCTTAATTACCGTTAATTGAGATATGATTTTATTTTTCATTTTTTTATTAAATCAATAAAAAGTTGCAAACGCTTTACGAAATTCTAGGAATTTTTTTATGATTTCGTTGTCTCTAAATAACAAAATATTTGGCTTGTAATTGCCTTTAGCTCTATATACACTTTTTACAGAATTACGTCTTACGTAATTTGATTTAATTTTCGTAAGAAATCGAAATTTGTTTTTGTCTAAAAAATTAATTTTGATCGTTTAATTCTAAATTATAATTTAATTTGTTTCTTTTTTACAATAATATATTTATAAAAAAAAAAAAATTAATTCGTCTACATTATATAGAAACTTAATGGTCTACTGCATTTAGTTATGATCACTTTATAAATGTACTTAGATATGCTTGCTGCTTGATTATGGTACACATTTTGAAATGGCAAAAGATTGAAGTTTGGAAACGATAATTTTAGTGGTAAGCTTGAGGGCTTTCAAACCTAAATAAAATATGGCACATCAATAAAAACTCAACACCCAGTAAATTGCAAAAATTTTAAATCGTCCTTTTAGATGTTGTCTGCATTAGAAAAGTCAAGTTGAGTAAATCAGAAAAATGCTTCCCATATATGAAAAATCTCCCATATATTTATATAAATATATATATATATATATATATATATATATATATATATATATATATATATATATATATATATATATATATATATATATATATATATATATATATATATATATATATATATGTATATATATATATATATATATATATATATATATATATATATATATATATATATATATATATATATATATATATATATATATGTATATATATATATATATATATATATATATATATATATATATATATATATATATATATATATATTGTCGTGTCTGTGAAAGTCGTGGCGGAATGAAGTGGGATTGTGGTCTCTTACAGACCTTATTTCGGAGACCATGCTTGGTGGAAAGGAGTGGAGCGTGGGGAAGTTCATGGCCACCTCCTGAGTTGACTTTCATTATTTTGAATATTTTTTTTTGTTTGTTTTGGGTGATATCCTTGATGACCGAGATTGGCCGGTTTCCCAGGAATTGTGATTTTGATTTGGTAGTGATGTTTCTTGGTAGTGAACTTGCTAGTTTTGCAATTGCTGCTCGTGGTTTTCTGAGGACGATCACGGGGTGCTGTGGCCGATTTTTCACTGATTCTGTTTCGGAGTGGTATAGGCCAACAGTCGTGTCAGTGAGGTCTGGTTCACTTGTAGGAATGATAGAGTGGGATTGATGCGAGTCTTCCCAGAGCTCGTTGGGGACTTTTAGCGTCCGGCTCAATTGACATTTTAAAGGCACCGTTAATGGCGCAAGCTTCTGGTCCTTTCCGTTTGTAATCGGTCCCAGGTAAAATTTACTTTTGTTTGAAAAACTGTAAATCTATAATTTGGGTTGCTGTGAAGTTTGTGTGTGTTGGAGTGTCTATCGGTGGTTAGTATGGGATGATATGTGGATGAATGTTGTACAGTTGGTGGTCATAATACTCAAAATGCCATTGTTCTTAATTTTTATGTGTTGTTATGGATTTCTATTTTTACGTGCTTATTTTTATACTTTTATATTATTATTGATGAGAAAATTTTAATGGTTAATATTCATTTCAAATTATTTTATTTTATAATTTGAGTTACGTTGTTTTGTTGTATTGTTATTTTATTGAATTATTATATTATTATATTATATTATTGTATGATTGTATTATATTGTTTTTATATATTTAATTATTATATTAATATATTACTTTTAAGAGAAAGCTAACCCAATTTATTACAGCTTATGGATTGCGGAATTATAATTTTATAATATTATATTATTATATTACTAAGTATATATGGGTTTTTGTTTTGTTTGTTTTAGGGGGTGTGAACTATTATTTCACTACGATCTTTATTTGGTGCAGTAGTTGCTATGACCGACCACCACGGGTGCCTGTAGTTGCTTGGGTGTGTGCCTCTGCTGTGTTGTATCCAATCGAAACTTGAGTTGTGGTAGATAGACAGGAATTGGTCCAGATTTAATTCGGAGATGGTGTTGTTGAAATAGCTTTTGGGGGAGAGGTTGGCTATAGAGTTGGGGGATTGTTGTCAGGAGTGGGATGTTGGGTTTATCGGTGTGGTTTGACCGATTGGAGTTGGTTGCGGTTTCTGGGGTTGTTGGGTAAGGTCAGCGACGGGACAGTGAGGGACTCTGTTTGGGATCTGGGGAGTGTGTTGTAGACGGCTGTGGAGGTGGCTTTTAGTTGTATGGATCTGGAGCGGCAGCGATGTTTCTGGGGTGGCCTAGTGAAGTGGGTGATGGTGGTTTGGGATTGTGTTGTGTGGTTGGCATTCTTATTTTTGGTGGTGGTCGTGTCTGTGAGTGTCGTTTCGGAATGAGGTAGAATTCTGGTCTTAGACAGGATGTATTTCGGAGAGCATGGTTGCTACTGCTAGGCTATAGTAGGGCTTTAGGATTCCTCTTTTAGGAAATGGTGGATGGTTTTAATTTGAACCGTCAGGGAGTCGTGGTGGTGAGGTGTGGGGCGTTGAGCAGTTCATGGCCACCTTCTGAGTTGAAATTGACTACTTTGATTTGGTTTTGGTGTGATGACCTTGATGACCGGAATCCCAGGAATTATGACTTGGATCTGGTGGAGATGGTTCGTGGTAGTGAACTTGCTAGTTTTCCAATTGCTGCATGTAGCTTTTCAGGGGACACTCCCTAAAATCGGCCATTGCTGTGGCCGATTTTTACAATTATTATGTTTCGGTGTGGTGTGGGCCGACAGTAGCATATGTGTGGTTTGGTTTACTTGTAGGAGTGATAGAGTGAGGTTGGCCAGATAGTTTTCCCAGATCTCGTTGATGACTGTCAATGTTTGAATATCAGCTTAATTGGCAATTTTGGTCTGGTAGTGGTTGGTGTCGGCAGAGCTCGTATACATTTTTATCTGCTGAAAATGACGGTTGTTTTCGAAAAGGGCGTTCTGGCGGCACCCTTGATGGTGCTCGCTACTGGCTTTTCCTATTGGAGTTGGTCCCAGATTGACTTTGGTCAATTTTTTACTTTGGTTTGCTTGTCGTTTTACTCTGCCTTTTTTAAGTATTTTTAAATCTGTAATTTGGGTTTGTTGTGGAGTTGTTGGGAAGTTTGGTTTCTATCGGTGGTGAGTATGGGATTAATTGTGAATGTGTGTTATACTATTGCTGATGATGGTACTCATAATGCCACTGTCATATTGTTTAATTATTTATAAATAAGTTTAGTATTATATTGTTATATTTCTATATTCTATATTTTTTCTTGTATTCTTACATTTTTGTACTAATCCAATTTATTACAGCCTATGGCTTGCAGGAATTATATTATTGTATAATGATGTTACAATATTAAAAACTAATTAATTCATAATTCCAGATAAAAACTAATTTAATTTATTACAACCTAGAGTAATTAGTTCATTAATAGATTTGATTTTCAGAGAACCATTGCAGATTACAGATGAATGGCGGCATACTGGAGTTGCTGATAAGAGATGGCAAAATGCAGAGCAGTACAACAAAAATGTGATTGTCTTACACTAACAGTAGTTTGAATATTGGCTACCGAGAAATCGGACCAATTATGTCATAACTAACATACTTTTCCTTTCCCTAACCCACAAAAATTTACTAACTATTGGCCGCCAAGGTGTCTGTAACCGGGTTGATCTCAATAATTTAACTAGTATCCTTCTATATCCTTCCAAGTATATGTAAAAACGGGTGTACTGTGGGCCCGGTGCTTTCCCGGATATCCTGCTTAATGCTTGATAGTACATTCAAAATCAATCAATCAATCATATATATATATATATATATATATATATATATATATATATATATATATATATATATATTCATTTTTATTTTTTGGCTTTTTCGACTTAATATGGTATGGTATTCACATAATTTTTCGACAATATATGTCATTTAAAAAATAATGAGACCAGTATATATATATATATATATATATATATATATATATATATATATATATATATATATATATATATATTTATATATATATATAAAGTAGAAAAATCTCCCTTACCTATTTAAATCCCCAAGAGTCACGCAAAGTGCATAACCCTTGTAAAAAATCTATTGAGAAACTTCCATCAGTTAATACTTTGGTAGTTTGGTTTCGTACTGAAAAAGTTGGTCTACTCATCAGGTAGCTACGACCAAATTTTTTACTAAATTTTTTTAAATGAGTGCTTCAAGTGGGATAGAGCCACACGAATTTCAAAAAACTGTCAATAACACATAAAATATAACAATAGCTTTTTTTCGCTTGCAACTAAATGTCCCAAATGATCCAAATGGTAAGTATCCAAGGGAATATCACCTTTTGGAATGACGTTCAGCAGACCATCGCGTTTTCCCAACTTACGCTCCGCAAGTATGAAATACAGTTTTTTAAGCAGCTGGTAATTTTTTCACTTAACTTTGGAATATAAAATTCGCGCTGGATCAATTCTTTCATCTTACGTTCCGCATACGTTCGTTGTTCGTGCACATTACGAACTATTTCAATTTACATAGCATCAGGAACAACCATTTTTGAATCACCATCTATTACCATCTATTATGGCAACAGTATCACTTTCAATGATCATCAAAACAGGAAGTCGACTTAATGCGTCTAAATGACGCATTCGATACGATGGTCTATGTTCTAAAAAATAATTAAATTTTTGCAGCTGCAACGCCCAACCTGCAATCGTAGATGTAAGCTCTTAACATTCCATAGTAGCCTTAACCGCAGAACAATCTGTTTACAATACGAAACGATAAACCAAAGAGGTACACCCAAAACTTTTTTAGTGCTGCAACTATTGCCAGAACCTCTAGCTCATAACTGCAATATTTTTCTTCTGCTGATGAAGTTTTTTTGCTGTAGTAGTAAACCGGATGAAATTTTGAGTCTTCTAAACATTTTAGCATGAGTATGGCACCTAATCTTCAGCACTTAAGGAATATATCTTAAGTACAGGCTCTTTGATAAGAACTCATTTGAGCTTTAAAATTGTGGACTTCTCTTCCACACCAAAGTGAAATTTTATATCTTTGCGAAAAATGTTGGATAGTGGCCTTGCTATAATGGCATAGTTTTCTGTGAACTTACGAAAGTACCTCGTTAGTCCAAGAAACCGGAAGATTCTTTACATTTTTTGGTTTGCTAAATTTTTCAATCGCCATTTTTTTTTGTTATGAAGGTTTGATAGTACCAGCCTTAATTTCATAACCCAAATAGTCGATTTTAGACTGCAAAAATTGGCACTTGCTTCATTTATACTCCAAACCATAACTTGCGGCTATACACCTATCACCTTCTGGAGTCTAATCAGTGCCTCTTCTTCATTGGCACCTGGTATTACTATATCATCCATATAGACACACAATACTTTTTCGATAAACCTCCTGAAAGATTTGATTATTGTATCTCTGAAATGTAGCTGGTGAATTACATAGTTCAAATGGCACGCGTAGGAATTCAAAATGTCCAAATGGTTCTATAAACGAAGTGTGCTTAATCGAATTATTTGACACAGGAACGTGGAAAAATCAATTACAAAGATCAAGAGTTCTAAAAATTCATGCGGCTTCTAATCTGTCAACTTGCTCTTGAATTAAGGGATACTTATCTTTCACAATCTTTCGATTAAGTTTTCTATAATCAACGCACAGCCTTTTGGTTCCATCTTTTTTGTTTGCTAGCACTATTAGGCTTGCATAGCACGAACTACTCGGTCGAATAATCCTGTTCACCAACCAATCATCAATCTGTTTTTGAACTATTTTAGTTTCTAAAGGGGGCCAGTCGCCGAGGCCTTTGATAAAAAGGCCAAAAGGCTAATGTTGAAATATGTTTAGCACCAGCAAAAAATATATCATCGATTTTTCCAAAATAGTCAATGTTGATCTGAAAGCTCAGAAATAAATCATCAACAAGAGTTTCTGAATTGCATGAAACCATGTAAATAAACACCTCTAGCTTTACATATGGCGTTGTCATTAGTTAATTTTTACAACATCTCGTACCTAATCTAACCCACCGTGTAATTATTTGAATGTTAAGAAAAGTCACTAGCCACAGCCTATACGACAAAAACTTTTCCAACGTTTCTGATCATAAACCACCTTTACATAGCTGCCTAATTATGCAGCTAAGCCCACTTTATCATTTAATTTTAGTCCTATCTATATTTTATAGAAAATAGCTTCCACAGCTGGCATTAAAAAAAATTTCAGACAAGTCTAATTCTAATAATTGGATACACTCGATAAACCTTTTATCACATTTTAAGTACCAACCATCACCTATTACGCACAGTAAAAAAAAATTACGTAAATACAATACTACTTCTATTGTATATAAGTCCAACGCAATTTTCTATTACATTTTAATAGAAGAAAATCATTACATTTTTTTAATGCAAGTTGTATTAAAAAATATCAATTTTGAATTATTAGATTTTAATACAGACACCATTAGTTTTTTTAAAAACAAGATCTATTAAAATGTGTGTTTTTGTTTCTATTAACTTTCAATGGTGCCACTATTTTATTAGTATAATGGATGGAACCATTATATTTAAATGCAGCCTCTATTTAAAAGTAATAATGCAATATTTTATTGTATTTTTATAAAACTGGTTTTTATTTTTCAATAGATATCATTCTTTATAATACATTTTTTATTTTCATACTAATATTACAGATTATTTGTTTTATTTGATTAAAAATTAAAATTAATCAAATTATTATTATAAGTTGGCAACTTGTTTCTATTAATTTTTAAGAATTATTAATACCACTCCTTTGTAAAGCTGATGTAGGTTCTTTTAATTCAGGTGAAATTATGGATTATACTCATCGTTTTATTATTTCTATAAACATATGGGCTGGAACAAGCGTTTCTTCGCAATCCACAAAATGAGATGTGTCATCTAAATATTGAAGTTTGAAAAAAATTTAAGTTAGTATATTTAGTAAGAACTATAATATCAAAATTTTATATAATTATTATTTAATAAATTATTTTTTAATTAAATATTAAGTGTTAAATTTTTAATACTAATTCTATTAAGTAAATAAGCCAATAAAATCACTAGAAACTGTCATGTGACCTTAGTATAGTAAAAACTAATACTTCCAGTATTACATATTAAAAACTAATACTTCTAATATTACATATTAAAAACTATACAATCAACAAATTAAACGTGCGACTTACCTGAAATTACGAAATCTTTATATTTAAACTCGCTATCACTATGTTTAATAATTTTTATTAACCACATATTAACCACATGTTGACCACATATTATTTTTTATTTTTTATCACAAACCTAAATATCTCTACTTTTCTCTTGATTAAAAAAAAAAAATAAAAAAAAAATATCATTTTAAAATGGATCTGCTCTAAACGCTACACAAATATAAATCAAAAAATTTAGGATAAGTCGAGAATATACAAATTTACCGATCGAGAAACGAAACAAAAAATATATAGCTATCCTATACATATTATATAAAAAAGTACATATTCTCTTTTTTTTTTGCTTATGATAACTGTCGATGAGAGTCAAATTGAGTAAAAATAAGAGTAAAATAATGGATTTACCGCTGCACTCATTTTTAACAAAAATATTTAATGCAATATCATTATTTTTAAATAGTATTGTATTAAACAATTGTTTATCGGTGGTTTGCATTAAATTATAATAGAATATTGTATTGTATAAAATTTAATACAAGGCTTCTATTCCATTTTAACAGAAGATTTTTAACTGTGCGGTACTACAAGCGCTACCCATTTAGCTATTATATAAGTGCTCATTAAAGTACGATACGAGGAAAAATTATCAGAAGCAGCAACCTATATAAAAAACACATTCAAGTGGATGATTTGATCACAAGTATCTTGAAGTATCTTGAAAAAAAATTAATGCTGTAATGCTATTAGACATACATTAGAATCCAACGTGTGTTGTCAAAATATCACCAATTGTAAAAATAAAGTTTGAAAGATCTTGAAAAAGGGTCGACTTTGGCCTGTAATGCCAAAGTTGAGTTTTTGGTAAAATGAATATTACTATCAGAAGGAAGTCGTCTTTTCGACACATTAGGATCGATAACTAATATAACTAGGAAAGTAAAAATATCCTTTCAAATATTATGGATTCGATATTTAGGATGGAAGGTTGCGAGATGATCTGAAAACAGAGCGGCGAAACATTTTTTCGATGTTTACTCTGAATGCTATTTTGTATTTTCAAAATCGAATTAAAATATCATAGAGCGAAGGTTGTTTGATAATTACAGCGGCACAATTTTGATAGTAACGTGCCAGTCTGCCAATTTGGTTTTATTTTATTTAAAGATCAATTTGGAACGTTGTTCGTAATGTTAAAAGACATCGAAGTGGGTAAGTTGAATCGATATAACCTTTAATGAATGGTATGACAATCTATAAGAGGAGAGCCGCCATTAGGCATAATTGCAAAAGTCGATGTTCGTGACAATGGTTCATCTGAGAACAACTTTGCAATAAATGGCTACATTAGGATGTTCATTAAGTCAGTGTAACCTAATAGTGAAGTCAGCTCTGCCATGCATCACATAATGTTGATATCCATATGAATAACCATGCTAGTGAATAGTGAATAGGACACCACACAATTCGAGACGATGTAATGTTACCTTGTTTATTGGAAGAAATTGTAGTTTTTGCAGCACACAGAGTTGGGGAGTAAAAAGTTGGAATTCTGATTTGAGAAATATGTGGAAGTCCATCTCGGTAGCTAAACCAAGTGCGTTTAATTTGACCATACTTACTGGATCATCCTACTCTACTTTAGCTAGTCAGAGATTTTGTAAAATAATTTTTACATAATTTTAGCCTAAAGGGTCAAAGAGTTGAAAAATTCCATCATCGATGTTCTTTTTTGTTACTTTCTTATCACAGGACGTAGAAAGGAATGCCGAACTCGTTGGTCATTGGATTCCAAGAAATGCTAAGAGTTTTTACTTTTTCGTTGGAAGCTAACTGCATTAATGTCCTTATGGCCAAGTAAGGAGCACATGCTATATCATATTTAAACGAAAGCATCTGATTGATTTACCAAGATTAAAACACCAAGCATTACGTTAAAAATCCGAATCTTCAATATTCAACCGAATATGCTTTGGTAACATGTAACATCGTTCATCTAACAACGATCTTATATACTGCTTTATATTAGTTAGTAGGGTACACATCGAATTCCAAAATAATATGATCAGCCTAGGGAGAGGCTAAAACCATTGCAAAAATTTTATCAAATACCGAAAGCTTCAAGATTGCTTGATAACTATTAATTAATTCACTTTGTTGACTTTCGGAACTTTTAGAGAGTCCAGATACACACCAGTTTTCAGATTGAAATTATCTGATAGAGGAATATCGAAAAAATACTCGTTTTATTTTTTTTTGTTTTTATTCCATGCAAACTTTTCTGGGGCCAAACCTTTCCCAACTCTTTCGCGGTTATTTAACGTCCTACTTTACGCCATCACCAGCCAAATCGAGGACGTAGGAATACAGTTTCGCTTTATATATCCATCTGCGCATTGCATTGCTGGCATTTGGGATTCGAATCCGATACCTCCCGACTTAAACACGACAGCTTTAGCCACTGCACCAATTGCTCTGTCGCTCTATTCTTATGACAGTTTTTGGAATATTATCAGAACTACCGCCCTTCATCTGTTTAGTGAAGAAATAATATGGTATATCTCCGTTGATGAAAAATATGCGGAGTTGGAACTCATGTTTCAAATTTTTTAACATTTCTCTCCGATTTTATTAATTTTTTAATTAAGCTTATTTTGGTCTTCATAACTTCTTCTGGTTAAATTTAATGCGTTTTAGCAAAATGTTTCTTGGATGCTAATTCCTTTATAATGCAGTTAAGTTCGGTAGTTATGGCAACATTATTTCTATTCTGCTTAAATACCATAATGCCAAATTCCATAAGTACCATAATCAATGGACATACAAAGTTCTATATATAGCTTGGCTTCAACAGTTTTAATCTTAGTAAATTTATTAATTAAGTCATTTTATGTTTTAGTGAATTTTTTAATGTTATACTTAAGGCTCGAATATCAAAAATTTTTGATGACAAAAATATATTCCGTTTTTCAACTACTTTGTCAAAATTAGCAGTGGTTGTTATTATTTTTTCCCTAACAAATTTTGGTGTCAGAATATAATAAAACGTGGATCACGTGGTTAATACAACAGTTGTAGCGGTACCATTTAGTGTAGTTTTAAGATGGCGTCCAAGTCTAATCGTAATATTTCATTTGGAAAGTGGAGAAAACCTTTAAAGCGGAATACGGTAAAAAATACTGAAGATCATTATAACAGCATGTTCCAAAGTTTTTCCTCTAGAATAAACGAAATAAACTTCAGCAATAACTCTACCGCTACTACTCCAGTAACTGAAACTAAAGGAGATGCTCAAGTAACTTCTACCGAAGATAGTATTTCGAAACGGGAATTGGCACTCAGAGAAACAGAAATAGAGCTGTTGAAGCGTGAATTTCATCTAAAAAGACTCGAAAGTTCTGCAAATTCCGATAATATAGAGCATGTGGGAGGACATACTTTTCTGTTTAAGGATGTTGAAGAATTCCTTCAACATTTTAGCGGCGATGATAACTTCCCCGTTACAAAATTGATTAAGGATGTTGAAAAGGTCGCTCATGTGGCAGGATGGACAGACATACAAAAAATGATATTTGGAAACCGGCTTTTAACTGGAACGGCAAAACTTAGCCTTAGATCAGTTACAAAAATAGATACATGGGACAAACTTAAACAGTTTCTCCTAGCGGTGTTTGAGGTAAAACTAAACGCTGCTGTTATTCATGACAAGTTGAACAACCGTAAGAAGTTACCATCAGATATTTATATACTCTTGCAGAATTTATATACTCGCGGCCTTGGGTGAAGTCGAGGAAACGGCACTTATTTAATGATATAGAAGCTATAATTTGTCCATAACAACCGTTATTGCTGCCTTAACAAGAGCTTTCTCTAAAAGCTTTCTCGGATGGCGAAACCATCGATTAAATATATGCGTTAATCTATTTCCACAGTAGATTAAATTGTCAGCTTTAGTCAAATTAATACTAGAAACTGAGATATTCTCAAAACTGGCTTCATTATGTAAAAATGGATATGATACTTTTCTTGTAAGTCATTTAGCTTTCGTTTTTTTAAAGCTTAAAAAACAGATTGATCAGCAACATAGGTTGATATGATATAAAGTAAGTAATAACACCTGCCGAGAATAAACCCCGATGGTAAAAAGATCGAGGTATTGAAAAACCTCAGGGAAGTTCCGACGATCTGGAACCTTTTCTTATACCTACAATATTCTTATGCCATACGATGACAAGCTGCCATTGCGGTTTCATATGAAGACTGCCCATACGGCATCCGGAAAGTTCTGTCAAATGTTGTACCAGTAAAATGCACTCAAACACCAAACGTTTATATGCCAAAAATGATAAGGATATTATTTATGGTTATAAATTCACAACCTTGATGACCCACAAACCACATCTTGGATTGCTTCATCTCGATAAATCGACACCGTATTATCTGTCCCCAAAAATGATGCAATGAAGCGTCTCCTTAAATCATTATCGTTTCACCATTGCCCATAGTGAAAGGGGATGGCAATCCCCTGTACTCAATAAACAGTTCATCCGTTCCTGTACTCAATGAAAGCATTTTGAACCGAGAACAGTAAAGCATCAATACATTTCTGGGATGAACCATTAAGGCCTAGCTTCAAGATAGCTTTTAGATTTGGCTGGACCATTGAATAATCGCCCGAAAAACTAATTTATATAAACTTTGACACAAAACCTTAAAGTAAATATAAATTAAATTTAAAAAATTGATTTAACCGTTTTATGACCAATACGTCATGCAATCGCCAAAAATCTAATTTATATACACTTTACTTGACACAAAACTTTAAAATTAAAACAAATTAGATTTTAAAATTATTGATTAAACATTACAAAACAATTGAATTAACCGTTTTATCGGTTTAAACTCAAAACGAAATATACATAAATATATATATATATATATATATATATATATATATATATATATATATATATAAATATATATATATATATATATATATATATATATATATATATATATATATATATATATATAAATATATATATATATATATATATATATATATATATATATATATATATATATATATATATATATATATATATTTATATATTTATGTATATATATATATATATATATATATATATATATATATATATATATAAATATATATATATATATATATATATATATATATATATATATATATATATATATATATATATATATATATATATCTATATATATATATATATATATAGTTAATAGACAGATAGATAAATAGTATACAACTTTTATAATACTAAATATCACAATATTAAAACAGTGGGCGTTATACTAATAAAAAAAAACATTTTTGTTGCATGTCTGCGGTTATCAAATAGTGATAACATAACTAGTTACCATTTCGTATCTGCTAACCATTTAGATAGACATTTAAATCGGTGTGTTTTGTGGGATGAAAAATTATAATCTCCAACTGTTCGAAAATAATGCTTTTTTTTATTATTACTATTATTATTGTTATAACAATTATTTTGGTTGATGCTATATTTATATTTTAATAATTTTCGTATGCTTCATCTCTCGAATCGAGAATAAATCGATTTTGATTTGTAATTTTGCTGCCACAATAAATATTTTAGCAAATTGATTGATTCCAAGTGTTTTTTTTTTTTTGTTTGGTTATGCTTGTGCGAGGTTTATAGATGAAATGTTTATTTCCGTGGTTTATGTATCCGGTGATGGTATATATTCGTGTATATGTATATGTAGCTTTGTATTATGACTACGCAATTTAAATTACCAATCAAAAACTATCTCATTAATTATATTGATGATGTCAGATGCATGAAAATATCGCAATGATGGATTTCTAGTTCAAAGTTATGCCCTATATTTTTGTCTTTTTGCTCTTGCAAACTTCTTGCGCGGAATAAACCAATATGACACACATTTTTTTTTAATTGAGTTACAAGCTTCGGCAGCGTGGAGGAAGTCCAGGTCAGTGACAGAGAACAATTTTATAAATTAATAAATGAACAAGCGAAGTTAACAGAACTCTTAGATGCAAGGCCTAATCAGCACAATGGATTTAATAATTATTTTTGTGCCTGACTCCTCGCATCCATTAAAAACTTCATTGTTAAAAAATCAACAAAAGAAAATATAGATACCGCCAAAAAACCTTACCCCGCTTATGTTAAAAGACACGAAGTTTACGATTTATACGTGAAACGTGAAGTCGCTACGAAACCATGCGTGTTTGATGGCATTATAAGCCATAAAGGAGTATCGCTTAGAACTCGTCATTCTCCAAGAAACTCAATGGCCAAAGAGTGGAGACCGGGTGTCCCAAAGCTATAAATGGCTTTACATTGGAGATGACCTCGGCAATATTGGTGTTAGTTTTCTAATTGGAATCCAGGTCAAAAAGGCTGTTTTAGAGTTCAAAGCAGTTAATAAAAGTAAGTGTAAGCAACGTTTACAACTGCAACTAGCCAACCTGTCAATCATTTGTGTTCATGTGTCGACTGATGTAAGCTAATCCAAATATAAAGACCAATTTTACAACAATATGGATAGTCTGATGAGATTGATATAAGATAGGTTTTAGGTGATTACATGATGTAATGGTCATAAAACGGTTAATTCAATTGTTTTGTAATGTTTAATAAATTTTTTTCTATCTAATTTGTTTTAATTTTAAAGTTTTGTGTCAAATAAAGTGTATATAAATTAGATTTTTGGCGATTGCATGACGTATTGGTCATAAAACGATTAATTCAATTGTTTTGTAATGTTTAATCAATTTTTTATATCTAATTTGTTTTAATTTTAAAGTTTTGTGTCAAATAAAGTGTATATAAATTAGATTTTTGGCGATTGCATGACGTATTGGGCATAAAACGGTTAATTTAATTGATTTGTAATGTTTAATCAATTTTTTTAAATTTAATTTGTTTAAATTTTAAAGTTTTATGTCAAATAAAGTGTATATAAATTAGATTTTTGGCGATTGCATGACGTATTGGTCATAAAACGGTTAATTCAATTGTTTTGTAATGTTTAATCAATTTTTTTATATCTAATTTGTTTTAATTTTAAAGTTTTGTGTCAAATAAAGTGTATATAAATTAGATTTTTGGCGATTGCATGACGTATTGGGCATAAAACGGTTAATTCAATTGTTTTGTAATGTTTAATCAATTTTTTTATATCTAATTTGTTTTAATTTTAAAGTTTTGTGTCAAATAAAGTGTATATAAATTAGATTTTTGGCGATTGCATGACGTATTGGTCATAAAACGGTTAATTCAATTGTTTTGTAATGTTTAATAAATTTTTTTATATCTAATTTGTTTTAATTTTAAAGTTTTGTGTCAAATAAAGTGTATATAAATTAGATTTTTGGCGATTGCATGACGTATTGGGCATAAAACGGTTAATTTAATTGATTTGTAATGTTTAATCAATTTTTTTATATCTAATTTGTTTTAATTTTAAAGTTTTGTGTCAAATAAAGTGTATATAAATTAGATTTTTGGCGATTGCATGGCGTATTGGTCATAAAACGGTTAATTCAATTGATTTGTAATAATTAATCAATTTTTTAAAAATCTAATTTGTATAAATTTTAAAGTTTTGTGTCAAATAAGTCAGTATGTCGCAACTTGCGCAATCAGCTAGAATTTTCTTAGATGGTTTACATAATGTCACTGGGACCTCGTTAGGTTGGACAAGTCTGTTCTTAAATATATACTCACTGAGGAACATTGAAGTAATTCTACAACTGTGTTTATCAGCCTGGTCATAAGCAGAGCAGGCTTTGTTTTTGCAGTAAACATATTGGTTACAAAGGTCCTATTTCCGTCATTGTTTCTGGGTAAATACCTGCCGAATATGTTTTCTTCGAAGCGTCTGCAAACCCATGCAATTAAATAATAGAATCTTGAATATGAAGCTAGTTATATCTAGTTATAGAGATGCGTTCTATGTGTTTGAATTTAGTTCTTAGGGTTTTCCATTGGTTCGAGATAAAAGCTGATAATGGATCATAATTTTACTTCCGCAAGGGTTCAGATAGAATCTTGACAATTACGCTAGTTATTGACAACCACCCAATAGAATTAAAAACCGTTGATGCTTCTGATACCATTGCTTTTTTTGTTGTGAATGGTTTAGTGTTCATCAAGACCTTAAAATGAAAACTTTCAGTCGAGGACATTTCTTGACTCTCCAACGAGAACGATGATAGTGACATGGCTATTTTTGGTAAAATAAGAGCTTGCGGACACTTAGTTGGTAATCTGGAGGCTGAAGAAAGGTGGTGCACGGTTCAAAAATACTTCCTGTTGAAAAATCCTGATGATATTGTTACTATATTCTATATATTATATATCATTGTACTTCCAACGAATAACTGCAACTCGATATACACCCATCCAAACTTGCATACTGAATGCAATCTGCGTGATCTACAAAATAAGAATTACATTACATATTTTGTTTTGATGTCCAGAAAATCATAAAATATTGTAGATCGATCGCTACTTTTGATACACCATACGACGATCATATAAAAAAAATCATGATCATTCAATAATAAAATCATAAAACGAAAGAAAAAAAATTGACGATCATCATTATTGAATATTCGTGAGATCTGGATGCTGCCGTTGTTTTTTTTTATTATTATTATTATATTACTTATTTTCTTCTTAACTTTATACATATCAAATAAAACTTCTTTTTGATCTTTAACTTATAGTTTTCGTTGCTTTACGTACGCACACATGTTGTTACTTCTTTCTATTATGCTTTATATACCATCATCAAAACGTTGGTAAACAATTTCATTATTACAATTTGTTTTGTTACAACAACAACAGCAAAAAAATCGACTTCCTTTAAATTAAATAAAAAAAAAAAAAAATTTTAAACAAGAAATTGATCTTTCGTTCTTATATGAGTGTAGATGATCGTATAGAATCGGGCCACGCGTAAGACCTGTTTAATTTTTTTTCTTTTACGTTTGTATGTATTTTCAAACAGTATAACAACAAAAATAACGAATCGTGAAGTAAACTGGATTGGTGAGAATTTAAAGCAAGTTGTTTTTGTATATTATGTACATAATAATATGTAAGATGATGATCGTACATGATCATGATACCACAAACTAACATACATATAATATATACGTATATATATATATATTTAAGATCTAAATTTAAACATCTACCGCGATCATTTGTTTAATTGTCTTGCGGTTTAATTAAAAAAAAAAAACTTTCAAATCAACTGAACCTACTACCTACTCGATCTTGTTTCTTTCTTCGAGATTTTAAAATAAAAACATTTTTGTTTTTTATCTTAAATATGATTATTAAATGTATTATCGATCGACCAAAACAACAGACAACAGGTTTTGATCTTTTTTATTCAGTATTCTACCCAATCTGTTGCTGCGATCGTACATTTAATAATGATAGCTGTGATTTAATTTTTATTTTATTTTGTTTCGATCTTATATACACGAAGTACAACGTATATGAGATGAAATTGGAATCATGATCGTTTCGTTTTGAAAAGCACAAAAAAAAACAAATTATGAATGAAATTTTTGTGCGCAATTAAAGAAGTTGTCAGGGACACAATATATAGATGTATGAAAATTTTCCAGTTTTAAAATTCATTAATAAAATTTCAAACGATTTTCGTTCAATTTTTTACCGGTCAATGTTGTTGTTTTTTAACATCTCGCGATCGTATTCATTGATCGTAAAATTTATGTAGGAAAAAAAATGATTTTACGGACAAATTGTTGTTGCATCGTATATACGTACATGTGTAATGCAATTAACTTATTATGTATAGTAGTGATATATAAAATAAAAAAGCCAAAAAAAAATTGTTGTTGTTGCTGCTGCTACTACTTGCTATGCTACAAGTCTGCGTTGTTCTCACGGTTTGGATTTGTTTGTAGATCGTAATAATTATAATATAATATAATATAATGTATGTCTATATGTATATATTATATATATATATATATATATATATATATATATATATATATATATATATATATATATATATATATATATATATATATACAACAACATTACGATGATATATAGGATCGCGGTGATCATGTTTTGCATCGTCGTATCGTATAAAAATCAAAAGTCAATCATATGATGATTTTTGATGAATTTTGCGCCTAAAGGTGAATATTATTAATAAATAAAAAAAATCGTATAACCATTTTTGGGATTAATAAGATAAAATTAACGTCTTTTAATATTATCTCTGATATTTATATACGATCGTGATATTTAGCGTGATAAGCGATTTTATATAAGACACCGGAAGTTTGAAAAATTTTCATATTTCGTTGAAGGCAGGAGGAATACACTTGATTTTAAAATTTATGTTGTTGGCATTTTTATATAAAAGTGGTATGATGCTGTAAGGTCCATCTCAGATTATTTAGATAAGGTGGAATAATATGATATCATATGGAGTTGTTTTAATGAGAAGTATTAAGATATCAGAAGGCATAGTCGAATTATTGATAAGGTGTTAACATATATGTATCCCAACATGTATGTAGCCAGCTTCGTTGGGGAATCTTTTGAAGATTTCTTCATCTTTTGCTATCTTATTTTTAGCAGAAAACTGCTTAGAGAAAACTAATAAATTAAATTATCCGTTTTATTACCAATATGTCAAGTAATCTTCAAAAATCTAATTTATATACATTTCATTTGACACAAAATTTTAAAGTTAATATAAATTAGATTTTTAAAAAATTGATTTAACATCACAAATCAATTGAATTAACCATTTTACGGCCAATACGTCATGTAATGGCCAAAAATCTAATTTATATACACTTTATTTGACCCAAAACTTTAAAGTTAATATAATATGTAATGCGATAAGTAATCGCAGAAAACTTAATTTATATACACTTTGATTGACACAAAACTTTAAAATTAAGATAAATTAGATTTCGCTCTTAAGATTATTTTTAAGATCAACCACCTATTACTTTTATCTGGGTTGGTAAAACTCATCTGTTTTACAAACTTTATCCATTTCACTGTTTTTTGGGATCATTCTACAAGTGGACTCGTACTTTTACTATTTATCTTCAGAGCTACCTATATCTTGGTCGCCATCAAAATAAGGGCTTGAAACACATTTTCTGCTAGTTTTGAGATTCAGCGCCAGTCTAGTGTCCAAAATACTCTTTTCCTATCTATTTATATTCACAGCTCGAGCACTGCAATCAACTGGAATCACGCTTGCTTGTTTATTCGGTTAGGACATTTTCTTATTTCACTCTGATTGTCATATTCACTTTATTTGTGAGTACCTTGATTTTACCGGGGATAACATCCATCATCAGACTTTAACGCTATACGGAAGCCATAAATTGGGATTAGAGATAGACTTGATTTTATAAAACTCACAGAAGTTTCTCTTGCGGCTGTGTAAGTTTTAATTACTGAACGCCCCTTAATAATTTGGACAAGAAGTTAAACAAGACTTACTAAAAGTAGTGAATAGAGCCTATTTAAATTTTTCAATCCTGAAGTCACAGTGTCTAATGTCGGAATTAACTCTATTGCTGTATTCGTCGTCAAAGTTAACCAAATTAAAGCAATATTCCAATCGTGATAGTGACGCTGATAATCTCGAAGATTATTTAGGGAGTAAGTTTCATTTTAAAGAGTTCAGTATTAAAGGTCACTTTGTAAATAAATTTCATAATAAATTCATAATATATTCACTTTTGTAGAATTTGACAATTGAGTGTGAACTAAAATTGATTTACTATGCTCGTATGTACTTCTTAAACCAAGGAGTGCTGTTAATTTAACATGTTGGTGTTAAGAAACATATGATGTGGAGACAAAATTTTGAGAGATAAGATAATTTCATTAAAACAGACAACGAAAGGTGTTAGTTAGCAAAGGTACACATTTATTTATATATATATATATATATATATATATATATATATATATATATATATATATATATATATATATATATATATTATATATATATATATATATATATATATATATATATATATATATATATAAATATTTTTTTTTAAGTTGGTGGACAGTGCCAAAACCACTGCTTATAACTATCAACTTTCCTGGAAATCATCCATGTTGAGCAGGTGAGAATTATATAATTTTTTAAATGAAGCTTGTTCTTCGTATTGTAATAGACAACCTGAAGACAAGTCAGTTTAGCATTATACATCAAGAAGTCTGTTAATTTTAAGCTGGATAAAAATAATTATCTAATTTAAGTTTTTGACACTTTATTTACAGAAATAAACAATGGTTATGGTGATAAAATGCTGATTGGTGTGTATATAGTCTGTCTAATATAAAATTCTTAGTAAAGTTAATAGTTTCTTGGTCGATAGTGCAGGTAAATATAATGATATTTTAATGCTTGGAGCTTTTAATTTAAATTTTAATTCTACATCTCCATATGTGTCCATAATTTTAAAGATTTCTTAGACTCTTTTAGTTTCAAAATTACCTCGTTTTAAGAATTTCTCTGAAGAGAATAGATTTCGTTGCATTTGCTCTTTATTGATAATCCCCAGAAATTGATGTTTGTTTACCTAAATCTCTGTGCATGGCCTGTTTAATGCTCAAGATATGATTTATAGCTCATAAGTTTACGTCTTGATACCCATATTAATGTGGCATAACTTACAATTGTCGTGCATTGTCGTACATTTCAAACAAGTGGTTGATATTATAAGCAAGACGATTTCTAAAAGCAATATTTTATTATTATATAGTCTTGCTCGGTTTTACTTAAGCTTTTTACTCAGCTATCCACCAACTAATTTTGCTAAATCGGTAGTACAACTTCTTAGGTCCTAATGTTAATTCTACACTTCCTAGCAATTTTTATAACCCTTATGAGAAGGCCACTCTGTCCTGGATTAAGCTTAATTACTCTTCACTAGCAAGAGTGATTAAGCTGCAGCCGCCAGTGCGTGGTAATTGTTCATCGCTCAGGATTACTAGTTCTTCTAATTGCCCTTCCATCATTTGACTCATTTGAAAGAGGAGCTAATGGCGTAGAGTTTAAGCATGCCTTTATTTGAGCCAGGAGTTTTGAGAGCTCTTCAAAGGTTAATGTAGGAGTTTCAATTGCTTTGCGGAGGTGTTGTTTTGTTAACGTAACTCTGGCTTCTCATACTCCTCCAAAATGAGGACTTCCCGGAGATACAAAATGCCACTCCGTTCCCAATTGTGATTTTTTACCCTTAATTATCACCTCTAGTTCCTTTGCCTGCCTTTAGAGTTGCTCTTCTGCTCCAACGAAATTTTTGCGCAATTACTGAATATTTTCAGACAGATTCCTTTTCGTGATATGAACCATCGGTATGTGGCTAAGAAAGTTCTTTTGGTAACTTACCCATCAATTATTGTTGGGAGGTTTGCTTCTTAAATTGTTGGATAGAATTCTTAGAGTGCAGTATCCAGTAGTGTTGCCTCAAGCTGGCCAGTGTTGCCTGTATTCCTCCGTGCAACGTTGTTTTGTGTACCTCTCTAATCATTAATTTCGAACATTGATACCCTCTTGATGAGAATGAAGATTAAGTTGTTTAATCTTCTTTCGACTCTTAATAAACCGGTTAGTAAAAAGATTTAGAGCTAAAATTGTATTGCGCCTTGGTATGCTTTTGTTTTCATCTAAATACTCTATCTCGGTTTCAAAGGCTTCGTGTTGTACGATTTTTATTATTGCCTTTAAAGATGAGTTTAGTTCCACTGGCGTTAAATGAAACACGTTTTTCGTTCTTGATCTGGTAATGGATAAAAATCAAAAGCAGTATACAATACTTCGGACAAGCTGTTGGTTGCGGTGCAACTCTAAATTTTGCAGCAATTATTGTTGTTTTGTGGTTTTGACCAACGGGTCGAATAATATCGATGATTCTGATAAAATTGTCCGTTTGGATATTGATGTATTTTTAGTTTCTGACAGAATAACCTTAAATCGGAACGTGTCTTGAAAAGTTCCAGATGAGCTCCAACGTTTTCACTGTATCATTGAATTCTATTGAGTGTGTGTAATACTGATTCCTTCAAATTGTTGGACGACTATCTAATATTGCCTTATAGTTGCTGTTCCATTTCCTGAGGTTGAAACCTCCTCCAAAAAGAAGCATTCTTGCAAAGGAAACCATCAACGTAGAATCCAACATACTTGGAGCACTCGTCGATCCAGATCACTTTTATCATAGATAATGCGGCACAACTATATTATAGGTACGTCTAAAAAGAAGGTTGTAGCGAAAGTTTCCGGAATATCGTCCACAAAACGCAAAACACACAAAGAGATAGTAGTTAATATAAGCCTAAGATTTCCATATATTTTGACTTACAAACTACGGCCCAAATTCTAAGTAAAGACTTGTTCTAATAAATCCCGCTTGACTATAGTTTAAATGTGTTTGATGTCAAAATCAGGAACCTTGGTATTATTATTATTTACAACCCTATCTACCCCTGCTAAGTATTCATCTCGTGCTCCACATTTTTGTTTGGTGCACCCCTCTATTCTGGTTGGTCAGTGAAATCGTTTTACAACCCGTAATTTTAAATTATGATCTGCAAAAAAAATGTTGAGTAGGTGAGATTATACTTTAAAAAGAAAACAAACAAATTTCATGAATCAGGGAAAACACCAGTGATTTTAGGCTCGAAGCACAGTGCCTAATAAGCGTATTTGAGATATTGAGGGAAACAATCGGCGATAATTTCTTTTCTTGTAAAATTAAATTGCAAGTAAATTGCGCGCATCGTTGTACTTATATTCGTGTTGAATCTGATAGTCGCAATTTCTATTTTCGGTGTTTATCGTGAAACCAACTTCGTTATCTAAATCTGATAGTTTTCCTTTAAATTTCTTGTGTCTTGATAGTGCCTAATATTCGTTCTAAATCACTGAAGGGTGAAGCTGGTACTCCCTATATTCACCATTAACACCAATGAGAACGGGGATTTTATTTATAATGAAAGTTATTACAATGCCACCTCCACATTTAATACCTTGATCAAAATGCTACAAATAAATATACCTGCAATCAGGTATTTACAATCTTTAACGCGTCAACTATGGCCGGTAATGCTGTTGATTTGTAAAGGCTATGTTTTGATTTTATGTATATAGTTCTAATTGATTCTTTTTATTATGGCTTAAACTGCTATATCAAACAATGTATCACTAAGACTATGTCCGAAATCGAAATATTTTTGAATAACATTTTTAACATTTAGTAGTATAAAAATATTAATGTCACATACAATGAGATTTTTAGGTTATGTCGATAAACTACTTCGCTCTAAACGACTTTAAATTTATGATGTCGCGTGTGGAACATATTGTGTGCGTCACACACAACTTCATTGTAGTATTTTTTTATTTTATGATAATTATCAAATAAAAATAATTTATTTTATAAATTAATATTTTTTATCATTTAAAACTAACTTTGTTAGTATTGTGTTAGGCGTGCGGTATGAAAACTCATTTACAAAACCAAGTATTGAATTTTATAAATTTTATTTTATATGTTTATTTTATATTCTACTGGATGAGTTTGGCTTTTATTATTGAAAGCTTTGGTATTTGTCAAAAATTATCACAGCAAGTGACCGATATAATTTGGGTTTCTTCGATTTTATCAAATAAATGTCACAAATTTGTATTCACAAATATTTATCATGAGTTTCGGACACAGTCTTAGTAATATTTTTATTTAAATTTTATCAATGAGAGCATATTAAAGGAATTTCTGGCTTGTTAGCCCTTTGAAATTTCTTAGTGGCTTTGCTAATTTTTTTATTCTTGTGCCAATTCTGCTAACATCTCAACTTGCTCCTGCAAGTTAGTGTATTTGTGTGTTAGCAGGCTTATATCATCTGCGTAATCAAGATCATTTAGCCGACTGATGAGGTTCCATTGAATTCCATTTGGGCTTTGTTTAATCTGCGCGTATTGAGAACAACAGTGGGCATGCACATCCCTGCCTAACTCCTCTTGTCTTGTGGTATTTTTCATTCTGCTTGCCTTTATATTGAATTTAATTTCGATCAAGCCGGTACATTTCTTTGAAGAGTCCTACACTATTTTTCTTGGAATGCCGATTCCGTTAAGTGCCTTGCAAATTTAGGAAAGTTTCCAAACTTCCAATAATATTGCGGTGTTAGAACTGTTGCTGCTAGAGACATATCACCATTCAGTATAAGTTCAGCTAGGATCCCATCCAAATACTTTATTGTTCTTTATCTTCATTACGGCTCTTGTAACTATACCTTGGTGGATGGGTGTTGATTATTTCGTTATAGTTTCCATCTGGAAGTGTATCATTTTCTGCAGTGTTTATGCGGTTATTTTCGAAAAAAATTTCCACCTGTTTAACTGTTAATTTTCTGAGGTTAGAGTTTGACCTGATGCATCCCTAATTTGCGGAATGTTGGTTTCAGTTGGCTCTTCTGCCTCATTGTTGTGGCGCGCGCATGTTACTGTTTGCTGCTGCTTCTTCAATTTTTTCGAGAATGTCCTCAGTGTATTTCTTGCGATCAATCCGTGCCATTTTCTTTACATGTCAAGCTGCATGAAAATACAGCCTTCTATACTGGCATACCAGGAGGAAGGTTCTTCGATTTGTTTTTTCCTTTTCCTTTACTTTTCTCATGATCCTAATCGGCCACGTAATTCTAAGAAACCATGCGTATTTCTTGGTGAAGTTACTGCTGTTTTAATGCTTTTTGCCACGCGCCTCCTTATACCACGATATAGCAGTAGTTTCATTGATTTCGATGTTCAGCGTTAGCTTGATCGTTAGCAGTTGTTTATTTATAGGAGCAATGCTTCGTACAGTTCTAGCCATGGACTGCCGTGACTTAACTGGTGCGATTTTTTGTTTCTGACGATAATAATTTGACGATCCAGTTCCTATTATGTTTTGTTATGTGGCAGAACAGTGCTGCTGAATAAGCAGGTATAGATGCGTCTATAAAAATGCACGTAGAGATAATTTGGCATTGGTGTTTTTTTGAGGAACCATCGAAAATAGCTGGTAATTTTGTTGTTGTGCTTAACTCTTTAATGACACCATGATGAGGTTGGTAGAATCCATTTTATTGGTCTTGATTGATGCATGGCTATCATAAATATTAAGACAAAAAATCTTTATACATTGTCACAAACTCTTTCCAACTTTGACCTCTCAGCACATGATGGTGGATGTTTAAATGGAATCATCCTCTGAATCAACCAGTACATTTTATATTTTGATTTGCAATTATTAAAACTATAATTTTTCCTCAAGCAGTTGAAGCATCGATTTTGATGAGCCCATAAACTATGCTTATAACTGCTTCATCCTCTGATGCCCTTACGAACACCTGCAATTTCAGTATGTTTTCATCTGATTTTACACACGAGTTGAACATTCACATATTGCTCTTGCGTGACAGGTCACACGACAGGAATATTCCAAACTTTATGCAAAATTTGTATATGCGTTTATTTATATTTTTCTCTTACCCACCTATTTTTGCTAATGTGCATCAAAAGTACACCAATTTGTGAAACTTCGTTATCTAAATCTGATATCTTCCCTTTATTTCAGCGTGCTTATATGTGATCATCCTAATACATTTCTCGTATAAGTTCAATAAATTTCCTTGATCGTGCCTAATATTCATTTCAAACCACCAAAGAATGAACTGTAACTCCGTATATATTCACCATTAACCCCAACGATAATAGGAATTTTATTTATGAGGAAAGTTATTGCAATGCCACCTCCACATTTAATACTTTGATTAGATAAAATCTCGATCAAGGTGAGCTCACTCAGATAAAAATGCTACAAATAAATAAACCTTCGTTTTCCGGATAGTACGCCGAGTGGCAGTCAGTTTACGACCTGTACACCGCAACCATACAGAAGCCCCTTAGCCTTAACTTGATCAAGAAGTTTTAATATTTATAGGAACTTCTTAGGGAAAAGCGACAGTACTATTACGACATCTATCTGTAACATCTATCTGTGAGGGAAGCTAAGTAAGTGCTCTCAATAAGTAAAATTTAATCGGAAAAAAATCATAATAAACACTTTTATCAGAACGTTTATGGAACAGGCGCAGCTATTCAAAATTCGATAGTAGCAAACATTAAGCAACTAAGGGATACATCATACGAGATCCGTGATATCCAAGCACTTGGTGAGGGAGCACTTGGTGTAGATGCAAGAAACCTCTATTTTAACATCTATATTTTGATGCAGAAGTTATAGATGAAAAGACAAGGCCATAATGGGCAGAACACTCGGCAAGTAAAGGAAATATATGTGACACAAAACACAACATCCTGCAACACCAAAATTGGGCTACTGATAGCACATCAAAACCTGCACAACCATATCCACAACAGAAGAAAGGGTCAGCCTAATAGCGAAATATAATAGCTATCATCAATGTAATCAACGTAGCAGGCATAGTCGTGCCATGTAGATAACTTTTGTATTTTGGCTCACTGGTCAGCTTTATTACCAAATCTTGTGCGCAACGCCTTCGTGGGTTAGACTGGATCCAGGGCTTCAAAGGGTTTGCTGACAATTCATATCAAACCAGACCAATATCCCAAATCCTCCATCAAAGCGCTTGTGATGGTAAAAAGCCAACTGCCATCATAAAACATGAAAACCAATTTCATTTCGAGGTTAAAAATTAGATTCCTGAAAGACGATACATAGTGAATCTCTCCACTTGTCATTGGACAAGCACTTGGCTGTGCAATTCAGAGACTAAGAGGAATGGAATGCTGTTTTATTTGTGGTCCAAATTTTTCACGACAGTACGACAGTATTACGAGTTCATGCATAAATACGAAGAGCTCAACCACATGATCCTCTCTTCAAAGATGTTCGGGAACAAGTTTTCCTAAATCATTCGAGCAATACAACAAAATTAAGGGTAGTATTCAAGGGTTTAGCGAAGTCCAGTACTGGGCTCTCGCTAAATCAATGTTTAGCAGTGGGACCCACCATTCAATCAAGTTTGTATACGCTATCATCTTGTGATTTCGAGAACACAAGATTGTGTATTCTACTGATGTGGAAAAGATGTATCACCGCCAAGTGCGTGTCTCTTCAGATAACTCCAAGTATACCAAAAACTAGTTTAGAAATCAGTGCCTTCTAAACCCATTCGTAATTATCGAAAATTAAAATTTGTCACAGCCAAAGCATTCTATGAAAGATTCCAGAAGCACAACTCAGGAAGCAGAGCGCCTCATTTCATCGAAAACACGAGTTTAACCCGAAAAAACTTAAGACGCACGTTCCATCTGTGGAGAATCCATCTGATGGCTTTTTGGTGGCTTATCACCGAATAAACTCAAGTCACACGCGATGTGGCGGAATGTACCAACTGATTGTTACATCTTTCATCAAAGTCCTCTGGCCACTTCAAAGACAAGCATATATGCGGACACGATTTAGAAAAATCAATCAAATCTATCATCGCTCTTAAAAACATCATGACCGTGAGAAAATCCTCCGTGACAAACGTATTAATGCAACAAACGGGTTGGTCCACCTCTATACTGCTGACTCTCACACGGATCAAATTGCAGCGCGATTTCAACAAGTTGATCAGGACTTCAACTAACATTTCCAATTTATTCGCAAATCGCCGCATCACATGGCATTTCATTCCGCACCGAATTCTCCACTTTTTGGGGTTTGTGGGAAGCTGCAATAAAATCTACACTTTACTATAGCTGAGATAGAGAAAATTTTAAACTCTCGATCATTGTGTTCTATATATAAATGAGACTCAGTCACACTTTTTTAATGGTCATCCAACAACTAAGGTTCGTGAGATAGGCTTAACTCATCTGAAGGTAGCACTCCTCAAACGATGGCAAATAGTACAGCAAACCTGTCAAAAGTTCTGAAAGAGATGGTATATCGAGTATACCTCACTTCTCTTTAGCACAGGTTGACAAAGAAGAACCAAAACTTCTTCTATACAAGTCAATGACATATATAGTTATACTCTAAAAACTAAACTCAACGAAATCATAAGACGACTCCATCCCAACAGAATATAAAATCTTCGAAACATAGTTTAAGAATATTCTATATATCGAGTGGAAATCAGTATAAACCTATTTAATTCCAGAGAGCCAATATATGCCATATAACTGTGTCTCCTCTTTAATGAATCATCGCATGTTAAACCGTTTAAATGAACTTAAAAAATAAAAAAAACTATCAACTTTAATAATCTTATATCATCCACTTAATTGAAACATGTGAATTGCATGACACACATTTCCCATCTTCCCTAATACTTCGGTATACATATGTACGTGTTTTGCTCTTTATGCCTACATACACAATATACATTACACATTAAATTTATATATGATCTGATTTTTATTACTTTGTGCAAAAAAAAAAAAAATCCTAAGAAAACAATCTTAAAGACGTTGTTTTGATGCTGGATAGAATGAAAACAACCAAACAAATAACCGTTACATTGATCTCGATCTTGTATCGTATATATATAATTGTTGTATATACTCACATGAACCACAATTCTTTTGTTATTATGTATATACATAGTTCTTATTTATGTATATATGAAGAGATTAAAACAATTTCGTTTTTAATTTTATTTTTAAGACGATTATTTAAACAAATTAACTGTAATTTATCATCATCATATAAACTGTAACATTATCTTAATAATAAATATATTCGTATCATCGATGTGACGTCACTAATTTACAGCATATGAACGAGGAGGATAAAAAATATATTTTTTTACACTTTAAAAAAGTTTTCCATATTTTTAGCACTGTAAAAAAAAAAAGTTAAACGGCAAAATTATCGATTATGTGTCGTCGTTACATTTCTTATATATATAACGATTTGCGAATCAAAAAAGATAATGGAGAAAAAATGTAACGAAAAAACATTTTATCTATGTATTGAGTGTGCGCACGCCTAGCCGTAGCCACACGACTCTATTTAATTTTGTATAAAATTTATATTTTCCCCTCATTGTATTCACACAAAACATAACGAATTTCTCCAAACAAAAAAAAAAAACAAAACAAAACAAAATAAAAATTACCGTAGTCGAAACAAATAAACAAAAATAAAACGAAATAACGATAGATTTTGTGCAAGTCGTTTCGTTTTCGTTCAAATTCGTTTAAATTCGATTTAGTCCCAGCTAAAACGTCCAACAAGAATGACGTTTTATTAAAATTTACATCGTGCGCGCGAGTTAACGCTATACTAAAATTACTGTAAAACAAAAAAATTTAATAAAATTACATATAGTGGAAAATTAATAATTTTAATTAAATAAAATAATTAAATTTTTGTGTATTTAATGTGTGTGCGTGTCTGTGTTTAATATTTTTGTGCTTTCTGTATCGCAATTTGTAGAATTTATTTGTTATTTTGTGCGAAAAGAAAATTTTTCCGGTTTTGAATTTAAGATAAAAAACAAAAAAAAAAAAAACAAAAAACTTTTTTTACTGTTATTTTTGTGTTTCATCTATTTATTTATTGGTTTATTATTTTGTTTTTTGTTTTTTTATTTCGAAACACAATAAAACTCGGATTGTATACAGGAATTTTTAAAGCTTAATTACGATTGATTTTAATTAAAAAAAAGGATTACACATATATACGAAGTGCGTGAGTGTGAGACGAAAAAAAAAAAGTTCTGTGCAAATTCTGTGAAAATAATAAAGAATATGTTGTGCTAGTGATAAGGATATAGCTGTATATCGACATACACACACATTGACATGTGAATTTTATTAAGATAATGGAAAGTGATTATAATTTATGGAAAACAAGCATGAACATCTTTACATCATTCGTATTTACATAATTTAAAGTTTCTTAAACTATATATATTATATTCGAATATTTTTCATTTGGTCGAAATTATGTTGGAATATAAATTTTCTTGACTCAAGGATTTCCATTTAAATTTCGTTTTTCTTTTGATTATTTTGTTTCTGCGATGTTAAATAAAAAGTGAAAAGTGATAACAAGTTTAAAAAATATGCAAAGTGAATGTGTCAATGTATCGTAATATTATATAGTAAAGAAAATAATGAAAAATAAAAAGAAAAATTTTGTGGTGTGATAAGGATACAGCACAACAAAAGCAAATAACAACCGATGCAACAATAATATAATAATAAAGTTTTTAGTTTTTTTTACAACAACAACAACAACAAATTAAGAAAAAGGATATAATTTAATTTAGTTCTTTGTTTTAATATAATTTGTGGCAAAAATAAAAGTTTTTAAGTTTCTTAATATTATGAAAGGTGCGTGCGTGTGTGTTTTTTTGTGCTTTCCACAGTGATAATGAAATTTTATTGTGATCATTAAAAACCTAATGCGGTGATCATGAGACAAAATTAACTCCTTTACGGTTAACATCATCTAACTCGGGTTCATATTTTTTAACACTAATCGAAATTTTTTTTAATTTAATTAGTCCATCCAGATTTATGTGTTAATTATGTTTTAATTTTTACTCATGATCGATCGTATTAGAAGTTTAAAGTGTTTTCAGTTTTGTAAATGTTAAGTTTTCGATTTTCTTCATTCATTTGCAGCAGCATTTATCAACAAATCACCAATGGATTCTAAATGGATTTTATTAACGTTTTATAATTTTGGTAAGTTTTTTTTTTTTTGTAATTTTATAAAAACCAAATTCGCTAGAATATAACTTTTTTTGCGTTATTATTTGTCGCAATATGATGATACTCTCTTTTCGCTTCGTTTGGCATGTCCAAATTGGTTTTGTACACAGCAACATCAACAGCAAGATATATAAACACATAAAATCGACCTCATGTGTGTCGTGTATTTATGTACTCACACATATAATTTTTTTTATGCTCTGGAGTATGTTATCTTCAAAAGATGTATTATTAGCATTATATTTAAGATGATGAACCAAATGTTTTATGTATTTTTTCTGGTTTTTGTACACAGTTGGGGGTACATAAAATAATTATAATACGGGTGCTGATGTGATTGTGACACACACGTGGTTTCAACGTTTTAAACAAAAATAATAATAATAATCCTGTATATATATGTTATCATTAATTATTAATTGTAATTATACCATTGAAATTATTTATATAATGCGAGAATTTTTTTTTTGCTGTTGCAGATAATTATTGTCGAATATATGTTTTAACATTCAGCCAAAAATAAAAAATAAAAATTATGATGGGAATTATAATGTGATGCATATGGAATTAATATTCAAAGTGGTTTTGTTTTACACAAAAAAATTATTTTTGGAATTAACGTTTTTTTGAAGAGGAAATGGTGATATAATTTATGTCCAATATAGTTAAAGTGTCGCTTGTTTTGTGTCTTGTACGTCAAATGGCTAAAAATGGTTGGCAAAACATTATTAAAATTGTTTAATGATTTTTTTGGAGTTTGATGTTCACTTTCGACACTTACTTAACGGTGTTTTTGCCAAAGCAGAATATTAAATAGAGTTATTAGTGGTTCCAAATATCGGTGCTAGATACCGACTTTCAAAAATTGATGAGTTCTACATTGTGACCCGCAGGTACTTTAATAAAGGAATTTTAAGAGAAGACCGTTAGTCGTCCTTTTTTAAGAACTCATCAATTTATGTTTATATGTAAAAGTTAAGCTGTTTCAAGCTATAATCAGATAGAAGTAAAATCGAGTTTAAAATTTTCAAAATTGAAATTTTAGTGATACTTATTACCTACTGTTTTAATGGATACTGGCACATACTTGATTTTCTTGCTGGAACATTTCTTTTACAAGTCACTCCAAATGTACTTATAATTATAAACTAGAGTGTGTCTCGAAAAAGAATTAGAAAGAAAAAAGTGTCGCGCACTGCTTCGTGGTTAAATATACATCTAATAGATAGCGGAAATTTGGCCTGTAAAAATTATAACAGATATTTGGTACCTCAAATGAAACAGCATTCTACTTTTTTGCTGATGATATTTTAACTGGGCCTAATAATCTTAGTTTAACTTTAGAGCAGTTAATCCGATTTTTACCTATTGCGACGTGATTTTTAATAATAGGGATAGTTCCTTAGACGATAGTTTCCGTAGACGTTTAATTATTTGATCAGAGTCTGTCGGTTGTTGATTTGGTGGATCTAGGAAAATTTAATCTGGTAATTTAGATGTTGTCCATATAAACTAAAAACATTTAATGGCACCTTTATCTATTGAAGTAGCTCGAATGCCATGAATTATAAGCAGCTATAAACTACAACTGATTGCATCGCATTGAAAAAAATTTACCATACCAGTAAATCGCGGGTGCTTAAATCTTGAAACATAATTTTGCGATGGTTGCGCAGCATTTGTACCTTTCAGAAAGAAACATATTGGCCATCCTTTGAAACGATCTACAGCAGTCCTATATTCAAAGTGTATTTATTAGATGAAAAAATGGTCTAACGATGGCCACATGACTGGGCCCAGAGATTAACATCTTTATTCAAGCTAGGCCAAAAGGAATGATCAGTTTTTAATATTCTAGTAGCGAATTACTCCTTTTTTTGTTTTTATGAATTTGATGAAACTATCGATAATAGGGTAAACTTGTCAATTGGAGATGAGCTCCTCAAGATTCAGTCCATGGATTAAAAAGAAATGATTAAACCTCACAAAAAATTATATTTCAAAATTATCATTGCTTTTTGGGCCATTTGTGTTGTTATCAAAAAGATTGGCAAGTCAATATTAAATTTGCTGCCATCCAAGCCTGCTTCCAAAATACCATAATAACCAACATCCATATTGATATCTAACAAATTAATCTAATGTTGATCCAATATAAGGTTAGCGTCCTTTTTAGATCTAAGTAGTCCGCTTTTTATTGAAAATTTAAAAATTTTGTAACAAGAAGTCTGCGCACTTAATACCGGGAACTTTGATTTAGCAATTTACGGCCATTTAAATTCGTACTATCGGCATATTTAGAATAACAAAGCAAATATTGCTAAAAAATGGCTAATTATGTTATTGTTTTTTGTCACCGTCCTGACGAGGATGGATACTTTATCATAAGATGTTGGCTTTGTTACTTCCAACATTTTTAAGAAGTCGATAGTATCAGAACTAAAACGTTACAACCCTGACGTTCTGAATCTATTTTTAATCATTTCTTAATTGCACGATGGACATTTTTCCGTTCCGACTTTAGATTTTTGATTTACAGGAACATAATATATTCTTCCATTCGGTTTTAACTATAGATAAACACATGCTACATCCAGCGGTTGCAATAAATGTGTAGTGTTTGGGAGCAGTACTATCAATATAGTTTTGTGATCTATATGCAGAATTAGGCTAAAACAAGATTTAATTGGAAACTGTATCCATCTAGAAACAAGCAAACTAGAATTTTACAAGCACCGGATAAAAGACCTTTGCTACATATATGAAAAATGTTAGGCAAGTTTCCATCCACTTTTCAACTTACCAGCACGAAATTTTATTATGTTTACTGGAAATATTTAATGGAGACACTCCATTTCATCATTAGCAAAAAATCCTTAAAATATGTCGTTTCGTGTACATTAAAAATCCGACATCGTTCGGTTAATAAATATTGAAAGTTTTTTTTTTCAACAAATGACTTTATTTTGGTTGAACCAACCTTTCAGGCAGTGTATTTTTAGATCAGTGCGATGGACTTACCAATTGCTATTAAATTTTGCAATATTCGCAATAATAATTAATTAAGCACCCTTTTTTAGCTTACAATGGTATACACGTTTTTTTTTTATTGAACTGGGTTTCGTCTAAATTACCAAATCTTAAATTATATATCTTAATATATTTATTATATATATATCTTAAATTACCAAATCTTGTACCGGCGGCGTTATCTGGCGTTCCTAGTTTGGCCAAATAACTTCAAACATCGGTCTTGTTTACGCTAATTATTGGCATAAAAGTCCCTACTATCTGGTTTTGACAGATCAAAAAAAGTAGATATATTTTCATTAATCCTGACTTTTTGTAAAACGGTCGATAATTGAACCACTGCCGGAAATTGGTACATTTACTTACATCAGATTTAATTTTCTATTTGGTCTACCTTTACCGACGCAAAATACTGAACTTATGAGTGATGAATATTTTTTTAAACTGGATTTTATTTGTTTCGAAGAACTATCGAATAACTTTTTATAGTAGCGGGAACACTTGAATTTGTAACATTGTGCAGTGCGTAAAAAGCTTTATGGCGTATATGTTCTGGAAAGTAAAGACTATGTCCTTTTCCAGTTTTACAATAAATATTTCTATGAATTTGTGATAAGGTGTAACCTAAAGGTAAATTCAATAGTTTATTGTCAGGCTTTTGTAATTTCAAAATGAATTTCGCTGGTATATTGTTTTGTTAAATTTTATGAATTCATCGATAGCAGAGCAGAAACATTCTAACCAATTGAAAATGACCTCGTTCCTGTCTCATTTCTATTTACTACAATTTATTTCAGCAATCTGAATTTTCAAATTTCTCCGGTATTCGGATAAAGTATTATTTTCCACGGACCCGCAGTCTTGGTATTAAGTCATGTGCGAAATATGCCCATTTACAGAAAAACCAAATGAAAGTTTAATTTTTTCTTTTACTGTTCATCGATAGAACATATTAGTGATATGTCCAAAAAATAATTCGCCAGAAATTCGCCTATCTTAAGTATAATGACCCTCAATGATATTTTGCAACAATATATACAGCGGAAATATAAAACAGGTGCCAAATAATATTTTTTCTGGAATCATAAATATATAATGTATAAATTCGTCTTCCACAGGTGCATCCCAATATGTATCGCCGCATCTTGCTAATAATTTCTTCTTGCGCTCGATATTCAATTATATTAACACATGTGTGAAAAATGAAAATAGATTCCGCTCCGGTTATAACCATCATTCACCGCTACCGTCGCAAATTGTTAATTTATTAAATTAACACTTAGTTTAATGTGTTGTGTAAAAAAAAATTTACATAAATACTCTATACTATACAGCGTGTTTTATAGTTAGGGCGATAATTGATGGATGTATTTATAATTGTATACTTACATAAGTTGTCTCGTAATTTTATGCTTAACATAATTTTATTTATTATTTTGTTCTTTACAAAAAAAAAACGTTGCCTTTCTAAAATTAGTCGAACATAATTACGATCAAATATTTATATATTATGTATGTAATATGTTTTGAGGTTATGGTTAAAACAAAAAAAAAATGGTTTATTTGATTTATGAAATATTTAAATGGTTTAAAAATTTTCAAGGTATTGCAAAATTTAGGTGACAACCTTCGCCAAAATGCTCAAATTTTAATAAGCTTATGTGTGCATTTTAATTGAACTTAACAAGTTTCTGCTTCGGTTGCCAAATGGTTAATTTTTTATTAAATTTGATTGATGAAGTAAAAGGCTTGTTTAAAATTATAGTCGAACATTTGGTGGGTTTCGCATTAGATGATGTAAGTGCAAATTTAAGCTGGTGTGTAAATAGAAATAAAAGTTGGAACCTAACTATTTGATTTCGAATAGACCTTCTAAGATTAATGTTTTAAATCCGCCAAATTATTTAATTAAATAATTGAATTTATTTCAATTGACACTCAGCTTGAGTGTCATTATTTGACTCAATGACTGTTGTCTCAATGAAGCTCGCTTAACTTTAGAATATTATTAAAATTAACTAAGTTTTTAAAATTCACAAAAAACAATCTAAGTAATTTTACCTCCCATGAGTTTTCACCAGATACATTTTTAATTTATTTGTAATACATTTCCAAATTAATTTTTTAAACTCTTCTCAATTCAGATTAGTTATAAGACGTTCCTAAAGTATTTGGCACATGATATTTTACAAAAAACTGGATTCTTTTAACTGTTAAGCTTGGTCAAGATTTACTTTGAAGAAATGAAATTTCAATTTTTTTTTATCATAATCGAATAGTTGATATAAAATTCAGACAAATGGAGCAGACAGTATCTCTAGTATCTCTTTAATAATATATCTCACCTTAGATAAACAAACGTTCTTATAGTCCAGATTTGTCCAATTACGAGATGTAACTTTTTTTAGGTAATATACTAATTTCTGGGTAAACAACCTCGAACTCTTTTTGTGTGTATAAGTATCTTATATATTATTTTAATTGGTCAAATTAGGAATTTTAGGGATATGAACAAATTGTTTTTTTTTTTTTCATTTTGAATATAGCTCGGCTGACGCTGAATGTAGCTCATTCAAAGATGTAGACCCTTTGTGTGACTAAGAGGTTGAGATGGTTGATGACTTGAAAAAAAGCATTACGTATACGTTAAATTGAATAAACATAGTAGTTTAAAAAGGATACCAAAAATAGTTTCCTATGATTAAGCTGCTGCGGTATTCATCCAAAAATGATTAGCATGCATTCCGTAAATCTGTGCCGTTGTAGTTTTGATTGCATAGATTTAAATCTCGAAAAAGTCCGTTGAAGCGAACTTTGTTTGACATCTTTAGCAAAACAAAGCCCCATAGTAAACCGACCCGAAGAATTCCTGGCGTGAATAGTAAGGGATAATTTCTCATATTCATGCTCGGGAGTCAATAATTTGGTCTGGATAGTAGTTATTCCAGGTCCCAAAATTTGCGTAAAGTTTCATCAATGTAAAACTAAATTTAAATCATCCATCCAAATGCAGTGTTCTTTGCAATGATGCCGTTAGATCCTGTGAGCTGCCTTTGTATTTGATTAGAATTGAGCAGTTTTGGCGAGGTAGTTGAGGTTTATTCATGCATGATTAAATAGGTAAATAGGAAAAGTTCGGATCCTGAGTAAAGCAATACCCGGTAGCACGGTATTCTTGTTTGCCCTAGCAGATGACTTTAAGCTTGGTTTTCTCTTCTGCGTGTTCAGATTCTTGTAAGGTTGCTTTTTTTGGATTCTCGAGGAAGAGACTGACTGAAGAGAAGTAGGATGCTTTCTTTGGCATACAAAACTACACCTTCTCAATGGAAACTTGCTTTATCTATGACCCGAAAAAACGCAGTTAAGTCAAACTTTAGCGCTACCCAAAATTTATCGTTTCTGTGATAAACTGAGGTTGTTGTATTGGGACATCCATATCATCTGCGTGGTAACTTCATGTTAATTTTTTTGGAGGAGCCCGTTTTTGTTGAAAAGGCTCACATACCTCCAAAGCAGCACTTCTCTTAGCAATGAATTATGAATGAATGAACGCATCAAATGTTGGATATTCTGCTTCAATGCTGTTAATCGCCGATTATCCTTACGTGTCTTCATCCAGCTTATGCAGTCTTTTAACCACGGGTCTTGTCTCTCTGCACTTTTGTCAAGCTCTAATAATCTCATCGGACGTATCGCATATTCTACGCAGCGACTTGGTACATTCTGTTGTAACTGTTTGTTGACTCATGAACTGCTATATTAGTGATGTGATCATTAGACTTTAGTTATCGCACACAAAGTTTCTCCCAAGCTTACGTATAATTACCCGAAGTGACTGGAATATGCTGTAGTATCGAAAAAATTAGCGTGGCAACCCGGTGAAGTACTGGAACTTGTAGACATTCGTTAGTGATGAGTTGTTATGGGCCGAGGACGAAAAAAAGATCTCGAACGATGGGAATTCATTAGAATTCCCCAGTAAATATTAGTATTTAGAATTTAGCCAGCTTTATTTGATTCTTTGGGATTGCAAAAAAGCTTTGTTCTTGCGTTGTGCTAAGCATTTCTCTTTAATGTGCTGTGAAAGCATTAGTGTGCTATGCATAGAGGTGCCTAGCTGCGTTCGAACTACAGCAACTATTTGATTTGCGCCCGTGAATTGCCAATTAAGCTTGGAAGAATTTGGTGAGAGTTTTTTCAGACGGAGAAAATAAGTAATATTCCTGGCAGGCCGTAACTGTAACGCAGACACACATTTACACGAAAAACTATAACGCAAACTATAACGCTCACCTGAAATGCATCACCCGCTACCAAAAAATTATAAAATTCATATTTAAAAAGTTAAAAAAATGTGTGTTCCCTCCTCCCCATTGAAATTACCGATTTTGATTTCTAAAACATAACTTATAATGTGGACTAAAGTTTCACCAGATGTTAATAATTATTTTGAATCTATCGTACAAACTAAAAAAAAAACAACAGTCATATTTATAGCTGTCATCAAATTATCAATGAAATTCAATACATTTTCACTCGAACCTATAATCTAAAATCCATTCAACACTGTTCATATATTAAAATATTTAAAAATATTATGATATGCCACCCATAAAAATCCATCAACAATCGTTAGAAAAACTATAAAATTTGGTAGACGATTTTGATGCTGAATTTTCCATTTTCGTTAAATCAATCACTATAAGTATAATAACTGTTCCGCCCTAAATGACATAAAAAAATATAAAATGTGTACCGCCGCACGTCTATCACCCCTTTACCACACAATATAATTTTTAATTACACAAACATTAATACTTAAATTAAATCATCAATATTTTTCGTACCTAAGCCTTATTAAAATATTGATAGTGTCGGCGTGTTTTTCGGTCGACCGGTGTGTACAAGAAATCAATTCAGATCAAAATCATTTTCTATCAATATTATTATTTTAATTTAAGTATTTTTTATTTCCTTGATAAAATTAAATTAAATTTTGTTTTATCTTTTTAAATAATATTTTCCCCGGGAAATTGATATAAAAAATGTATCCATATAATTTTTTTTTATCTTACTAATAAAAACAAATTGTCTAATATATACACTAGATTAAAATATCTAATTTATTTGTTATTTAATAAAACAAAAAAAAAAAATGGAAAATTAATTAAAATTAAAAAAATAAAAAAAAAATTTGTTCGGTATTGTTTAACTACAAAAACAACACACAAAAAATTAATATTTTGTTTGTTTTTCTTTTCCGATGAACAGAGATTTTCCATCAACTTACACACACACACATATACACACACACAAAGAAAACAAAAAATATTTATTTATAATGAAAAATTAATTAAATAATATTTTTTTTGTTTATTGTGTATTATTAAAATACAGTATACTATTATAATATATTTATATAATATATTGAAATATTTTCTGATGACTCATGAAAGTAATTAGAAAATTTGTAGTGTACGGCTCCTGTAAATATATAAAAAGAAGATCACCTTTTGGCTGGCTTGAAAATAATAAAAAAAAAATGGTTTTATACCGGAAGAAAAGTTTCTGTTTTTTTTTTTTTCAATCTTATCCTGTACATTTTTATTATTATTATATTTTTTTTAAGCAATGATTTTCATATTTTCCCTCATATTTTTGTTGTTTGTGTATTGTATATGCCATAATGATATTTTAATGTTTAACAAGGAAAAAAAAAATCTGGGAACTAACAGAAACAAACTAAGAAAGAGGAGTGTATTCTTTACTCGTACAGTAGTTTTGTTGTTTCATTTTTTTATATCATAATATATATGAAATATAAATATTTTTGTTTATCGTACACTCCTCGAGATACTACTCGACTTTAATGCATATTCAAATACATTAGATGCAATCGTTTTAAAAAATAATGCTAACAACAACATTATGCTATACTTATATGGTATATATATCCAGGAATAATATAATAATATTTATATATCGTATTTATGTTAATGATAAATAAATAACACTTTAAGGATGCGGAATTTATATATAAGTATAAACATATATATAAAAGGAATACTATATTTTTATTTTAACAATATATATATATATATATAAATTTACATTATATTTGCAATAAGGAGATAGGGAATTAATTAAACCGGGTGGCAGAATTACATTGTTGTTGTTTTTGTTGTTGTTTAATGGAGTTTGCAAAGCATTAAAGATAAATGAGGCGATTGGTAATTTCATTTTCTATTTATTTTTTTGTCGTTCTACGACGTCTATTTTTAATGGTGGTTGGAGAGTTAACTATATATGTATATAATTTTAGTATATATATATTGTGTTAGGGAAGATAATTTTTGTTATTCTGTATGTAATACCCCCAGCGTTGCTGATGATTCAGGATATAAATTCAGAAACAAACAAGTTCTGAATAAATTAATTGTTTTCGAATTTTTTATGTATATAGATTTAAAAAATAATAATTAGCCTAAATATCTCGATTCTGTATAATGTTCAAATAAATTTGTTAAATTTCATGAGACATGAATCTTGTTTTCAGGTTTAAAATCGAACATTTTCGAGAAAAATATTTTCAGAAACTTTTTTTTATAAAATTCTGAATTTTTTTTATGAAATTCTGAAATGTTTTCTTGATTTCGAGTTTCAATATTCAATCCTGATATTTTGGCCCATATATTATAGTCAAAAATTTGGAAAAAGAATTAACAACATGTAATTGTGTCCGACGGTCAATAATTGCAATGGGCTATATACAAATGTCATTTTGACATAATTTATCGGATAAACACAAATATTGTGTACCAATTATCTTCCACAGAGTCGCTGTTAAACCGAATTATATATTCTTTTTGGCCCGCTCATCCTCACCGGCTGTTTTTCACATCAGGAGCATCTGATTCGATAGGTTTCTGAGCTTAGCACGATCAATTATTTAAAAAAAAAAATGTTTGCGAAAAAGGCCATTACGTTGAAAACTTTCAGTAATGCTATGGAAAGGTCATTTGAATGCCTTACTTATTGTCTTCAGCAATTATTTCTAACACAATCAGTGAAATTGTAATAAAAACATGCAAGGCAACTATTTTAATGTTCCAGGATTGAAGTAAGAAAAAAGTTGATGTCTTATAAACAAATCGAATTTTGATATTTAATTTCCAAATATTGTTCCAATATTTCATATCATAGATTTTCATGTGTTCGTCACAGATGAGACGTTTTGTTTACAACTTGCTTTTATGAAACTGTATAGCCAAACACATCAAAGGATTTTCAAGTTCCTAATTTAATATTTCTTGCTGATTCAAATCCCGTTATTCTAATTTCTCTCTTCTTTTTGACATTGATGCCCACATTCGTTGCTTTCAACAAATCTAGCACTTTTTAAAAATATATTTTCAAGCAACGAAAAACACTTTTTCAAAATATTCTTTAACTGTTTGACCTGTTTCAAAAAGCAATGTGAATTTAGGAGATATAGGAGATTTTTAGTGACAATAACGCACCATTTCCATCAAACCTATACAAACTTTTCTGAATAATAAGGTGTACGATTGCCTAAAACTAGTTGGTGAGAAAACCCAAGAATTGTGAAAAATGAACTAAGATAAATATTAATAGTTCGAGCAGATGTCTCTTCAAATGTTTGGAACATACTAAACTATTTAGAAAAATTATCTCCCAAAATAAAAAAAAATATCACAATTTCGAAACAGACAAAATAAATTAGTATTCTTTCGGAAGGACAATTTGACGTCATTACAAAAAAGTCTTTAGTTATAGCAGTTATTTCTAAACATTAGACTAACTTGACTTACAACTTTTTATAACTTTGGACAAAATAGGACCTTCTACTTCAATCACCATATCCTGAAATTTTAAAGGTTTTATAAACAACTTAAAACTGTTTAATCGATTACAAAAACTTTATCAATGTAAGAAACTTTTAATCACCCAACTTTGCAAAATATAGATCGGTTAATGATCTATGATCATCAAATCAAAGAATCGCATTTTTCCCTTTGCAGGAAAAACATAGACATTTTAGCATTCCCAATATACGATACGAAGGAACAGCACTTCTTCCAGAAGCAGCTCCATCATTAATATTTTTGGTTTAACTGGATTACAAAATGTTAATACTCGATTTGATGTTGAAAGTATTAAACTTTTTCAAAGATTTTATTGTACTCATTAGTCCTTCGTTAAGCCATACCACATTTTCTATTCCGATGCTATATTAGAAATTAACTGAGAAGAAAAGCTTAACAGGCTCAGATAAAATTTTATTTAGGTTATACTTTGTGTTTCTTATGTCAATTTTATGGCCCAAGTTTTATCTGGACAATGGCTTATTTTATTTTTCAAATAGTACATGACCCAAATATGACAGTTTTTTTAAAATTATAAATACACTTGTCTAAATTTATTTTTACATTATATTTTGAAAGACGTAAATATACTTTTTCTAATCTTTTGAAACATATTCCAAAACCAAACCTCCAATTAATAAATTATCAACGTTGCACGAGACGCATTGAAGATTTGTTTAAATGCTGTCCTTAATATGCTGAAAAGTAACTGGAGCAAAGGCTATACCAAAGAGTAATCGAATATATTGATTAAGCCCCTTTCAGTGTTGATTGGTAAAACCTATTATGATTTCTCTTAATAGGTAAAGTAATGTCTCTTAGGAGTCTTTAACCTGTTGGTATGCCCCACTTAGATCTAATGTGAAATAAAGGGTGTTCAAATTTGTAGCAGCTTTTTAAATTTTAAATAAAAATCATAAATGGTGTGAAATCTTTATTTTTTTTATTGAAAATTAAAGTACAGGTTGAGTACAGGTTAAAGAGTACTATTAAAGTACAGGTTGTGCGGTTCAGGTTAATAATAAAAAAGAATTGCGTTCAAAGGACCTTTAAATAAATAAAAAATTTCTTTAAGTATTTGATTAATAGTTTCCCTACTTGTAAATACATCTTCATTATTAAAATATTTCGCTTATTATCAAAATTTGAGTATTGGCAATATAATTTTTTCAAACGGGTAATAATATTGACAGAATCAGAAATAGTTATAATATAGTCTTGAACGCCCATTAGAGAGCAGCTAATAATTGTATTTGTGTTCTTTAATGAGAGACTCGCATTTTAAAAACATGGATCTGCCAATTTTCCAAATATTCATTCCAAATTTCTGTGATAGAAATACTCTGATTCCGTTTTTAAAGTAAAACAGATCTGAAAGGTAAATCAAAATTATATTGGTATTGCGTAATATTTCATATCATATTTTAATGTTGCCAAGTAGTAAACAGATTCGTAATGTCAAATTACATATCTTTTCATAAATAAGTTTTTTTAAATGTCACTTAACGCATACATCTTTTGTTTCCTCTGGTGGACAATATTGGAAGTACTTTTCATAAACCAGTCGTTACAATAAATTCTACCTTCCAAATCTATATAATTAGATAATTTAAATAACTTAAAATGTCAACAAAATTTTTGCAAATTTTGCAAATTTTTGTAAATATTTCATCAGCGGTTAGATTATTTTTCTTCGGTCTGTGGTTAAACTGAGCAAATATATTTACCATTTCGTACCTGGTTTCGTAAATTTCACTATCATTTTATTTTTAGGTTCTTTTATTAAACTATTTGAAGTACTTTGCAGGAACCCTAATTCAGGGTATTAATCGGAATTTTAAATTTTAAATAATTTTGTAATTTTTAAAAAATTTCAATGTCGTTTAAAACTCAGTTACTAAATTTTTGAGTTTATTTTAATTAATTCAAAATTAAAAAAAAAATAAATAAAATAAATAAAAATACACTTGCTAGGTGGGAAATCTAAGTATAATTTTCTTGAACCAATAACCTTTACAAACCTTTGTGATTTATGGAAGAATATGGCGTTTTTGTGAAGGCCAACCAACTTCATCTCAACCATTTTATCGTCTGATGTATCAAAAGAAACGTTCTGCGGCTGTTATAATTCTTACAATAGGCTTTCACACAATGTACTCCTAAGCACGTTTCGTTGGAAAATGGCTCGTGGTATTGCAAGTGGACGACCGGTTTTGACGGTTTTAGTATTTGATGGATTGTGCACTTATAATATAAGCAGCGAGCTATGCGGTATCAATTATATTACAAAACATCGCCAGTGATCAGCGATTATAGTTTTTCTTTTTGTCGTACGCTGACCGAGCATCTTTTCAATCGTATCGACTGCCCCTTTTGGTTTTGTTATAAAAATGTATTAGGTCAGTTTTGTATTTTAACTGGTTACTTTTACTGTTATTGTTTTGTTCTTAGGTACGTATGAACAAAGTACTATTTTCTCTACAAAAACAAAATTTGTTAATAAAACCTTCCGACTTTTTAAGGCTTTGAATTAAACTGGAATGCTTGGTTTATTTTTTTTGCATGGTACCGACCATCATAAAAGATTGCCAATAAGTAGCTCTTTCGCTGAAAAAATCAACGCGGAAAAATTGTTCATTGTTACATTTCTGCCTGTATTTTTGTATGGTGAGACTACCTCACTACCACCTTGGTACCTTGATATCTTTTATGTTACCGATTTTACAGGTATAAATCTGTCCGTTTAACGGGTACGCGGTATCAGAATCGCATGCCCACTATATTTTAATGCCATATTTTGCTGGCCTCGCATCAAAATCAAAATTGCTTTAAAGTCAATGTATTTCATATACATTTCAATATTTGTACAAATTGTTCTAAAAAACATTTCGATTTTCGTCCCTATATTGTGATTTAAACTGAAAACAGCTTTATCGGAGTACCGCATGCCAAATACACGGTAGTCAATTTTAAAACTCGATTTATGCTTTTGCAGTCATGAATTTTAAAAAGTTTGGTGTATTCAGTGTTTTATGACTTAGTCATGCATAGCTAAAAGGTCTAAGTTAAGTTAGTTAAATTTGGCTCGTAATTTTCGGTGCATGACTGAGCTCTCCGCATTTTTAGAGTATCAATAATAAATTAGCCTTTCTTAAATGCTAAATTTAAACTCAAATCTTAAGGTTTGTCAAATACTCTATATATAGATAAAATGAACTGTCTCGCAGAAAAGCTTTTCAGTTTCCTTAAACAATTTTCATGAATTGTAAATCTGTCAATAGCACCAAATTTGGTAATTGTCTTGTTAAAAAAAAAAAAGATTTTTAGGAGGACAATTGATTACGATTTCTGGACAATTTTGTCTGTTTTTGAATTTTATGAATATTTCTGCGTTTCCTGACAATATGCCAAATTTAAATCATTTCATAAAATAATTTTACTACTTATTTTATAAATTAGATGAGTTTTAGTAAAAACTTAACTTATTAGAAGTTAAACATTTTTACGTGTTTCTGAATATCACTACATTCTTAAAACTGGGAATCGATGCTACTAAATCTTCTATTCGAATCATTATAAGTGCACCGTTTCCTATTGACGTAATTACCAAACAAAGTGGTTTGGTTTTACAAGTGCTTTCGATGCGATATTCTCAACAACAGGTTACATTTAGTTAAATCTGGTCCTTAGAGTTCAAAATATAATAAATCCACCATTGGCCAATAATTATTAAAATAGAATATGTATGGAAGAGTTACTTTATACCCATAGACGATTTTTAAAATTCTGCTAAAAATACTCTGCCATAAATAATATTGCAATCCTCTAACTATTGAGTATCATGTTTTAGCTATGACTATAAAAAATGTTTAGATGTCTCATTACAACCTATTACAAAACTAAATCTTCAGACAAGTGCTTCAACTTCGGAGAACATGTTGCCGCTTGAAAATACAAAATCCAGAAATTTTCTTGGACTGTTGCACATCCAGTTGTTTTGTGTTATAAAAATAGTAGACAAATAATCGATCCTAGCTAAAAAATTATCATCCGTAGAAAAATTCTGTATTAAAATCCGTTGAGCACGAAAAATTAAAATCGCCAACTATCATTAATTGTTCGTGGTCACGTAATAATGGCAGCACGTCATAATCGATGTATTTGAAAAATTCGTGGTAAGTGTCCTGTTTCTTGGTCGACCCCAATTTCTGAAGAGACAAAATTAAGGCGTTTCACTTGTTTCCTCATTTCTGTTTGACTTTCACTTCTATTTTCTTTAGGAATTCATAAATACTTAAAAAGGATGTAAGAATATTTAGGTTTGTTCAATCCTAATTTTGTCACAAGTCAGCTATCTAGAAAAACCCAATACCAACTTTTTTATGAACCAAGCAATATATAATTAAAATCGAGCAATCTAGTGGTGTTCTATTATCACCGCTTTTCCATCTTCCGATTGCCGATGGTTGATAAATAAAAAAGTCGTATCTACCACATTTTCATGTTAAGTAGAAAAAAAGGAAACTTTTCATTGATATGTTTTTGAATGACCTTTTGGTGTGTGTATGTTTATGTTTACGTAAAATTTTCATTCCGGTTGGCCTGGTAATTGATTTAATTAGAACCATGGTACCCTAAAAATAAAAACTGTTCTGTACAATAACTTGTATATTATGCTATCATAGTATATATAAATATATATATATATATATATATATATATATATATATATATATATATATATATATATATATATATATATATATATATATATATATATATATATATAAAGCATTTTCTCAGGAATTGTATGTTCATTCGTTCATCAATTCCATTTTTCATTTAAATTTTAGTTTTTCCAAAACATGAAACTAATGACCCATTCATTTAATTAATTTTAATTAAATGGAATAAAAACTTTAATGATCATTAAAATAATAAAAAAAAGAAACAATCCAACCAGCATTTTGAATATTTTTTCGAAGCAATGCCATAATATAGAGATGATACACCATCACCTACAACGAAACAACCCCTCATACCAAAAATTTACGATATATAAGTATAATGAATTCAATTACGCTTAATTAATTTCATTTTTTTTCTGTTCGTAATTAATCTTAAGTATGTAGATATATAAAATGTATGATGACTTCTTTGTGCTCTCGAGAGTCGAGAGTTCATGATGGAATGCATTCATAATTAATTTCGATATAGGACGATTTAGAGAGCGGGTGGTTGGCCTTAGGTTTAAAAAGGTTAAATATTTTAATTCTCACGTTTCGATGTAAATATTCGATTTGTTATCGTATATATTTAGGATAACGATACATAATTACATATATTTTATTGCCATATTATGTAAAAATAATAATCCTAATTTCAAGATGTAAAATAAAAAAAAATTTAAATTTTACCCATATATCGTTCGTACACATATAAGTAAACATGTTTTGTGGAAATGATGTGAAAATATATTCACTCACATCCTTCCATCGTACATCCTTGTTTTTCGTGCTTTACTTACATGAATCGAAATTTTGAAATAATTATTAACAGGATATTGGGTGTCAAATATGATTTGTTTATTATTTTTAATTGATTTATGGCTTTTATACCGATTATCTACATATACGTCGGAACGATATAACTCTGTATATATATAGTGTTTTAGCAGTTAAAAAAAAAAGTAGCAACATGGGTGGATTTTTGTTAACGTCGATGTGGCATGATTGATTGTTGACCCGATTTCCGGTGTGCTCCATTGTTTTCGAATTATATAGACCAAATCTGGAATAAAAAATTGTTTAGAAGGATAATCGTTAATCAAACAATAGAGAGATCAAATTATTTCCGATATTGATTTTTCATATTTCACATATTAATACGAGTAAACCCCATTGTGTGTTCTCGATTCTTATATATGTATAGCTTTACGTATTTTTTATTAATCGTAAATTATCCGTTAATATGAATTTTATTTTAAATTGTATAATTACAATATTACGTATATTTATGTATATATATAACCGTGATAAACTTTAAATTTTTTACTTGATTTATGATTGATTCATTTCGATTGATTATTCTAGTTTGGTGGTCTCGATCAAAAGATGAGAAACAATTTTTTTTTTAATATTCCATAGAACATAATTTTCGAAGGTTATATCGAAATTATGATGATTGAAATTAATTACGTACAAGAACGATCGATATCAGTGAGATGGAAAATTGAATTCACCTTGCTAAGTTAAAAGTAACTGTATAAACATCAATTATTAGCTATAATGTTAATATTATACATACTAATCTTATTTTGGGCAAAAGTATCAATAAACATAATTGCATAGATGACTTTGTAGATTTAGATCGGTATCACACCTACGAACGACATTGACACCTTATTATTATATCAAAAATGAAATTCGCGTAACAAATTAAATTTAGTTCACATCAAAAATTAAATACAGGTAGCCCTTAACTTGTGCAAGTTTTAGTTTTAGAGTTTTATGCTTGCAAATACAAAAAAATGTCCATTTCCAAATCTGTTGTAATGAAACCAAAATAATTGCTTTTGAAAGCTTAAAAATGTTTGCAAACACTACTTGAATTGAAATTACGTATATGTGATGTGAATAAGAAATTTGCAAATTAAAAAAATTAAAAAAATTTTTTGGAAGCTTAAAATTGTTTTAAAAAATTATATTTTACAAATGGTGAAATAAGCACTCAAATCTGGGTTTTAAAACAAAAAAGCGAGCTTTTTATGCTTCAAATCTAAATCGAACGAGCTTTTAAGAAAATACGTTTTACTGCAATAGGTTCAAATCAAAAATATTTTAAATTCTAAATAGTTCTAATAGGAACTATTCTAATAGGTTAGTAAGTTGTTAAAAACTAATTAACTAAAATTTAAAAAATTATTCATTTAAACGAGTATTTAAACCAAAGTTTTATTTTTAAAAATAACGTGATTTGGTTATTTTTCTGCTCAAATTGAACGAGTTTTTACAAAGCTGAACTTTAGTTTGTATGTTCCGGAACATAACTATCCTAAATTAAAAAGCTATATTAGGTCTTTGCTTAAAACTAATTTATTATAAGTAAAACATTGCTTTTTACTACTCATTATAGCTTTTAAACTTAAATCGTTTTAAGATTATTGAGAAATTTGTTAAGATTATTGAGAAATGTTGAAAATCTTCATTTTAAAAGTTAATTCTGTTCATTTGGATTTATTTAAGCAAAAATGCTGTACAAACTACTTAAACATAATATAAAATTTTTAGAAGCTTTAAATATGTCTCTTAAGATCAGATAAAGCTCATTTGGCAAAACGAGCATTTAAATTAAGTGTTACAAATTAAAATAATGTAATATTGTGATTTAACTGCTCTAATTGAACGTGCTTTTTAAAGCTGAGCTTTAGTTTGGAAGTTCCTGATCAAAACTATCCTAAATTTAAAAACTATATTAGGTAGTATTTTAAAACTAATTTATTAAAATTAAAAAGTGATTTTTATAAATCATTTAAGCTTTTCAACTTATTCTAATATAATCGCAAAAAGGGTTTGTTCATCTTTAGTTGTAAATTTATAAAGCTTAAATATTAAAATTTTTTATAAATTTAAACAAATTTTTGCTAATCTTTCCAAAATAAGTTAAATGTTGAATGTTTGAAATCTTTCTTTTTAAAGTTAAAGATGTCCATTTACATTTTGTTATTCGTAAAAAGTTTCACAAATTACTTAATAATTTAATTAATTTGTAAGTTGTAAAAGCTTCAAGTAAATCACTAAAACCAAATTAAGCTCATTAAGGAGACATTCAGTCAAGCATTTAAATTTAAGTTTCACTTTTTATAATAAAGAACTTTTAAGGGAAAAATATGTTTATAGTTAAACACAGTTTTGCTATGCTTTTAATAAAAGCTCAGAACTGAACTTAACAGTTAAAGTTGGTATCAATCTTTAAAAGCTTAAATAATCACATAAAACCTATTTTTAATTGTCAACTTTTTAAAAGCCCAAAATATTACACTTAAAATTCGCTCAATTAACAAGCGATGGTTCACAATCATGAAAATTTAAATTTTATTATTGAAAATAATGAACTTTCAACGATTTTATATTTTAGATCGAACTTAGTCTTATTGTAAAACTTTAGGATCAAAATTATCCTTGGCTCTTAAACAATATTAGTATAAATTTTACAAATAAGCTTTACAATTTAATTAAAAATAATAAACTTAATTGACAGAACTCAAACGAGCTTTTAAAAAGTTACCTTTTCTTGTAAAACATTAAGATCAAATACATTCCAAACTGATTTTCTACTACATTTATTAATTTTTTTAAGATCATCTTTATTTAAACTTAAGCTTTTCTCAAATTTTTTTTTATAAGCATAAATTTTAATTATATAATTTAAATTTTATAGCTTTCCGAAGTTTTAGTGAATTAAAGTTTAAGTATTTCCAACCATAAAACATTTAACAAGCTTTAGATCTTAAAAGATCTCAGTAACAATGTTGACTAGACCTTTTTTTAAATAAAACTTAGTTTTAAAACTTAAGCTTATACCTGTTAAGTTGAACTAAAACGGCTCATTGAAGTTTAAAGAAAATTTCCAAAATTTAATACAGCTTTATTAAAGCTTTTATTAAAAGAGAAATTTTAAAGTCTTATCCAATATTAAAAGTTTATTTTTTTATGTTAAAAAGCTTTACAACGCACTTAAAACCTATTTGTAATTTTGAGCTTTTGAGATTTTCGAACTTTCTTTGAATCCTTATAAACCTAAACTTTTTAAAAGTTTCTGGATGAAAACTATCTTAAATTGTAAAACTATATTAGATAAGTAAAATGTGCTTTATACTATTATTTAAAGCTTTTAAATCGTATTTATTCTAAAATTTTCATAGGAATCATCTTAGTATACTTCAAGTATACTTATTGTAAAAAGCTTACCTTTAAAAACAAAGTTTAATGATCTGGGGGTATGCTTTAATAAGAGTTTAAAACTAGAATTAGTATTAAATTTCATTTTCTAAAATTACATTTGACATTTTGTAATTAATCGTAAAAAGCTTTTACAGTTAAATCAAAATGAATTTTTAATGGTTAGAAGCTTTTAATCACTCAGTATCTGATCAAGTTCATTTAACAAGCAATAAAATTTAGTTTTTCAAAATTATTGAAAATAACGAGCTTTTGATAATTTTATACTCTTAATCAAATAATATTCTACACAGTAGAGTTTAATTGTACAGCTTTTCGATCAAAGCCATAAAAATTGTTCTAAAAATTGTCGTTTAAAATTACTTACTTATTACTTATTTGTAGTTCAAGTATCGTAAAGTAAAAACGTTTAAAACGCCGACGAAACGTACATTCGTTCGAGAATTTCAGGTTTAGAAATCGGATGAAGGCACCTGTTTTCATATAACTTTAGGCTTCTTAATTAAAATTTAAAAGAGTTTCAGTTACATTGAGTTGTGTTCTCTGACGCTAAATACCAATGATTTAGTCTATAACGATTTCCAAGTTAAACCTCTTTCAGCAGCTTTGTGATGGTTGTAGATCAACCGTCAGTTTAGCAGACCAGTTACGTACTGTAACGTAGTCAGTTGTACTTTTTCCGTAATAAAGTTTGAATCGAAGTAGCTGCAAAAATAAAAATATGTAAATCCGTCAAAAAAATTGGAAGTCCAATAAAAAAATTAATTGTCACTACATGTTTTTACATCTACTTACTAAAAGTATGAGGAAAACAGAGATAAAAAAAGTTAATGCTAGCTCTAACTAGTTAATAAATTAAAAGAAGTTGAAGATTTTCATAAGGAATTTAAAAAAAAACGCGGATTCGAAACTGGAGAAACTTAATATTCCGAAGTCGCGTTAATTTATCATTTTAACATTTATTGGCTGATTAAGACGTTACGAGAGATGATAAAACTACTTTGGAATAAATATCAAACCAAAGGAATACGATTTCTAATTCAAAGCTAAATTAATAATGACTTTAACGTAATCAACGAGGACATCTGTAAATACAGTAAGTTATTAATTTTTTGGTGCTATTTTCCTCATATTGTTCTGTTTTCAATATTTTTAATTTAAAATTTTTTGATGGTGTATACGACAGTTTTTCATTTTAAATTGATAGTTGTAAGAAAGATATAGAATCTGGAACATAATATGCTAAATACATTTTCTACAATTTGCTTTGCAGGAGATAAAGGATAGTTTAACATAACCTCATTGTGAATCAATTTTTTTAAACATACTTCGTTTCCAACTAAATTTAAAAAAAAAAATTGGTATTCACCACCATTCGAAACTCTTCCATTTGTGCCCACATCAATCATGATAAATTCATAACTGGCATGTACAATTGCATATGGTGTTTAAGCAATTGTACATGCCAGTTATGAAGTAGTTGGAATAAAAATTTTTAATATATGAAGGTTGAAATATTTTAATATGGTTCCCATTTATGGCACTACAGCAATCGGGAAAGCTTTATGTTTCCTCAAAATCTCATTGTTGTCGGAATTTCACATCTTAAATTGTCATGTGGCAAGAAATCGTCTATTACCAACTGACTCCTTATTGGCCTCAGTTTATATTTTCAACGAATAATTAAAACCAATTTTAAATCTTAAGACGCATGGCATATTTACTTGTTCGAAGCAAAAGCTCTTCCTCACAACTTTCTTAAAAATATATAACCTGTCCCTTTTTTGTTGTGTAGCGATAACTGAAATACTGTGTGAGATTCCGCATGGATTCACAATTGTTGAAGTTTTCAGCATGTTTCTTGAAAACTTAAACATACCGGTTGTTAAGGTGAGCTATTAATTTGACAAATACTTAAGAGTTATCGGTAATTTCGTGTTGTGAAAACTTGAGTCAAACTAACTTCAAACTTTATTTAAAATTTTCAATTGCAATTCAAACAATTAGTGATAGTAAAATATAAATTCAAAAATTGGAATTTTAAAAAATTATTTTACGGAATTTCAAATTGCAGTTTATCAAAAGAAACATAAAGCCATTTTTGCGATACATAAACGTTTCTTGCTAAATTTTATATGAAACATCTACCATATTGAATGTGTTCCTTCCTAGAACGTTCTTATTTTCATCATATGTTATAAAATGACTACACATAATTGAGTGGCCAAAAAATTTCAAAAATCACTTCTTCTGAATCGGCCTACACTAAAATAGTTAAATCAGCAAAAATAGAATAAATATGATTAACGAAAGCTTAAGGCTTGCTTAACAGCCAATATTCAATTCGCCGGCGTGGAATTCTAAAATTTTTAGCTACGTTACTGATATTAAGAGCTGCTTAAGTTTAAATGACAGTTGTAATTCGCATTCAATATTATTGGAATTGTGTGCACACAAATTGAATTTATTAAATAAAATCTAATCTACATTTTATCAGGCAAAATGGCAGAAAGCAAAAAAAATCATTTGGCTAATGTGATGCTAATTTGCTCTACCAAGTACTCCACTGTAAAAAAACATATGTTCAAAGTGTACATAGTCTGGAGAGCGCACGATAGAGCTATACTGAAACGTAACTACTATGAGATAAGTCATAGCGTCCACACTGTACTGTCATACTTAATATAGCAGCTAGCAGCTTAAAGGCAGGAAAACAATAAATATTTCACTAAAATAAATTTAGTAAAAAAAATTACGTTGTGACAAAATCTATTTAAAGTTTTAACATAAAATCAAAAAAATTACCTTATACAAAGCGATATTAACTTACCTAACAATAAGCTGCTTTTAGCACAAAAGAAAAGCAAAAAATTATATTTACGCGAAGAATTTTCGCCTTATCTACTATTCAAGGCGTTTATGCTTATTCGACCCTTATTCGATTTTGTTACCTAACTTTTATTAAATTAATGAAGTATTTATATAAAAAAGAGTTGTAATAGGTGTTGAACATTATATTCTAAAATAACTTATCTACTAAATAAGGCGTTTTTTCTTTCTAAAACAATAGTAAATTTATAGTAGATAATGTATCATTGATTCAATCGACCAACACAATCACAGTTAAGAGTTTTTAACAAATGAAAAGAAAAAAGAAAAATAATCTTATGTACAATTTAAACACAATAATTGTGACGTATTCTAAATAAAACTGACTTATCTACAAAGTAGATAAAGTGTTTTTGATTAAAATAGTGTAGTTAATACTTTTATGCCATTAGAACGAAAACATGTACAATAAACTATCTTAAACGTTTAATGTAAAATGATGCAAAATTAATGGCAACGTATTTTAAAGGTATACTGTACGTATAAACAATTAGTCTTAAATTAATCAATCAAATAATTAATATTTTTAAGAATGCGCGTACTCATTGAGATTTAAAAAAAACACATTGGTCCATATACAAGTACATATGGACATATATGAAGTGTATTCGTATTAATAAAAATGAAAGTAAAGGGTACGCCACCACACTCCGTGCGCGCACTCTATATAAATTCACCATCGCTTTAAATATAATTTTTTATAGCCTTGTCGTAGTTTAACATTTTTTTTTTGGGTAGAGGCTCTTGCCATCGTTATTTTGGTGTTGTTGTTCTCGTTGTTGAATTTTGTTTTTTAATGAATTCTTAATTTTTATTACATTTCTTATTTATGTTAGTCTATGTATATTATTCTCTTTCACTGTGCATTTTAAATTTTTCAATTAAATTAAAAACATTTTTAATTATATATTTTTTTTTGTTTTCTTTCTTAATATAATAAAAAATTAAAACAAAATTATTTTAATGTACCCACTTGATCTGTTGAAATGTAATTATGTTTTGTCTTAAAAGAATTTTTTAGTTTAGTTTTTTTTTGTTGTTGTCTTGTGATTTAAATTTGTGAAATATACAGGCACAGTATATATTATATATATAGTGGTAAAATTGGATAAAATATATTTATGTACTTTTATTATAAATCTTTCGGGTGCTGTACACAGTAGATTAGATACCTTATTTTTATGTACATATTTAAATGTGCCCTCATAATATTTTCTTTCTTAAGCATTAAAATTAATTAATTATAGTCGAGAGTTTTTTTTTTTTTGTTCTTCTAAAATTTATTTTTTAATTAAACAAAACAAAAATAAAAGAACAAGAAAAAAATTTATTGATTCAATTAAAATTTTATCACATACTTTCACAAAACTATTCATAATATTCCGAAAAGTTTTTTTTTACATCTTTTCTTATAATATCATCTTGCTAAAGCATAATTTTATATATATAGGAAAAGAGAGTCAGGAAGGGAAACTGTAACCTAAATTTAATATTATGATTGTAAAATAACTATATAAAAAAGGATACGACAGGTGCATTGCAGGTGATATTCAAAACTAGTTAGCAATTACTGTATCCTTAGAATGTTTTTTACTTATATGAGTACGTGTAGCTTACAGACCTATATATCATATGTACGTGTTGGAACCTCTTCGACGTTGCCCACCTAATTACCTATATAAACATAATATATAAAAAAAATTATTATGTAGTCATCGAACCAAATCGATGTGAAAAGGAACTTATATAATAAATAAAGGGTTCCTATCTTTAACGTTTACTTATACGTATATTATTCAACAGCCAAGACAAGTTGAATTGTTGTATTGTTATATTACTTATATGTGAAAGACGAACGAAAGAAGTTTAATTTATAAGTATATTTTATATTTAAAATATAAATAAAAAAAAATTGGATGAGAACAACATGTGTATTGAAAGAATATATATATTTATAAGAATATTTTGTGTAGGGGAATCGAATTCGGTGGTTTGAGACAGGTGGTAACTTTTTTTTTACTATAGCACACAAGACACAATTTTATGTTCCTATATAAAATATACGAATATTATATAAAATATAAAGACTTTTGAATCTTTAATGTTAATAATTTGAACAAAAGTCGCAAAAATAATAATATTCCTTATATATAAATATAATAAATACGAGATAATATGGAAACAGGTGGATATTTTATTTTATTTTATATGCTCGAATATATTTGGCGCGTGATTTTATAATAAGACATCTGTCAATTTTAATTTTTTTTTCTTTCGTATTTTTGCTTTAAGATAATTATGCTCAATTGGATTATATCAATTTTTTATTTTTATTTTATTTTATCGAATTGTTTCTTCCCAATTTACGAACAAATTTATTTACTTTTGGTGTCAATCAAAATCGATTCGATTATTTTTGGCATTTTACTAATTTTATTTATATATTAAGTAAATGATCAGTGTGTGCACGAGCTGCACGATTTTAACTTATTAACATTGTTGGGAGCATGCAATAAAAATGTTTTATGGTGTTGGCACTGATAATATAAGAGATGGTCGGTGTTATTTAAAGCAAGGTCTGCAAATATGATCTGAACATTGAATAAAAAAAATAACTTCAGGAAGAACCAAAATGTTCGTCTAAATGTTTCTCTACCTATACAAAAATCAAATAAGTAGTCGGTTTGATTAAAGCTGAACTGTTGGCCAAAAATAACACCAACATCGACTAATGCTGCATCCTGCTTAGTTTTCATTGCCTATTCCTTGTAGCAGTTCAACGTTTTCCAGATACAAGTCATGCAGATGTCCTGAATCAATTTTGATGACTTTTCCGGTAATGTTTGTTCGAAATACCGATGGCACGATTTAAAATGTTTTTTCCTCTTTGCTGGAAAATGTTGCGTCATTAATTTTAATTGTTTCGTTGTTGTATTGCAACAGAAAACTTCCTTTGATGGTTGGTTTAAACAGACCGCGTTCTTGATTCCGATCTCCGCCGCTGACCTCAACACCGTGACCAATTGTGTGTAAAATCGTTCGATGGGTGATCAACCCATCACGAACGATAATCATGAATTTAAAAATATGGTCTAAAAGATCTCAGTAAAGGGTCAACTTTAGCCTGTAGAAAAGTGTTATATTCCGAGATGCTCATGCGACATAGCTTTGTAACATTTTCCCTTGTTATTTTTTAGCCTTTCGATCACAGTGGAATCAACCCTTTGGATGATCCCGTTTACTTAACTTCGTTATGTTGGTGTTAAATAAACTTCAACTCTCAAAATTTTCCATTATGATTGGGTAAATTAAGCTTCGCGCGTTATCCAACACACGTAGTCTTGGTACCGTAAAGTAGTGTAGTGCATTGATGATGTTGTCTCGTATATGCAGGTTTTTTGTTATTTTATTTATATTTTTATTACCACTAAGTTGCTACAACTCATTTAGTAATTTTTCTTTCTCATTTGAATTCTCTGTTAGTTGGCCTATAACACAGTGTGCTCAGTTCTTTCGGTTACATCAGCAACTTTCAGTCCTGAGAATCTAAATCAAGCAGCTTCGTTCTTTTTAGCTGTCTTGTTTCTGCGCTGTCGACGTCGCTGACAATATATCGAATATCCGTGTTTTCATGGAGTTGTAAACGCTGGGTATATTTTTTGGCATTTTTCTTTATTTCTTCATTGACCGTTACCATCTTTAGATCCCTATGCAGATTATCGTTTCTAATAAACCAAGGTGCATTGACGATGCATCGTAGTACTTTGTTCTGGAATGTTTGTATAATCTCAACGTTCGTTTTTTTTGTACATCCCCGGAGCTGGATGCCATAAGTCCACACAGACTTAAGTATTTGCCAGTATAAAAGCAGCTTATTGTGAATGGTAAGCTTACTATTTCTTCCAATGAGCTAATACATTTTTCTGATTTTTATATCGAGTTCTTACCTTTTTTTCTTGACATACTCTTGCCATTTCAACTTGGTGTCGATCGTTATACCCATGTATTTTACCATGTTCGCATGTGGTATTTCCTGTCTATTTATGTAAATAGGTAGGTGATCAACTTTTAGATAGGTGAGGGTTGTGTAAACTGATTTTAGCTCATTCAATTTTATGCTCCATTTTTTTGTCCAGTGGACAATGTCATTCACGGTGTGCTGTAATTTGCTAGTTGTCTTTTCGATTGTACTTTCAACCGCCAAAATACATTGCGGATTCAATCTTTCTCGTAGTATTTTTAATAGATTCTCTTTAGATATTTCCGTTAGACTTATATTATGTCTTCTGTAAGATGGATCAGGTTCTTCGTAGGCATCATGACCTGGTTCTATAATACATTAATTGGTACATCACAGTATTGAATTAATTCTGTGGAATTTTCCACTCTATATGCACCGCTCCGGTTGTAAGTGTGTAACCTTCCAATTCCAGTCTCGATAAAGCATCAGTGACCCTATTGGTGCAACCAGGTTTATAAATGAGCTCGTAATTGTATTGTTCTAGTCGAGCTTTCCACCTCTTCAGCATTATTATTTCTGTTGCCCTGTGTAAATATCAAAGGTTGGTGTACTGTCAGAATTTTATTTTTTTTGCCCCATGTGAATAATTCTAAAGTTACCCAATGCTCAAATGATAAATAACATTTATTTTTTGTTGGCTTCATAATTTTCCTATTCATAATTTTTGTATTTAAGGGCCTGGAGATGTATGTTATCGACCTGTTCTTGCCAATTTCGCCTGATTGCAAATGATGATGTATCGATTGTTAATATAAATGGCTTGTTAAAGTGTGGAAAAATAACTATTTATGAGGATGACAGTAGTTCTTTGATATACCAAAATGCTTCGAACTCCTCGTTCATGGTGATTTAAACTATCTTTGACTGGGGTGCTCTGGTTAGTGTTTTTTCCTCTTGTTGGATTAGTTAATGGTTTTATTATTTTGGCGAAGTACCGTATAAAGCGTTTATAGTGCGAACCCGAAAATCGATTTTAAATCCTTCAAATTGTCGGGTTTCTTGTGTTTTTAAAAACTCAGTTTTATCTAGGTTCACTCGTAAGTCTTTCTAGGGTTTTTATAGTTTAGAAAAAACTTTCTTGATATTTATTAAGTGTTCTACTTCAGTTCTCCCTCTGGCTATAATTATATCATCGATACACACGCGTAGCATATTTGTAAATAATATAGAATTCCCAAGATTTACGATTGAGTTGTTTATGTCAGGAATCGGACGAGTCTTATATTGTTACTATCTTTAACCTCTTAAACTTTTATACTTTTTTGTTTGCAAAGCATTCATTATATTTTCAATTATCGAAAATCTACTTCTTGTTGTATGGATACGGAAAAGACTTAGTATAGACTGGTTCTTCAGTCCTTGTCTTAATTTCGGCTCATACTTCAGTAGTGATTGCTTCCATATTGTTCACAGGTCCGAATAGCTCGTAAAATGTTGAATTTTTATTTAGTTTCCAGTAACAGATGATTGTCACGAAACTCAATATGGTTCACCTGATAAAACTGTTTTCATGGGATGTAATTTTGATCTTTGGTGATATAAAGTGTTGTTTCTGCGATCATTAATTGCTGCTAATTCTTTTAATGTTTTGTCACCAATTATGCCATCGAATGTTTTTAAGACTAGCAAAACGAAAAAATCAATCGTGTTGTTGATGCCTTTAATTTTGAAAAATTGTCCGCCATTTTTTTGGTAATTTCAATATCTCCAGCTTACTTTACAAAATTTTGTTAGCTTCGGTGTCCATTAAAAATTTAAAGATATGGCCGGTTTTAATTTTATGTTTTATGTATGGTATGATAGAAAGGCTTCCATCATAAAATTTAACTCTAGATTTTCTTTCGGTTGCTCATCATCAGCTATTCCATCCTCAGCACGTTCTTCCACTAGTTGGTTATAATAATCCTCCTCTTGTTCTTGGGTTTCCATATAATAAATTCTTTATATGGTGTCCGAGGTTTATTATCGTACTAGTTTTGCTTTTAATATGTTTGCTTGGTTTGGTGGTTTTGATAGTTTAGGTGATCGATATAATTAACTTACCTTTTTTGTACTGATAGGTCAACACTTATTGGTACTGGTTGTTTGGGACCGAATGTTTTTAAGCCGGGCAAAACGATAAAATCGACTATAGTATTAGTGCTATAATATCGGTGAATCGGGTAGATCAAAATAAACTCAAAAATGGAAATCAAGTAACTAAGTTTTTAGTTAATACTTGTTCGAATTCTAAGGTTATGCGAGAAAACATGTACAGGCACAGAAAATGCTGACAATACTACAAATAACTTGCTTAAATCCTGTATTGGAGATTTCATTCAATTTTCACTGATAAACAAAAATGGTAAATTGGAGCTGTTAATACTAAAATTTTGATTTTATTTCTGAGACTGCATTTAACTTAAGTTTAAAATATATTTAAATGCTTTGCGGGAATAAACTTAAACATTGACACGTTTCCGTTTAAATTTAAATGTTGATTTAGAGTGGTTTAAAATTTAAATTAAAAATTCAAATTTTCAAAACATGGTTGTCTGCAGACAAAACTGTCTGGACTAAATTCCATACAGCATCGTACGTTTAGTGTACATGAAGCTATAGCGTACGTATAGCATATATAAGCATTAGGCACCTTGAAAATAATTTTCAAAAATTTATTGTAAATTACTTGCAGTTTCTTTAGATTTGCAATCGTTGTCCCAGCGATAAAAATATTTTATTCAGAAGAGCGTAAAATATTTTAAAATGGAAAGTACATTTCAAGGTGATTCTAGAAGTAAAAGGAAATAAACCAAGATATTTTCTCCCATTATTGACTCCATTGATAGTGAAAGGAGAAGAGCATTTGATTTATATTTTTCTAAATTTTCATCGAGAACTCCAATTTAAGTTTTCATGTTACTTTTAATTATTGATGACAGTTAGTGAGATGAATATGTTATTGCATCGGCATTACCAGTTGGCAATTATTTTATTTCTGGATATCATTTATTTAAAAATTGAATAAAATGGGATTAATAATTCCACCTTGCGGAACCCTTAAATCATGAATTAAGCAAAAAGAAAATGTCACTTGTATGCAACCTTTTCGCTTTGATTAGTAAAATTTTGAAATGATGGGCTTCTTCAATGGTATTAACTCCAAACTTATCACTGTAGAAATTATTGATTATTATAAACGGTGCAGCTGGATTAGTTTTAACCAATCCACCTCCTATTATTTGGATTGTTTTTGTCGCTAGGTACGTAGATGACAGTTTTCAGTAGTGTTCTAACGGATAACTTGGATTGTTTTTTTTTGGTGATTGAAAATAACTCTCTTTGTTATCGGTAGTGGACGTATATGGAATAGATTTCCTTATGAATCCGGAACTTGCGGAGGTTGATGTTTCCTGGTTGGTTGTCTGATATTGAATTGAATGTTTATTTGATATCCCTTTAATTCATCTATATTCTTTTGTGAACATTAATCTGAGTTCAGGAGTAAATAGTATCTTGTAGAACATCTCTGGCATCGGGTTATAGATTTGCAATTTGAGACTGAATAATTATTGTTAAGACAGTTGAAACACCTATGATTATTTTGAATTAAATTTCTTCCTTAATATCCAATGATTCGAATTGGGTACATTCAAGTATTTGATGTGCGCTGGACTGACACTCGAGGCAAGTTATTGGTGATGCTACATGAACATCTATAGTATATTATTGGGTGATTCAATCTGATCTTTACTTGATGTCCTTACGCCTTCTAATGTATCAGCTCTTTTACCCAGGAATTCATAAAATTTGTTTATTAAATAAAATATAAAAGAGTCATATGTCCTATGAATCCGCTTTAGTACCTAGCGCCCTTAAACTCATTCTCGCTTTATCAGGAGTGTCCAACAACCTTTAAATGGTTATTGCATTAGTGGAGTAAATTGATGTCTGTTTCTTAAATAATATGAAAATCGCATTTGCACTTAACTGCTTCCGATCATACCATTTACTCTACTTTATGAAGGCCTCATAGTACTTAGTTAGTCTTCGTAATCGCGAAATATCGAAGTAACACACTTGTTTTCATCTTTTAATACTCCGTTCAGGTATTGAAATTTTTGGGCGGGCGTTAAAGACGAGCTTCCGTGGACTACTGCGTTGAAAAGGTCATAGGATAACAGCCACTCTCGATAATCGCCATAAAATACCGGAATATTTAATCGCAAGAGTTTAAAATCTACTACAGCTGTATGAGGAGTGATAGTAAAGCCATCTATTGATTCATCTAACGATTGTGCTTTTAATATTAGATTATTTTTTCTGAGCCACGTATTAAAATTGGTAACCAAAAAAATTGGAAAATTCACATTTTTCTCGGAACTTATTAGGATTACAGCTTTTTGATTAATAAAATAATCATTTTTTAAATTTTAGAATATTTAAAAAGCTTTGGAAACAAATAATAAATTTTATATAAACGCTTTTATGACATTTTTTTATTTAACTTCTTTATGTTTAAATTTTTGCAAGTATTTCTTATGCCTAACCTAGTAAATAAAAATAATTAATTTAAGTTTTAAGCTATGTGCTTTTTGGCCCAAATTCCCAAATTAATACAGAGTATAATTTTTAAAATTAAAAAGTTACTATATTTATATTTTAATATTAGAAAAGCATTAAATTCTAGCTTATAAATAAATGGTTAAGCTTTTAAAAAGTTTAAAACTATACCATCCAATGTTCTTATTTTTAAAATTTTAACTAATAAACATTTTTATAATTTATAATCGAAAACTATAATAAAATCTCATAAAACTTTTATTGAAAGCTTTAGTTTTAATTTAACTATAATTAGTTACCGATCTTGTCAGTACTTTGCATTGTGTATAGATATCAAATTTTGCTGTTAAATATTTTCCAAAGCTCAATTTAAATAAATTACTGCACAAAAAGTTAAATTAGAAATCAGTGATTCTGTTATACAAACCATACTTGTATTAAAAAGCTCTTTCCAGACGTTAAATTTTTAGTTTTTCTTAAGACTTTAAAATTGCTTTTTTATAAAACTCTCTTTTGCAAGTATATATCAAATTAAAGTTTTGTAATGCTTAATAATATTTATTATATATAATTTTTGAAAACATACTTTCAAGTTTAAAAATATTAAAAGTTTAAAGCTTTTTAATCCTTAAATGTATTTAACAAAAAACTAACTTAAGAGTTGTTTAAACAGCCATTAAGCTCTAGCTTCTTCAATTCGATATATGGTTTCAATGTAAACTCGATGGGCAAACCCCATTAAAATTATTAATTCGTCTGTACATGTTTAAAAAATATAGAGCTTTTTTATGTTTTATTTTAAAACAAACTAGAAAACCTATTCAATATAGTTTGTTTTCCATTTTTATGTTATGTTTGAAATCCTTGAAAAATATTATATGAATGATTCAAACAAACTGAAAGGATAACATTTTTTTGTATACCTATTTTGTTTAAAGTGTATATACATGTACAGTCGACAAAAGTGAGTTTTGTTGAAAGGAACATATTGTTGATGAACATTTCAGTTCCATCTCGATATTTATGTATATATATGGATGTATGTATACATCATATACATAATAACCATTCAAAAAATGTTCGTCTCATAACACAAAAAAAAAATCTTTTTTTTTTTTGTTTTTGTTGAAAATGGAAAAAATATATAACGAATTTTTCTACCATTTTCTTATTACTGTACTTTATAACGAGGCAACCGGAAAAAATCCGGTTGTTGTGTTGTCGTTGCCTTTGCAGTATTTTTATTATTTTTATTGTTAGTCGAAAGCTTGAAAAGTCGTGTTTTTAAGTGTTTTGCAGTGGGTTGAAAATCATACATAAATCGTACTGTACATACACAGCTTTTTCGATTGAAAATATGATTTTTATGTGCTTTATTTTATGCCATGCGAGTAGAATTTTCAAAGCATTTGTATTTTTGCTATCGTTCTTGTCATAAAAAATAATTGCTTACCAAACACAACTGGATTATATATCCGATAAATGAACGTAACAGATTTTAATTGGAATTATGCACAAGATTGACATGCGATGCTCATGTTACGTAAATAATAACATGTGAACCAAATATTAACCCCCGACACGATTTAAAAAAAATATTCGAAAATTATTCAACCTGTCAACCTATTAATGTCTAATTTTCGTAAAAAAAATAAATTCTTCGTGGTTTAGGGTTATTCTTATTTTCGTTTTGGCGAATTTTTTTTTTCATCCCTTGAATTTTCAACCCTATCATTTTGTTATTTTGTATTTCCCAAGAAAATATTGTTTCAATATTTATATTTTTTCACAAAATACACACAGTCGTCTCTAATCTAAAAAAAATGTATATATAGTATATATATATATATATATATATATATATATATATATATATATATATATATATATATATATATATATATATATATATAACCTCAAATTTTTACCATCTGTATACAACAATAATATAACACAACAACACGAAGCACCGGCAGTGGTAGCAAGATTTCAAAAAATAAAAAATACGAGCAACAAAAAGAAAACATTACATAACCAACTTAAAAATAAATTTTCCAATTTTTTTTTTAACAAACACCAACAAAAAAATTTTATTCGGAAAAAGATTTATGGACAATAATTTGTATAAATTTGAATTTTCTTCCAAAAATAATAACAATATAATAATAATATTTAAATAAATAAAAAGGGCTGATTGCTTACAGAAGAATATGTATAGGCGTATACGTACATGTAAACGTGTGCGGGTATTACTTTACAAAGCCTTGCCGTGCGTTATTAAAATATTTATTACAAACAGGTAAAACATTTAGCATGATAGGTACAAAACAATGTAGTAAATTTTCTCATTTTACCAGAAGTAAACAAAAAATTAAAAAAAGCCCCGGAAAATTCCTGCTTCCCTTATTCGTTTCGGTATATACACCTACACACACACAGTAGTTAGATTGATTGTGACATAAATACGCGCGTATATAAATTTATTACGCTTAGCTAAAGGGGTTGAAAATAATTTTACAAAAAATTGAAATAAAATTGTAGGGATAATTGCCGGGGACCAAATAAAATTAATTACATAGTACACCTTCTAAACGGAAATCGTTTAGTAAAAAAAAAAAAAACTTTTTGTGATTTAATTATGACCGAACCTACATAATTTTCAATGATTTTTTTTTTACGATTTAAGAGGTCATCCGTCCTCACTTTCTATATATATATATAAAATAAATATCTGGCGAGATGATAATTCTCTAGCGATGATGTCGTTCAATTAATTAATTTGTGTCTCGTGAATCATTCAATTAGGAATTAATTATGTTTTGTATATACATGTGTATAAACAGTTTTAGAAACTCCAACAGCGACGACCGACAACAATAATAATTAAAAAATATTATTTCGAGAATTTAATTCATATGTCGTTTGATCAAAATAGAAAAAAATATATATATTTAATGTCATGTTGTGAAATTTATTTATTTTTTAAAAGTTATTTGATTTATTTACAATCCGCCCATGTAACCTAATAATTTTATTTGATTTCTAAGAATATTTAAATTAATCTTAAGTGCGTATATATAGTATAAAGTGCGATTGCAAACGATTTATTATTTGCTGTATGCAAATTAGATGATCAATCAAATTTTGTCCATTGGTTTTGAATAATTTGATACTAAAAAATATTATGAGTCAGCGATGTATTTGTATCATTGTTGTCTCAAAGTAATAATCTTATCGAACAACAATGTCAACTTTCAGTTAAGCTTTTAATATTAATTATTAACTAACTGTTAAGAGTAGAACAGAAATACAAAAGAAATTCAGAATTTCAAACTTTTGAAGTTTAAATTGGTTATTTCTAGTTAACATTTTACATAAAAAGTTTCAAAAGCTAACTTACGAATTTAAGGTAGATAAATAAATTCTGAAGCAAGAAGTTTATTTTAAAGTTGAAATTTTGTATATTTGTTCAAAGCTCTCAGATTATATTTGTCAAGCTTTCAAAATATGTTAAGCTTTATTTAAAAAACTTAAGTAATTAATCAATCAACAGCATTACAGGCCCGAGTTGACCCTTACTGAGATCTACTACAAGATCTTTCAGACTATATTTTTAAAATTGGTAATCGTTGTAGGCCGTCACATCGTTGAGGTCAGCGGCGGAAGTCAAACTCACGACCGCGGTGTATTTTAAGCCAACACTTTAACCATCACTATAGAACGAGTGACACTTAAATATTGACTATTAAATATTTAATAATTTTAATAAATTTAGCAGTCAAGCTAAATGCTAGTAGCTTTCTTGTAAAAGTTTAAATTGTCACGTACTAAATTAAATATATAGTTTTTTTCAATTATACAGTAATTCAGTTAAAGATTTAATTCAAAAGCTCCGAAATTGTTTTATGCTTTTAAATATTTAAAAGCTTTATTTTTCAATAAATGTTGACACTATATCTTTTCTTTTTGAGCTTTAACTATAACTACATTCATTTTAATAATTAGTTTTAAAGAACAAAAATTTACATAAGCTTTGACATAGTTTATAAAACTGTTCTTGCAGTAAATTCAACTATAAATTTGATTTTTTTATCAAAAGCTCATACAATTTATGAATATTGGTTTTTTGTGCTAAATGCAATATATTATTAACTATACTATTTTTACTATAGTTTCGCTTATTTTTCATTAATTTATATAAATTTTAATTTTTCATATCCCAAACAGAATTTTAAAAAAAATTAATTTATTGAAAGCTTTTTACATAAAATTATAAATACATCATTTACTAAATTAAAAGATGTTTTCCAACTATAAAATCTTTCATCTTATTCCCTTTGGTGAAGAATAGTTTTGAATAGCGAAACTTTAAATTAAGTAACAATTATTTTTTTAAGCTTTTGGATCGAAACATTATTTTTTACACTTTTTATACAATTAATATTTTAATTAGTAAACTTTAAGTTTTAATTGGTAAGCTTTGTTTGAATTTAAAAATTTTCAAAGATTTATAAAAAGATTTTTTAAATTAATTATAAAAAAAAGCTTAAAATTTTATAAATCAACTTAAAATTTAAATAAAAAAATTTCAGCTTTTGTTTTTTTTTATAGAAATATAACTAAAAAGTTTCTAATATTGAGTTGAACACTTACTTAAAATGATGCAATTTTAAAAGTTTCAATTTTAAAATAAAAATACTGTTTAAGCTTTTCTTTTATGTTTGAACATTACTTTTTGCAAGCTTTAAAGTTTAAATTTGTTATTTTCAGTTAAAATTTCAAATAAAAATTTTTATTTCGAAATTGAAATTTTACCTTTTTTTACAGCTTTAATATTTTACAGCTTTAATATTTTATCAAAATATGTTAAGCTTTAGTTCAAAAACTTGACTCATGAATAATTTTACCAAACTTTTCATAAGTACAAAAACTCAGTGTTTCAGTCAAATTTAAACGTCAAACTAAATTTTAGTAGCTTTTATAAAATAATTAATTTTGTTTTTAGTTAAAGACACGTTTTTAATGCAAAAGCTCTAAATTTGTTTGCGCTTTTAAATATTTAAAAGCTTTGTTTTTCCAATAGAGTAAAATAATGATGCAGTAAAATAATAGTTTATTTTTGTAGACTTCTTTTCTTATTAGGCTTTAGCGATAATTTTATTAATTTTAATAATTAGTTTAAACTTAGTATTCTTTTTTTATCAAAAGCTCATAAAATTTATGAATATTTGTTTTATATGCTTAACACAATATATTTTTAATCATACAATTCTTACTGTAAAGTAAAATACATACAGTACTGTATTGTGTAAGCTTACTGTTAAGAAAAAGCTTTAAAAAAAGCTTGAAACTTTATCATTGTTTATACATGTTGAGTTTTACAAATTATATTTTTATTAATAAATTGGAAATAATTTTTTTTATTTTAGCTAACGTAATTTAAATAAATTCTTAATGAGCTTTGGCTACAGTAATACTTTTTTAGAATAGATGATTTTCAAATCTAAAAGAAAAAGACTCAAAGTTAATAGAGTATGTCATTAAGTTCTAATATTTTAAGGCGAGACACTTATCACTAAGGAGATTTCAGTTCATTTTATTATTAAATCATTCATAAGTTGCTTTACAATTAAAATTTTTCAAACATTAAACAGCATTATAAAAGTATACATTTTAATTTATTGAAAGCTCTTTACACAAAAATGTCGAGATACTTCGTTTGCTAAATTAAAAAATGTTTTTCATTTATGAAATTTTTCATCGTAGGTCCATTTTTTTATAAATAAAAACTTTTTAAAGAGAAAAACTTTTTTTGAGCTTTTGGGTGAAAATATTATATTTTACGTATTTTTCCATTTCAATTTTAGTTGTATAGACAGTTGAAGACTGGTAAACTTAGTTGTAAGAAACAATATTTTTAAATTTGGTAAAATGTTTTTTAAAATAATTATTATTGAAAATTTAAAAAGCTTTAAATAATGTAAATTTAAATGAAAAAATTTCGAAATAAAAACTTGCGTTTTAAAATTTTAAAAATATTAACCTACTAATAAAAAATGTCGGTTACTTATTGGTACTTTAGAACAGGTTTAAAAATTTAAATTTCCATAGAAAGCTTATGAAAAATAAGCTTTTATAACCAGAAAATGCGTATTTCTGTATTTTTGAATCAAACAGAAAATATAATACTTTAGTAATTAAATGTGCCTAGATTATTATATAACTAAGTATGCGATGGAAACGATTTATTAGTTTAACTTTTAAAGCTTACGATAGTTTTTGATTTTAACGAAGCAAATAAACACGTTAAACTCTACAAATACGATAGCTTTTAACTTTGAAAAACATCCGACTGCATAAACAAATCATAATTTAAACTAAAAGCTTTCAAATTCTGTACTGAATAAAAAATGTATCGAAAAAATATATTGAATAACATTTTATCAATTTGCATCTAAATGCAAATAAACCAGATTTCTACCAAACTCACACACACACCAAAAACAAACAAACCAAACCTTAATTGGTGTACCTCTGTGTTAATGCATTCGGTGCAAATATTTTGAATAAAAAATGCATTATTAATCACCTTCCTGCATTCTCGCCAATAGTAATTCAAACCACATTCATTTAATTTTACAACTTTGATGCTACTACTTTCGTGCACCTGCACTCAAAACAAATAGTTATGCACTTTAAATGTAAATTGATTTTTGTTTCAATATAGCAACACCAAAAAGCTCAGGTAGTTGACAAGTTTTTTTTGTATACGTAATGACGTGTTAAGATATGTTATTTAAAATGTGGCTTTTTAATATGGTACATAAAAGCTTTTTTTTCATTATACGTATTCTTTCATTAATATTGTGTATATATAGTCACAATAACAATAAATAATTTAGACGCCTGGTATATAAAGTAGATTTCGTAAAAATTTTTTTGTGTGTGTGTGTGTGTGTTTATATTTTTCGAGACAACAACAATGTACATACATAATAATCAAATAAATCAAATATATATATAAATAAATATCAAACATAAAATACATAAAATATAGAAACAACAACAAAAAACCCTCCTAGATATAATATCAAACCTTTTGAACCCAATAATACACATTTAATAATATTTTGAGTATCCAAAAACAAAAAAAAAAATAACTCATTCCGCCTCGTCCCGTAAAACACCCATCCGACGACTTTAGTATTTTATATAATTTAATTTTATTCTCATTTATTCTCTAACTCTCTCGTTCTCTGTCTTTGTATTTTTTTTTAGATATTTCTCCAATTCTCTGTTGTGTTTCGAGAAAATTGTTTGAAAAGACGTTTGGTTTAATCGAATTTTTATTTTCCAAAAAAAAAAAAAAATCGAGAAAATTTTATTACAACTGTCGAAGATGAGGAAATAACCGACGTAGGAAAAATAAACAAAACATCTATTTTATGAATTCAATATGACATTTTTTGTTTGTGTCATCCCAAAAAAAAAAATAAAATAAACTGTATGTTATTCTTTACGTCATTCTACGCTGTTTATGGGCCAGCAAACTGGGAGTACAGCTTTTACACCCCAATAATTCAATTGGAACTATATTTTTTATTAAAATAAATCAAACGACTGGTAAAATGTTTAAGCTTGATGAAAGCTTTTAGATACAATTAATATTAAATATTAAAAGCTCGTTTCATTAGCTTATTGTAAAATTCAGTTTAAGCCATAAGAAGCAGTGCATGAAACCTCTTTAGATTATTTAAAATATTGAAAATACAAGTAAGCTTTCAAAAAGTATAAAATTTTACAATTTATGATTTATGCTCACTGTACTTTATTCTATTCATATTACACTATCACTACTTTATAGTTTTTTGAAGTTTAAACCTCATAAAAAGTAAAGATCTATTTGAATTTTTATATATAAAGTATATATATTCTCTTCGGATATATATATATATATATATATATATATATATATATATATATATATATATATATATATATATATATATATATATATATATATTCGAAATAAATAATTCAAGCACACACACAAAAAATATAAAAGCGAACACAAAAAATTTGGAGCACAACTTTTTTATTTTATTTTCTCTTGGATTAATAAAAGACGAGTGGATTATGACAAATATATCCAACAAAAAAAAAAAAGAAGAAAAGCAGCACCGAAAAAATGGATAGAAATTTTCAGCCACCGCCCTATCACAAACCAAAAATAATATTAAATTAAAAAAACGTCCAAAAAGTTTTTCGAGAGAGCTTTTTTTTATATAGAATTATTATTATTATATTTTTGTTTTTGTATTTGGATCGTTCGTCGAAATGTTTTACTTCCCAACCTCTGTACGTACGTATATAAAACGTATCTCTGTATAGCTATAGAGATACGAGACCGGGAAAGTATACATAACCAGCAGTTTAATGGATGAACATTGACTTCAAATTCGACATAATTTCATAATTTTCATCTTTTTTGTATATGTGTGTGTGTATTCATTTATTTGGAATGTAGCTGAATATTTTTTGATGCTACTCAAAATTGTTTAAAATTGACAATAAATTTTCATTATTTTGATTAAGTGAAAATTTTATTTTTTCGCTATTTTTTTTTTTTTTTTAATTTTGGATAAATTTACTGATCAAATGACATAAAACCACCACAGCACAGGCTTGGTGATATTCATAAAATTTGAGCATAATAATAAATGTTAATCAATATTGATCATATTCGGTTTTTTTTTGTTTTGTTTGGCTTAAATCAACATATAAATGTTGATTATTGTAGTCTATTGGAGCATAAAACAACAAAATTAAAATAATGTTATATTAAATATCAAAATTATCCGCCTCCATCATTATAATCTATACAATATTAATTATTGCATGGATGACGTATATGCGCACATATATTTTACATATGAAATTATATAATATTTAAAAATATTGAAAGCGCGAGACAGCTTATCAAAAATTATAATTTATTTTTTGCAATATGATATCAAAAGTGGATTAAAAATTTGTTAACAGTCTGAAGGAAGTTATATTCCCAGTAAATAAAAAATCAGGTCGTGGGATTAATCCCAAACGATCTACTTGCAAATTATTTTATATCTTACACAATGTCATTTACAGGGTAATGAGTGAATCTTAAAACATTTCAAAAGTTTTGTTATTCACATTTTTCATAAAAGTTAATTAAAATTTATATGTTTCTGTATTTCAAAGAGAATTTTGAATTTAATTTTATATTATTAAAAAATGCTTAATTGTTAAATAATTAAAATGGTTTTTTCGAATTTTCAATCATGTCAATGTCATAGAAAAATCAAAAAATAAATAAATCCGTCGAGCTTATCAAGAATTGAGAGAATTAAAAAAGCTTAGTCTTGATTTAAAAACCAGTAGTAAATAAATTTAATTTTCATATTAATTCTTTAGACACTTGAATATCTAAATTGATTATGCTTATATTCAAAATTATTTCAATTTTATTATAAAAGCTACAATGTAAAGCTTTTAATAAACTTTGCAAGTCTCTTTAAAAAGCTTAAGTTGAAGGAAATATTTAATATGGTGACTACCCTACAAAAAAAGTAATTTGATTAATTTTGTTATTAAAATCAAGTATACTTCAAAAAGCTCTTAATTTTTTAGTAGAAAAGTGTTTTGATTTTACGAAAAAGTAATTTATGCACTAAAGGTAGTGGCCTGGTATTGTTAAAGAAACGGTTATAAATTGATTTGTAATAGTATTTTTGGTTAAAGCTTTATATATCTGTTCAAACCTAAAAGCTCAGTAAAAATGTTTAAAATCAAATTAATAAAAGTGAGTATTTTATGTTTGAAGCTTATTTAAAAGTTTAAATATTGGTCCATCTCGAAATTTTAAAGAAAGTTTTGGAAACTGTTATCAACCTAATAAAAAATAATATTTAATTGTAATTTTAGTCGCTATACCATGTTTTTTGATTTAATTTAATAAAAATTAAAGCTTTTAATAAATATTATTATATGATATATATTCTATCAAATACTAAGTTTGTTCTAAAAGCTCATTCAATTTATTTCGTTACTTCTTCGGTACCCACTTTTATTTACATTATTTTGAACATTTATTTGTGAGTAAAAATAAATCTTACAATATTTTACATGAAACCAAAGTTAAGTTCACCAACAAGACCTTTTTTATTAAGCTTCTAATTTATTTTGTTTAAATACATTTACAAAAGTTTTAGTTAAGCTTTACAAAATTTAAAATTAATTGAAACTTAGCCATAAATAAAAGCGTTCAGCAAAAAGCTTAAAATAATTTAAAAAAGGTCTAAAATGATACCATGGAATGTAAAGCACTTAAGTACAAAACTGAGTTTGCCGTTTAGTAGTTTTGAAGGTATATATGGTAGAAAGCTTACTAAATTGAATGTAAAAAAACTTTAATAACCACATCATTTTGTGCGCAAAACATCATTTTGTAAGCTTATATGTGAGTGAAAACATTTTGTAAGCTTTAAGATTTTTAACTTAAAGCTTACAAAATAATTTAAAAAAAATTAAATTTACAAAAGCTTCATTATAACTCTAGAGAATATAAAATAACTAGTTTACAAAAGTTTAACTGAAACTTAACTTTAATTAACAATTAAATCTTGCTGCTAAAAGCCCAAGATCATTAAGCTTTTTATTATACTTTTTATTTGTGTTATATAAACTTTGCAGACAGGAAGAGAAAATGGGAGGGAGGCAAAAGCTTAATAAAAAAAATGTGCTATGGTAATTTATTGAAAGTTTTAAAGCTTTTAATTATTTTAATTATAAATAATAAACGCTTGTTGATCAATATTTCTTTCGGTTATAGTAATTTAAATAGAAACATAAATATAAAATGTCTTTCTTATTTTAAAAAATAGTTTAACTGTAACTTAACCTTCGGTAAAAATTAAAGCAGTTTGCCAAAAGCTTAAAATAACATATGAAATAAACATTACGCCACATTTAAATTGTTCAATATACTTTAATGAATGAAACATCAACAGGTAGGGTCGTTAGAAAGCTCTTTATTAAAAAAAATACAAAAACACTATGCAGAAAGGTAGAAAAATGATATGATGATTTAATTAAAGTTTAAAACTTTTATTAATATTCAATATTATTAAATAAGTAAGGTTACTTTTTGCTTAAATTAATAGAAAACCCTTAAAACTTTTACAACTTTATTAGTTAGCTTTAAATAGTTTTAAAGTTAAAGTCTATTATTATCAAAAGCACAAAAAGACTAATCGAAATAAAATGTTAAAAAGGTAAAAAATGTTAGATTCTTATGCTTTTTATAATTTTGCTTAAAAGTAATAAAAGTGCTGCGGTCATATTTAATACCAATTTTAAATTTTTAAATTCTTATAATTAGTAGAACGCTCTGGAAAACTCTGCTTAAATTTAAAAAACTTTACAAATTATTATTTTTTAAATTTTAAGTATTTTGTGATGTGCTTTTTTACGATAAAGTTTAGATAGTATTTAATTTTGCATAAAAAATTAAATAAATAATATTTAAAAAAACTTAATAAGACCGAATCCTGTTTGAAAAATAGCTTTATTTTAAACTTTTATGTCTTAAGTGACTTTTTGTCATAATTAGATATCCCATACTGTCGATCGTGATGAGCTTTTCTTTAATATAGTAAAAATAGTGATTCATTTTTCACAAAGTATATAGTAAATAGTACTTAAAACGTAACTAAACCCAAACATTATTTAACAGGTTAAAGCCTTCATTTTTAGTGCCTTACTAATTTAAAAACAATGTAATGTTAAATTATAATGAAATAGAGATAAAAAAATTAAATGCTAGAGCTAAACAAAAAGTTTAACTGAACCTTAAACTCAGTTAAAAATTAAAGCTTTTGGCAAAAACATTAAAATATCCTTAAACATTACCCTGGGATCGGTAATGATATATAAATTGATTACTAAAATAATGTAAATATTATATCAAAAGGTAAAATAGTAATAGAACTTTGTGTATTAAGTTTGTTACCAAATAAAATTAATGATATAATAATTAATTAAATGTTTTTAACAATTAAAAATTAAAATCAAAATTGTTAAAAAAAACTTAGATAAACATTATTCTATAATCGGTAATAATATATGAGTTGTTGAGGTACAAATACTCTAGTATTATGGTGGCCGACCAGTATGCTTTTAGTACAAACTTAGAGCTTTTCATTTTAATCATTTTAATAAATATTTTTTCTAATAGAAAATTACTTGCTTAAATATATTAAACCACTCTCAAAAAATTCCCCAACACTATTTAAAATATTAAAAAAGCTTAGCACATAAATGATTGTTTCAAGTTCGGAATAAAGTATTAACAGTTAGCCGATGATTTACAGAAATCCGGTAAATTACTCAATCAAGTTACTATGAAATATGAAAACTAAAATATGAGCAAAATTTTATTAAGAAAATTAAAAAATGTTAAATCGCAAGAGTAAATAAAATTTTTTGTTGAGTCAAATCAGCGATCAATGAAATCAATAACTTAATTGGAAAATGATCGGATTTAAATTGTTAGGATATAAATCTTACTGATTACAATAGATTTAAATCTCCGAACTCGTAAATGCACCTTAACTTTTGTGTTGAGCTTTTAGAAATTTAAATTAGTGGCTTTTTAATATAAGATTGATAAATATTTCGTTTTTTATGAAATATACAAAGCTTCAAAAAGCTTTTTACTTCTAGAACAACCCACTTTAAATAAATGCTTTTATCAAAAAATTTAAAATACCGTTAGATAAAAATTTGCTTGATTCGAAAAAGTTATCAACTGGTAAAATAAATTATAAGATTTTTTTTTTAAGTAGATTTTAAATTATTAAATGCCCAAATGTGTCTAGTACACTTCAGAAAGCATTTACATAAAATTTCATAACTAATTGGTAAATAAATCTAACCTTACGAAAGCTTTAAAATTTAGGAAGCTTATATAGGTTCAAGTGAAAATAAATAAATTGCAATATTCTAACGATTGTGATGAGCTTTTCTTCAGCTTAGTATAAATAATTTCATGGAGACTGGATATTATCAGCCAATTTTTTACAAAACAAGGAAATGATAAAAAATATTTAAAAAATTAACTTAAACCAAAACTTTATTAAACCTTGAAGCTTTCCACTACCAAATAGTTTCATAACACTTTAAAGTATTCAAAAAGCTTATCACATAAAAGATTGTTAATCAAAACATAACTTAAGTATAATCTAAACTTAAAAGCTCTTATAATATAGTTAAAATTAAAATAAAGGCTATCATAAAAGTTTCTTCACCAGTTCGGATTAAAATCCTTAGTTACCTGAGCATTTCTAGTGATCCGATCATTTACCCAATCAAAGCTCTAAAATATTATCTGAAATATGAACCCTGGAATAGCAAAATCCTATTGTTAAGTAAATGTTAAATCATTGATCAATCAAATCAATGATTTAATTAGGTAAATGATCGGATTTAAATTGTTAGCATTTAAATCTCCGAACTGTTAGAGGCCTCTCAACTTTTGTGTTGAGCTTTTTCAATTTACATTAATAGGTTTATGAATAAAAATGTTTGACAAATATTTATTTTTTATAAAATTTATAAACGTTCAAAAAGCCTTTTACTTATACCACATGCAACTGTAAAGATTAATAGTTTAAATGTCAACAAGTAAATTTACATATAATTACATATTTAATCGGTAAATAAATCGAATCTTATGTATGCTTTAAATTTTTTTAAAGCTTATAGGTTTAAATGAAAATTCAAAAGAAATGTTCAGCATTTTGAAGATTGTGATGAGCTTTTTTGCAGCTTAGTATACATATTTTCACCGAGATCGGATATTATCATCCAATTGTTACAAAATTAGCATAGAGTTAAAATATTTGATAAAATTAACTTATATCAAAACTTATAGCTTTAATCATTTTTACCCGCATGTCCAGCTTACTCTATAAATTTTATAGTTTAACACTCGAATTCGGCTTTAATGTCAAAGTTGAATGGTTTCGTGCGGATTATAGGAGTTACATTTTTATTACCAACAATAAGAGTTTTTTTTTTTGTTTGTTTTATTTTTGTAATTAATGTTTTAAATCGCCAACTCGTGACGCTAAATAAAAATATGCATTAAAACCGAAATCAATTAGCCCACTATAAATATTCGAGAGGCGAATAAAAACAAAAAAAAAATTCAACACAAAACTCAACATCACGATTTTAATATTAAATTTTAACTTTTACACATTTAAGTTTTATGCCCTAATGAGTATTATGGTGTCAATACGATCATCATCGTCATTTTTTATGACTATGTGTCCATGATGGGTAGCCGTCATTTCAAAAAAAAAAAAAAAAAAAACAGAAAAAACGAATAAAAAATTTAAACGTTTTGTATTTTTGGTTAGTCCACTCGTCGTTGTTCCCCAATTTTATCGCCAAATATATTGACCTTTTTTGTGTCAACGCGCATTTTGTGGTCATCGTATCTCATTTATTATATTACGTTTGAGCCTCTATCGCTTTTACAAATTCGTACGTGATTTATATATATATATATATATATATATATATATATATATATATATATATATATATATATATATATATATATATATATATAAATATATATATATTTTTAAGGAATTGCTATTCATCTTGTTGTGTGCGGACAATATAAGAAGAACCTTTGGTTATACATATATATGTACTATATACTTATATTATATAGGCCGAAAATGTATCATCAAAAATTTATGTAATCTATAAAATCGCGCACATTAAGAAGAAAAATGTATTTGAGCGTTTTTATTTTATTGCTATAACAATGAAATGGTATAAAGTATTTTATTGATGTTTATATGGTATGTTGTTGAGAATTTTGTTTTTTTTTATGTACCAATTGGGGGTTATGCGTTAACAATTGATGAATATGTAATACATATACATAACAATAAATTAGATTAAAAATTTATATGCCTCTGTGATTAAAGTGTGTACCAATAATTTTTTTCACATGTAAACGTCTCGCAAAGAAAAGCATAACAAATCTTATGTAAAATACCACCACGTAGAACAATCAACTAATCAAATCAATCACCCTTACACTATAATCATATTAATTTTCTCAACCCTTTTTTTTTTGTTTTGGTTTGGTTTTGTTTTATTTATTTTCAAAAAACATTGGAAAATGGGAAAATCATTCAACCCTCACGTCAACATCATCATACTCATCATCATCATCAACATCATCGTCATAATCATAAAGTAATAAAATATAAAATACGAGTACGTACATACATATATGGGATAGTAAACCTTGTTTCATTGTGTGGTTCGTGCTCAGGCTCAACAACCAATCCATTATTAATTTTAATTTACCCAAAACCACTTCTCAATGGTTTTTAAACACTGATACCGAACATATTATTAATATAGATGAGGGAAAGAACTTGTTTCAAGTGTAAAAATTCTAATAAACTTTTTTTCAGTTTCTCCCCAACTCGACGTAGTTCGATGACATTTTTTCACGCAATCACAATCACGAAACAAAAAAAAAAAGAAACGAGAAATGAAATTATTTTCCATTGATTTTTTTTATTTTACCTCCGTTATCAATCTTGCGTATAAATACGTGGTGTTCAACCTCATATTGTACCCCTTCAGCCCTAACTTTTGATAATAATATTTCGATAAAATGCAACAAATATACATCAACTCCCTTAATAACAGAGTAATGAAATAATAATAATACATAACTGTTTCCACTTGTTCATCACGACACAATAACGGTGATGGTGGGTTGCAAAATTTATGTGTGAACAGAAAAACTTTTACCATTTCCAAAACTCTGGGGGTGAGTTGGTGTGTGCATGTATATATTTGTAAATAAAACCACCGATTTTTATTCTTTTCATCACTTTTCAATTTTCTTTTGACAATAATTTTCCAATTTTTTTTTTCTCTTTTTTCATTTCAACTTTTCATCTTTTGTTATAATTTATATATGGGGGTGTGTCGAATCAGATGTATGAGTGAGTGGGAAATGAGTTTTTAATGAGTAGGATTTTTTTATTTTGTGTTATATTGTGTATCGTATTTATACACCGGGTATAATGTGAAATGAGAACATAATTGTTTAACTCTTATGAAATGGGATAGTATAAAATGGTAGAAAAATCCTGAAAATGCATTTTTCCGGGTGAAACACCTCTATATTATGTTTTATATATGTATGGATGTATATAAAAAAATATCAAGCAGGTCAAGTGGATATATTTGTTATATAAAGGATTCGTAACCATATACATATATGTACACGATATATAATTGGAAATTTCCGGTTTACTTCAATTTTCATAATTCGTTTCCTCGTTTCAAAATCGAATTTCGACACTACCAGCAGCAGTCTATATAGCAAAAGCACCAAACCAACCGACAATAATATATAAGGGAGATAAACACAAAAATAAAACCGAAAATTCAATTATTGAAAATTTAATAAAAATAAAATTATTCCACCACACAAAAACAAATAAAATCCACTTTTCTTTACTTTTTCCTCGTTTATATATAATATGTGTATATATATACACAGACATATTGTGCCATATCTACGTTTTGCAACCAGCAGCAGCATCAGTAGCAGCAGCACCAAGCAAACACACCAAAAATTTAAAAATATAAAATCGATTTCATATTATGATTATGGGTGACAAAATAACACCTGATCCTAATTTTCATTTTTTATTTTTCGTTTTCTTGTATAGTTCCTATATTATTTTCCATCTTGTTTTTCTATAAATTTTCCATTGTGTTATCATAATTTGTGTTACACATTCGATTCAAATATATATACTTATATATAAATATTTTGTTGCTTGTTCAAAATTTCCAACATACTTTGTTCGTGTCGTGAAAATTCATTAAAAATTCATTGAATTTTCCATAATAATATACAAAAAAAAAAATTGGCAAATTTGAAAATTTCCTTGATTATCATTATTGTTATTATCGATAGTACGAAGCATATGAAATCGTGTTGTGTTGTGTAGGAGGTGCAGAATTGTAATAATTCATGCACCATTGTGTTTAGTTTACAGCGAAAGCTTTTTGTAACCAGTTGATTGAACACAAACACATACGGAAATCATTTTAATTTGTGCGATGATATCATTTAATAATTTTACCCATTTCAAATTAATAAAATCGTATGTAGGTGGTGTTCAAACGATATACGTGTGGATAGGATTGGTTTCTGCAACAATCAAATTAAATTCGTTTCACTTTGACATTAGATGTTCTAACATAAAGTTTTATTGTTATAATGTTATCTTCCGGTTTATTATATTATTTGATAAATTTATGTATATAAACTTTTTGTACCCGTAATGCGTTGATTTATGAGATTATTTTGTGTGGTCTTATAAATTTATGTTTAAAAAGTTTGATAAAATTATCGAACTATCAAATTATTGTAGGTAGATTAAAGTAAGATAGTAAAGTTTTTTTTAAATATTTGGGGAGATATTTTCTTAACAATTCGATAGTCAAGCAAAATCTAATTCTTACCAAATACCACGGTTAGCTTTTATATCTTCCAGATTTGTAAAGCAACTCAAAGCTCTGTTTTAATTTTCCTTAGATTCTAAAAATATTAAAAAGCTTTGATTAAAAACAGTTGAGCTTTTATAATTTTAAAAAAGGGTTGTAGTGGTTAAGCTTTTTTATTATGAGCTTGTATTTTAAAACGCTTTTTTTTTTAATTTACATTCTAAAGTTAAAGCAAAGCCAAACCACTTTATTTATTATTTTAAATTAAAACTAAAGTAAATTTAAATAATTATAAAGCTTGGCATAACCAATTTTTTTAAATTAATTTTAAGGGTTATTATTTTTATTTGTACACAAAACTATAGTTCTTAAATTATTTCAAATGAAACATTTTATATTAAAGCTTTAAAAGTTTCAAATATTTGTTCAAGTAGTATTGTAAACTAAAAGCTTTTTTAACAATTTCCTTTGAAGAAATATAGAATGAAAATACTAAAGATTAGATTAAAATACTTAGAGCTTTTTATAATTTAATAAAATATAAAAATTTACACTCAACGTACAAGTTTTTTAATGACTCATTTTTAGGGAGTTCTAGTTATATAGCTTTGTACTTAAAAAAGCTCAAGTTTAAATTTCTGCTTTCACTGTGCACAGTGAAAAGCATACCAGACTTAAAATTTGAAAAAATCTCGAGTTAGGAGGATCAAAACAGAATGTACATAAAGCTTGCACTATATTTTGTAATTATTTTGTATTTATCGAAACAGAATTAATTAATTAAATGCTAAACTTTAAATTTTTAACTTTTCCGAAACAAAAACAGTTATTATGTATTGAATATATACTGACTTTTATTAATAAATATCTCAATTCTTCGAATTATTTAAAAGCTTTTGAATGAAATATAAACAAAACTCACCGGATGTTACTTTATAAATGAACCCATTTATAATCCATTTATTTGAATTTATACAAATTTTTTAAACGAAAGCTTTCGAAAAATAAAACATTTTTCGTAGAAAGTTTCTTTGTTTCAAAAATAAGATTTTTTTTTTTGGATTAAGATAAATATTTGGAAGAGCTAAAAAGTTTGAACTTAATTGTTTATTTTCTAAACTAAGTTGATTTTTACTTTACCTCGGTAAAAGTTTCAAAAATTATTATAAAGTTTAAAATATTTTCTAAAATGAAAAATTGAATTTAGTTTTACAAAAGCTTGTTAATGCTGTTCAACTGAATTATTTAATGTTAGTTTTATATTGATATTTGAGAACTATAAGCTACCAAAAGCTCTCACTAAATTGTTCATTTAATTATCCAAACCACATCGTTTAGTACATTTGCCTGTTAAACATAAGCTCTTACATCTAAAGTGACTACGCTGATATGCTTTTAGCCATAGTATAGTAAAGTCCACATTAAAAGTATTTATTTAGTTAGCCCAATTAGATAATTAAAACTATGAACATTCTAAGCTTTCTTTGATGTTTAGCAAACCATAACTGTTTCAAAAGGGATTTCTATGTAATTATGCTGAATTAAAAATTATATAAAAATTTAAGGTATACAAACAGAGAGCTTTTTACAATGAGGAAAAAATAATCAATGGTTTAAAAAAATAATAATTTTAAATGATTACTGGCTTAAAATATACATGCATAAAAGCTTTCATGTTATGTCTGGTTTATTTTTATAAGGCTTATAGTTTAAGTTAGTTTCGAGCTTTTATAAGGTACAACACTAAATTTAATGTTGCTATTATGTTAATTCCGCGAATAATACCGGAGTATAATACCGGGACATACTTCAATAGTTCATATAATTCAAAGATTTAATTACATCAAATATCAGTAAATTTGTTTTGCCAATGTCGAATGATGTAATGGGACAGTGCTGCTTCGGGTTGTCAGTTATTGCAGTTTACTATGTTTTTAGAAGGTTTTTTCATAATCTTTAACCGAATTTTGTAATTTCAAAAGTTCAAGCTCATTTAATTTTTTTCTCAATACATTAAATATTATTAATATTTTAGTTTTATAATGACATTTAAGAACTATGAGTTTCCAAAAGCTCTCACTAAATTGTTCATTTAAAAGTTAAATTATCATTTTATTATAGTTTTTAACTTCATTTGTTACTTTACTAGATATTCCTGTTAAAAATAAGAAGCTTTTACTGTTGTAAGCTGATAAGCCATAGTATAATAAAGCTTTTATATAAAAAAATATTTTTGGTAAGCCCATTCAGATCATTAAAACTATGAAAAGCTTTATTTAAAATTTAGCCAACTCATAACTTGGAAACCGATGTTTTTAAAAAGCTTAAAAGTTTAAAAAGTGTTAAATCTGTTAACTTAGTTATAAAATGTGTACATAACTCTGAATTTTTATGTAATCATGTTAAATTAAAAATCATTTGAATATGAAAAGTATACAATCATGAAAGAGCTTTTTACAATAGGCAAAAAATAATCATTTGTGGTTTTAAAAACGTATAATGGTATGAAAAAAACTTTAAAAATAATAAAAAATTAAAACTTTCGCGTTCTGTTCAGTTTCTTTTTATAACAATGAAAGCTTAGGTAAGTGTCAAGTTTTTACGCTTCGACACTAAATTAAATGTTGCTATAATGTTAAGCACTTAATTATTACTTTATGACACATTTTTGAGTGACGTTTGAGTTGCCTACGTACTAGTACTGATCCTAGAAACATGAAACATTATGTGTGCAAAAAGTTGAATATCACTGATTGAAATTGGACACGGGAGACCTGTTCCAAAAACCCGTGACATAAATTTAGTCAGCAGTTCCTTTCATTCTAAATGATACTTTTTCGATTCAAGTAAACGGACATGTAAATTTTAAAATTGAATTAAAAAAAAAGTTTAAATTTGTTTCCACTTGAAAATATTCACTACATTTCAATTTCAAAAAATTGTTAATGTTTATTTACAAAAATGGGCGAGAATGACGATGATAGATCTAAAACTACAGAGAAAAACAGTAAAAGCTTAGCTAATAAAGCGAACAGAACTATAAGAACAACACCATTGACTCCTTCCTTCTAATTGCCACCGAGACCGACGGGCGAAACCACTTTAAAGATCTAATTTTGAAAGCTTTCTAATTTATTTAGGTTACATTTCAAAATTCGTAAAATTGTATTCAAGTAACAAATTAAACTTATACTTAAGCTTTTTGAAAGTTTTTGAAGCTTTTAGAAAACAATAAAATTTAACATACCGTTAATAATTTATTCTAATGATTAAATAATAAACCATTAGCTTTTTTTAAAATAAAGCACCTGTTTCTGTTACAATTGAACTGTTTCAAGCTGATTTGTGTCAAGCTTTTATGTTGCGCTACTAAGTTACGCTTAGTTATGTAGTAACTAATCACCAATCATCATTGAAAACATTCCGCATTTGATTATTTTTACTTTATGTAACAAAAGCTTTTTCTTGTTTTTATGTTTAGAACTTCAATTTTTATTTTAACAAATTTTTACCAAAATAACTTAAATTTTTTTTAAAGAGCTTTTACATTTATCTAGGTTTTTTCGTAGATTTTTATTTAAGTGGGAAATTAAACTCATATTCAAGCTAAAAGCTCTTTAATTTACAATTGAACTATTTTAAACAATTTCTAGTAAGCTTTTACGCTACGCTAATAAACTTTGTTATGATGTCAACTTGTGAATCAAACATTTCACATGAAAGCATTAATTTTTCGAATATTTTTAAATTATTTAACAAAAGCATTTACTTTAAAAACCAGTCATTAGAACTTTTACTCATACTCGAACTTTTAGAAAGTTTTTTTTGCAAATTGATTTTTACGAAACATATAAACCATTAGCTGCTATTAAATAAATGCTCCTGTTTCTTCACAATTGAACTATTTTAAACTATTTTGTGTAAAGCTTTTACGTTAAGCTTCTAAATTAAACTTTGTTATTATATAAACTTGTAAATCAAACTAATCACATAAAAGCATTCAATATTTCATTATTTGTACTTTATATAACTAAAGCTTTTATCTGCATTTATATTTCGAACGCTAAAAACTATTTTATTTATTTTTTACTAAAGTATGTTAAAGATTGTTATTTATAAAATTTTTTGAAAGCTTTTTAATTTATTAAGGTTTTATTTTTAAATTCTTAAACTTTTTAGTTGGAAATTTAACTCCTACTCAAACTTTTGAAAAAATAAATCAGAAGATGTTTTATTTAGTATTTAAATTTAACATACTGATAGTAATAATACCCAAACTTTTAATAAATAAAAGCTTTCTTTAATAAAAGCTCTTATTTCTTTTACAATTGAACTATTTCAAGCTTTTACGCTCTTTTACTAAATTAAATGTTATTATGTTAACTTGTGCATCAAATCAAATTGAAAGCATTAAATATTTGAGAATCTTTACTTTTTGGAATAAAAGCTTTTACATGCTTCTATATTTAGAAAGTTAAAAAATTTTTTATCTATTATTATTTGTGAAATTATTTTTTGAAAGCTTTTTAATTTATTTAGGTTTCTTTTTCAAAATCTATTTAAGTATTATTAATCTATTTAAGTAGGAAGTTTAACTCCTACTTAAGCTTTTGGAAAAAAAATCAGAAGAGATTTTATCAAATATTTAAATTTAAACTATTAATATTTTATTATAATACTATAATTGAATATCACCCAAAACCATTTGCTTTTATTGAATAAAAGCTTCTGTTGAATTGAATTGCTTTAAGCTGTTTCATGTCAATCTCTTGCGGTACTTTTACTTGTTTGATTTTTAAAACTTCAAAAACTCTTTTATCACATTTTTATTAAAAAAAACTTTCAAGATTATGACTTATTAAATTATTTTTTAAGTTTTTGGTTTATTAAAGTACCTTTTTTCAAACACAAAGTATTTTCCACAAAACAATAAAACAAATAATATATACTGATTGAATAATCAAACGATTAGCTTTCATTAAAGAAAAGCTCCTGTTGCTTTTATATTTAAATTATTTTAAAAATTTAAATATTAAATACATTGCATCTTTTTATTTAATTTAATTTAAGTTTTTATGACTTTCATTAATTTGCAATCACAAGTATCTAATTTTACATTTACTACTTTACCTCATGCTGTTTATGATATAAATAATATTAAGTTTACAGCAGTTCACATATTAAGATAAATATAATTAAGAAACTTCAAACAAATTTATTTGAAAATAAAAAGGATGTTAACCGCTCATATAATAACGTAATAATCATGATACACAATCAATTTATAAGTACATATTATAAAAGCTATAAAATCGGTTATGGTTTTTTATATTTTTTAAATAACTACGTACGTAAGATGCCTCACCTGCACGATACGATCATTGTTCTTATACTTAAATGGCAGAATAAAAAATAAAAAAAATTCTAATTTGAATATGAATACGAATTTTTTTTTATATTTTGGATTTCTTAAGTTCTATGATCTTATTTTTATGATAATTTCTTTATATATAAATACACACATTTATCGAGAGAGAAACAAAAAAAAGACATAAAAATACACAAAACATCATCCATCTTTTGAATTGATTGTTAAATCTTCTGCTATAACACACAAACGAATGAGTTAAGGAAATTGAATTTTATTTTTCTGCTGCCGTTGTGCTTTATGTATGTGATAATATAATGTGAATATTATGTTGTAATATACTATATTTAAGATTGTTATCAAGATGTATACGAATATAAGATTTAAGGACTCTTTTGGGTACTAAATTGTGTATAGTTTACCTTTATCTTCCCATATAAATAATTTACACCGAAACTTCGAATATATTTTCGTATAATATCATTTCCAAAAAAAAATTGTAAGCGCACAGACATTTTTAATATTTTCAATGTTGTGATTTGATGTATAAAAATAAAATATAAAAATGTAGAAAGTTAAAATGAAATTTCCATGAAAAATCATAAAATTAAGATAATTTCATCAAATTCTCGTTTTCTTTTTCTTCTTCTTTTTGCTATTTTCCAAATTATATATTACTGTTCCGCATGAACAATTCATTGCAAATAATATTACGAGAATATAAAAATTCATTCCCAATCGATTTTATATTTTGATGTAACGCAGAGCACAATAAAATAGAAAATTCAAGTATCTATGGCAATTTTCCTACTTTTTCCTCTTCTTCTTTTTTTTTATATACCACTCATTTCTTCTACTTCATATTTTATTTATCTTAACCATATCGATGTAGCTATAAATGTGTGTGTGTGTGTGTGTGTGTGTGTGTGTGTGTGTATATATATATATACATATACTATTATAAAAGGGTGATTACGAATAATTTATTAACAATTTTTACATTTAGTGTACACCGGCGAAAAACTAAAAGAAAATTGTCATCATGCAAATCAAAATTTTATTCCCGCCCTATATAAAATATATACCACCATCACCACCCATCTTCATTAAACCAATTTCGAACGTTTAAGCAAAAGATAAAAATACAAAAAAGCAGAAGGGATGGTATATAGAAGAGCACAGGCAAAATAAAATGTTTTTAAGAGTGTAGTACCATACCGAGAGAGATATACCATTCTAGATACATACCCAAGAGCAATAATTGATGATCAAGCTGATGATGATTTTGCTGATAGTATAGAACATTTTTATTTTGTCGTCTTTTTTTTAAATTGAAGTTGTATTGCATTTTTATAATTAGAACAATTTCCACTCCATAGAATTTTTCATCTTCGTATCTCTCGATGTTATTTCATTAAAACAAAAAAAAATTGCTGTTATCTGATATCAATTATCGGCGACTGTGTAGCTCTACAGATATATATATATAAAAAAACAATTTGTATCACAGTCACCAAGCGAATATGTTATTTATGCACTATATACTCCTAATTGATTACATTATATACTCATCTTATCGTATACGGGTTTCGAAAATATATACAAAAAAAAATACACTGTACCCAGTAACATTTAATTATTATCCGAGTACGATTCAATCGATCAAAATCAATTTATTATGCTTCAAATATTATTCGTACATAGTTTTGAGTTCAATTAGTTTAATTATTTAATAAAATTTTGTTGTTGTTTTAATTGTATATTATAAATAAATAAAATCAAAAAAATAAAAATAAAAAAATGTTGAGAATTAGAGTTATTAGACCAGTTGGTGTCTTAAGTGAGAACTTTTATTTTGTTTTGTGCTATGGGAGTTTCGATGATTAGACAAGGCGAGTGGAATGAACTCAAAATTTAATTTAAACGGACTAATAATTTTGATTATTTTTTGGTTTGTTTTGGTAAACTAACCATATTGTTGTTGATCGAAAATTGTAAGAAAATTATATAGTTCCTATTTTAATTGTCATATATTGATAGTTTAGGTGATATCATTAAAATTTTCAAAATAGGATCTAAATCTAAATAAATCCTTTAAATATGTAATTAAAATTGAACAGTCCTTCCCTAAATTGCGAAGCTATATAGCCAGAAATCATCAATATACTGACAAACTCAATTGTTATTCGAAATAATAAAGCTTAACATATGAGAAACAAAAAAAAAACAATGACATATACTTAATCTTTTAAAAATCTAAGCGACTTAAGTCTTTGATTATTTTTAAGCTGAAAATATAACATCGAATAACAAATTTACGCTTATTCCTGTTTTCGCCTTAGACTTTAAAATTTTTTACATCTTAATGAAAAGAATTTAAATTTTAAAACTTAAATTTACTTACTTAAGTCAAATCATTACTTAAATCAAAGCTTTAAAATATTTTGTTTTAAACAGAGCTTAGATTAGAATTTGTAATTTTTTATAGGATCAAATCAATTCTGTTTCAGGTTTTAATTTCAATTCTTAAATCCAAATTTAAGGTTTACTTAAAATATAAGTCATGTACTTAAAATATAATTTTAAAATGTAAAACAATTTTTACTTAGCTTTGATCAATACAAGCACACATAAGCTGTGACCATATGAACGTTGCTAAAAGTTAACACTTGTTGGTAAGATTATTATCACAGTTTGGTTTATATTTGGCCTAATTTAATTCAAAAATGGTTTAACTCAATCTTAGGTTAATTTTAATCGATATAGTTTTGAATTAGAAATAGTTTTGAGTATAAAATAAATCTCTAAAACTTTTACTATTGTAAGGATATCTGCAAAATATAGTGAGCGCCAATTTTGTTGAACTAATTGAAAAAGCTCAAAATAAATCGTTTCTGCCCAGCCTTTATTTTCATTTCAACAAATAATTACACATAAAAACTTAAATTTACTTACTTAAGCCTAATTTTTACTTAGATGAAAATTTTAAAATATTTTAATTTATATTTAAATTCTTAAAGTAAACAGTAACTCTTAAGCTGAATCCCAAAACTAACGTTTAAGTCATATATATATATTTAACATAAATTTCAATGGCACATCACTGTCTAATGTGGGTTTAATCACTGTTATATCCGGCTTAACTAAATTTGAAATGAATTTAAATCAACCTAATATTAATTTAAATCGATTTAATATTGAATTTTGTTTTAAAATCAACAGTTGTCAATCAACACGACAGATCAACTGCAACATTTTAAACTGAAATCAGATTTTTAAAGTTTATTTTTCCTAAAGTGATTTAGATAAGGTTTAAAACTTATTTCGTAAATTTGAACTACTTACACAATTTAAGGTTCAATTTTACATCCAATTTGGTTTAGTTAAATAAATTGAGCTCAAGGTAAATATTTTAGTAACTCTCGCAGTTAGTGCTAATATTTTAGTAACTCTCGCAGTATTTGCTTTAAATTTTAATTTGAAGTACAAGACATAATTTCCATTTCAATAAAAAATAGTTACATATAAAACTTGTATTTACTTACTTAAGCCTAATTTTTCAAAGTTTTAAAATATTTCAATTTTTATTGTAATTCTGAAAGTAGCTCTTCGGCTTAATCACAAAATTAAGGCTTTTAGTCATGCATTTAAAACATTAATTTTAATTGTAAAACTATTTTGCTTTAACCTAAAAGACATGTTGCTCAATTTAAGATTACTGAACTTTAGTTGCTAAAAGTTAACACTTTAAACTTAAATCAGAATTTAAAATATTTAATATTAAAATCAACAGTTGTGTATTGACAGTTTTATTAACTCCAACATTTTTAACTGAAACTGAGTTTCTAAAGCTTATTTTTTTACTAGGTTTCTAAAGCCAATTTTTCATCCAATATTTAGTTAAATAAATTAAGCTCAAAATAAATAATTGCCAAATATTTTGTTTTAAATTAAATCCTAGATTATCACTTACATTTTAATATTAGATCGAAACAAACCAATTCAAAAATTTTCAATTGTATTTCGATTCTTAAGTAAACAGTAACTCTTGCACTTAATGCAAAATTCAAGACTTAAGTCATGCACTTAAAACATACTTTGCACATTTTTAGCTATGTTGGCTTAACTTAAACCACATTTTGATCAATTTTAGTAGATTTAAGACATGCCCACATGTCAGTTGCTAAAATTTATCACTTGTTGGTTAGACGTTTTTCACATTTTTAAGCAACATCTTAGCAACTTAAGTCTGATTATTTTTAAGCCGATAATAACATCAATTAACAAGTTTCCACTTAAGCCTGTTTTCGTAACTTAAGCCAAATCAACGATTTAAAATATTTTACTTTAGACTGAAGCCTAGATTATAGTCTGTCATTTGTTGTCTGTCAGTTAAGTCTTAAGTCATGTACTTAAATCATAATTTTAAAATGTGTAGCTATTTTGGCTTAGCTTTGATCAATTTACATACACATAAGCGGTGACCAGTAGACGTAGCTAAAAGTTAACAGTGGTTGGCAAAATCCTTATAACAAAAACGGCTTAACTCAATCTTAGGTTAATTTTAATCGATATTAATATAGGTTTGAATTAGACATAAACTTTTACGATTGAAGTGACATCTGCAAAATATAGTAACAGCCAATTTTGCTGAACTCATTAAATTAAGCTCAACATAAATATTTCCCACCTAGCCTCTATTTGCTTTAATTTTTAATATAAAACACAAGACATAATTTGTAGCTCAATCAAAAAAATATTTCATACATAAAACATGTATTTACTAACTAAAGCCTAATATTTACTTAAATCAACATTTTAAAAGTAATCAGTAAATCTTAAGCTTAGTCCTAAAATTAACGCTTAAGTCGTAAAACACTACTTGTACTTAAAACATGAATTTTAATTCTCTAAAAAACATGTTTAATTTAGGATTACTGGACTTAGTTACTAAAAGTTAACACTTGTTAGCTGATCACTGTTTTATTTATATTCGGCTTATCTAAATTCAAAATCAGTTTAAGTTAATATAAGCTTAACTAAAATCGTTAGAATATTGAATTTAAGTTAAGTAACATCAGTACAAGTACATTGATAAAATTTAACACTGGTTAGTCATTGTATATTCGACTTAATTCAAATTCGGTTTAATTCAATAAACGTTAAATTGAATCAATACAAGTAGTTTTGAATTTTACATTCAATAGTTTTAAAATCATTAATTGTGTACTGAAATTTTAAAAGTAAAAAATATATTTGATCAATAATGCTTAAAATAAATATTTTCTGCTTAAGCCTGTATACAATTAAAAATAATTAAATTTACAAATAAAAATTTGCTTACCTAAGCCAAATTTTTAGACTAAAACTTAGATCAATTCTGTTTTAGATTTTTGTTTCTTTTTTTTAACTAAATCGTAACTCTTAAGCTTAATCTTAAATTTATGGCTTAAGTTATGCAGGTAAATTATAAATTTTAATTCTAATTCGGCTTAACATATACTCCATTTAAATCGATTTAAGCTTACTTAAGTCGTGATCATATGTTAGTTGCTCAAAATTAAGTATGCATTTAACTTTTTTTGATTAGATATTAATCACGTTTTTATTTAGATTCGGCTTAATCTATTGTGTATATTATCTATCGAAAAATGACCAATCAGCTACATCTTTCATTTTAAGCACAAGCTAATTTTAATTAAGTTTTTAATGTAAGCACAAGTAAATAGCAACTCAGAAGCTTAACCCCAAATTTAAGTCTAAAGTCATGCATTTAAAACAAATTTCAATTGTAAAGCTATGTTGTTAAATTGTAAACCTGTATTTAATTTAATGTTTGACAGAACAAAATATAATTTACAGCAAATAAAAATAATTAAATTTAAAAATATAAATTTGCCTACTTAAGCCTAATAGTTATTTAAATTAGAGTTTCCATACATTTTAATTTTATCTAAAGCCTATATCAATTCTGTTCCAGGCTTTTAATGTTTAAAATTTAAATTATTCAACTAAACCGTAATTTTTTAGCTTAAGCCCCAATTTCAGCTTAAGTTATGCACTTGAAATATAAATTTCAATTTTACGGCTAATTTAACTTAACTAAAATTACATTTTATTCTATTAAAGTTTAAGTCGTGATCATATGTTAGTTGCCTAAAGTTTTATATGAATTAAACTTGTTTCGCTAGATATTAATCATGGTGTTACTTAAATTCGGCTTTATTAATCTAAAGTTAACTTAAATTGAAATAAATACTTGTTGCTTTAATCCGGCATTTTCTATTTGATTCTATTTTAAACTAAACTTTAAATGTTAAGCTTAATTTCAAATAAATAGCTTAAGTCATGTAAAAATTGATTTTAATTCATATTGTCTCAACTTATACCAGTGGTTGATTATTTTAATTTGACTTAAGCCGCAATCACGTGTTGGTTGCTTAAAGTATACACTTGGTGGTTAGTCACCAATCACAGTCTCATTTATATGGCTTAAATTCAAAATTGGTTTAAATCAATCAAAGGTTAATTTAACTTAATACAATTTTAATTTTAAAATCAAACAGCTACATTATTATTTGTAATTTGTTCAAACTGAGTTAAAATTAAGTCATGTTCGTTTCAAAATCATTTATAAGTCTAAAGGTTAAAATAAAATTTAACAAATAAGACGGAATACTTAAGCTCTAATATAAAATTTAAATAATCGATGTTTTGAAATATTTTACTTTAAACTACAGCTTTGATCACTTTGTTCTAGGTTTTTAATATTTATTTCAATCATTAACTAAGCCATAATCAACTTTTATACCAAATGTATGGCTTAAGTCATGAACTTAAGCCAAAATCTTTAATTTTAAAGCTAATTTGGCTTAACTAAAACTACATTTTATTCGATTTAAGTTGACTTAAGTGGTGATTATTTTACACAATTTGACTGGATATTAATCACATTTTCATTTAAATTCGGCTTAACTATAATAAGTAAATAAGGTTTTTAAACCCAAACTGAAGTGAAGTTGGAAAATATTTCAATTCAATTTAGAATTTAACATAGTTCACTTACATTATTTTGCTTACTATTGCATTTTAAATATAATTTTAAGAAAAATTAAAATTTTAAGACCTCACATCGATTAACGACTTAAGCAAAACAAAAAAAATAAAAACACTTTACCTCACCGAACCAATGAAAGACTATCAATTAATTATATAGAAGCTAGTTATAGCTTCGCGCTATAAAGCTTTTAAGCCCCGTATATTTTATATATTCTAAAAAAATAAAAATTCTCGTGTATAACTCCATTAATTTTCCCACGCACATCTAATAAAAGGTAATTTATTAGGTATAATTCAATTATGCCATCACTTCTACATAATATTCCACCCGCAAAACATACACACTAATTGTCTTTTTTTTTTTTTTTTTTTTTTAAAGAATACACACTTCGGAAACCATAAAATATCCCGAAAATTTATTCATTTTATGTTATATTGTTGCTGTTGTTAAATTTCCATTAATTATCAAAAATAATTTTTTTTTTTTAACTTTTTAAAAAGACGAACGAAACGAACGAACGCAAAATATATAAATTTTGTATAATAAAAACTGAATTTTAATTAATAATTGTCTTAAGATGTTTTCGTTCGTATCTATCTATGTATGTATGTGTTCGTTGGTGAATGCGGTAATGTAAAATATAAAAATAAAAAAAAAATTACCATGTAATTAAGATATATTGTACTATAAAGATGATATAATGGATGATGGTTGAAAAATCTATCGTTCTAATATACTCTCAACTCAACGAAAAATTTATAAATTATCTTAAATGGTGGTGGTAGCAGTGGTGGTGGTGTTAGATGGATTATCGACATCGCACGCTGATTATGACGATAAAATTGATTACTTAATATTTTTATACCACCATCTGTAGACAACACTTGTTCCTTCTCATTACATTCTTGGTTGCAGTATAAGAATTTTTTCTGTCTGCATTTAAACCAAATACATACAAAAAAAAGTTTAAAACATAAAACTACAGTAGTTTAGCATTTCATGATGGTATACGAATGAAATTCGTATGGTTTGAATAATAAATTAGTAAAAAAGAATAAAAATTGAAAATAGAAAATAATTTATTCCAAATATCCCTGAAGTTTTTGTGTTTGGAACACAAGACGAACGAACGAACAATCGTGAGAAATGTTCTCATTTTTTTTATGGTTATAATTCTTTCAATTTAAGTTCATTTCGATAGTTGTTATAGTTTTAAAGTTAGTTCGTATTTTTTTTTTCTTATTTGGGCTTCTACAATTTTATGTACAGTCATCGTATTATCATCATCGTCGGTCATTTGTAACAATGAAATTACTAAAAAAAAATAAACAAAAGAATTGAGTAATTATAAATAAGACGAACAATAATTTGAATGCATGACGTCTTAATGTGAGGGGTTGAAATTTAATCATATCGTTCTTCCATTCACTGTATATTGTTGTCTATAAACACTGTAACATAATCTATATGACACACTACTCTCGAATATAAAATTTGTAGTCAACCAAAAATGCGTTATACTTACTCGTCGTCATCTGACTAACCTCTCAATTACATCTTTTCATAAACGTTAAAATAGCATAACAAAAACTAGTTTTTCAACCATGAAAGGGAATTATGTTTCAAAGTACTTTGTAGCAATTTTTTTTTTGTGCTAGTGCGATGTCGTTATTATTATTGCTCCTATTACCCGCATTATAGTGATTTAGTGATGAATTTATTGGTTCCACATGAGATCTTGTCCAAAAAGAACATAAACCCTTTTTGTATTTTTTGTTCATCTTCTTCGTGACTATACGGATTATATTGATTGGTTTAATAGATTTAACCTTATGATTTAGACTTCCAGGTTTAGTTATTGTCGATGATTAAACATAAAACATAGAAAAAAAAACCAAACCAAACAAAATTAATGAGCCGAAAAAGTTTTAGTTTTTTTTTTGTGTAACTATCTATTATTTGGCTGTATAGTGTGTTTTCGATAATAGTTTATGGTTTGTCTGGATTAACTTCGGTTCGTTATGGTTACTTTATTTTATGGACCATGCTCGAGAATGATATTTAAATATTTCGTTTTTTTTTAATTTTTTTTTTTTTTGGTTTGACAGGTTGGTATTTTTTTCTACTAATTTGTTAAAAACACAATGCAATTTGTATACCAGATTAAATTAACGAAACTGAGTAAATATTTGGTTTTTGTGAGGGGTGACAAATTGGCGTATGTTACTTTAAGACCTATATATTTAAAATACAAATATAATTTGGAAATAAACCGCACGAGAACAGTAGCTTATAGTAAAATTCGATACCGTATATTTGGTGCTACTGTATAGAAATAGAAAAATCGCATGGTTATGTGACAATTGGTTTGCTAACAGCGGGCCATTTTGTTAAATGTTTTTGTTTACACTTTGACCATTATGAAATTTTTAGACCATAAAATTTGTGTTTGTAATGGAGTTTATTGTGAGAATGCAATTGTCCTACTATTAATTGGAATCGTAAAATTTGCTCTTGAGTTCTAAGATTCAAACTACAGTTCGTAGCGTTTCATATTTTTGCGTGAAATGTTGATGGGAATAATTATATATTTTCAGTAATATAAAATTCCTTCCTGATGTATACGAATGAAATAGATTTGACGGACATTTAAATTTTTAGTATGCTTTTTAGAGCTATGTGAAATATATGGTTTATAGGAATTATCCACAATCAATCGATGGTCTCAAAACCAATATCGAACTAGTAATTTGCTATATCATCAGTGAATTTCGGCGATTCTGGTGTTGCGTTATTTATCTTTAAAAAAATTTAATAAATTTGGAATATTTAAAATATCCCAGTTAAAATTTGTTAAATTAAAACTCGAAATTTAAAAATTTTAGTTATATTTTATATATAAGTATAAAGTTCAACTTTAATTAAATTTTAAAATTTAAAAATCGAGCAATTCATAAAAAAGTTATTGAGTCAATAGAAGGAACACATAAACCACATTATAAATTATATGTTCTGCCATCATCAAGCAAATTTGCAGCCATTTCAGTTGATATTAAAAAGCAATTTTTTCGAAATTCATGCAGATCTAAGTTAGGTCTAAGGAAAAAGAAGCGTGGTAACATATTTTCGTAGTTTGCAGCAGTCACTATTACATTGAAAGCTTTTTTTCGTTCAAAATTGAACGATTATGCTATAAAATTGAACGATTATACTGTCCTCTTTGTTGCCGAAAAGTTTACTGTCAATTTATTCTCTACTCTCTTTTTCTAGGACTAGGTACATCGACCTTTTAAAATTTTTAAGGGTCGCAATACTTTTAAAACTTTGAAATTATCAGAATATCGATATATATATATATATATATATATATATATATATATATATATATATATATATATATATATATATATATTATATTATATATATATATATATATATATATATATATATATATATATATATATATATATATATATATATATAAATTTTTGAAATTTTAAAATTTTGCATTTATTTTTAGTCCAAAAATCGAATGTTTTAATTCGTTATCCCTTAAATAGATTGCAAATATATTTTTAAAATTTTTAAATTTTCCATTTAAAATTTGGTGAAGTTTTAACTAGAGGTCAAATAGAATATAGATAATTATAGATTCTTAAAATTCTTAAAATTTCCCTTAACGATTAAAATTATTAAAAAACTATTTTAAAATTTTATAAATTTCAATCACCCTTCACGAAAGAAATTATGACTTTGTTGTAGTAAAAAAATTCTATAAAAATTAGTTCGATTCTCTAAAATAGTTTTTTGAAACCACTAATTTTAAAAATTACAAAGTTCAAGAAATTTTAATATTAAAAATCCCCAATATTTCAATTCTTTTAAAATTTTTGAAAATTTTACGAAATTTTAAAATTTGGCATTATTTCATTAAAAATTATTAGTAATGTAAACTCAAAATTTTAAAATTTCAAAAACTCACTAAAGTATTTTAAGTAACTCACTAAACTTTAAATATTTGAAAAATTTTAAACTATCTAAAATTTTAATAATTTTAACCATAACGTGTACAAAAGTGATCGTGTTGCTAAATTGCTAATATTTTAAGTTGGTTTAAAGAATAAGTCCGGTACAGGTAGATATAAATATAAAAAATATTGAATATAAAAAATATTGAATTTTCTAATTTCAGAGAATGTGGCTGATCCAGCTTATTTACAGTTCTTAAAATTTTATTGTTAGGAAAATCATTATAATTTATTGACCCTCTTAGGAGCTAGATGCGAAGTTTTATGGAATTTAAAGTTGAATTAGCTGTTTATAATTATAATATGCAATTCAAACTAGCCAAAATATGTTTCAGTGGACTAATTGGAAAAAATGTCAGTGTTCCTAATTCAGAATATTGTGTGAAAATGCAGGTCTTTCCCATTAAATGATTTGTTAGTAACGACAGTCACCTGGATGAAACCATATCCAGCCTTTAACAGTTTTACTGTATCTGAAGCAATTACTATTTTGTGAATGCGAAAGCGTATAGCAAGATATCTTTCAATCTCGAACTGGTTTTCTTTGAAGTTTTGTAGTTTTGTAGTTTTTTCGTGTAAACACCATGGTGTAGTAAGTAGATTTGAGTACGAAGATTAAGGCATTGCAATGGCTTGATGTCATGTGTTAAATTTTCCCATACTATCCAAACAAGGTGTAAATTATGAGCCTTGATCGATTTCGCCTTTAGGATATCGAAAAATGTATCGATCATAATTCGGCCAATGTTATCGAAGAAACCCATGAGTACTGCATCCAATCATTTGTTATTGTATTAGATGAATCTTAGTAATAAATGGTAATATACTTCCAATATGAAAGAGCTTTGGGACCCTAAATCAAGTAATTCCCTGCAGTGTTGAAATTGACCACTAAAATCTTACACTTTTACCATAGCGGTTGGGAGTATGGCTGTATTTATGATTTGGCTGCATAATAAACCAAGATATTTGAATATTGAATCGTTTCATTGCATTAGGTTAACCGCATTGGTAAAAAATTGTCTAATGGTTTTGGCTGGCACGAACAAATTCAATCAATATTTGGCTTGCCGGAAATGAAAACAATAATTCCTTCAGTATCATTATTTAATCTAAGAGACACCGTAACAATAGTCTTTGTCATTACACGCTTGCTAGGCCATTCTAATTTTGAATGTATTTATCTTGTTTTAGCGTTGTGTAAATATTGCTAGGTTCTCTGCTGGTCAACATAAATGATCGAATGGTATTCAACATTTATTTCGATTTGATCTCATTTGACTGCTTGTAAAAGTAGAATTCGGAATTGATTTCGATGAGTGCGTGTATAATGGACGTTTCTTGGGATCATAATGCATAATCTTAAGTTTGACATTTTTAGTCGGTGATCGATGAAGCATCATTACCACTTTACGTACCGTTTTATACAGATTAAAAAGGTTAATTTTCTGTAAAAATTACAACCGGTAAATTATCTTCGGTATCTATGGAAAGTCAATTGCTAACCTCGGTAACATCAATATCGTCCTTCGTCACCGCTAGTATAACTGTCTAGTACAATATTTGCTGAAATTGCATAAACATTAGACTGCTCGTAATCGTTTCTAAAGTTTTGCATCGTTCGATCCGCAGACAAAAATCAACTTACAGAAGTCATATCAAACGACAGCCTATCTGAAGCGTAGTACCGCGTGAAAATTGCCTTGTAAGAATTATCTGTTTCGGAAACAAAGTGATACTCATGTCACGAAAAATAATGAATACTTTTCTTCTTTGATATCGTGACGATACATTAGTTGAGGTATGCTTTATTCCTAATATGAATGCTGTACTTAGTTCGAACAAATTCAGCTCGGTACTAGATAATTAAATTCCTGATCGAAAAGCAGTCAATTATGATTTTTTTAAATTTTTTAATCCATGCAATGTTTTTTGTGGCTGAAGTTCTCCCAATTCTTTTCAACTAACTTAACGTTCTACTTTACGTCGTCGCCAATCAAATCAGGGTAGCACGAGTACAGGTTGACTTTAAAATTCTACCCGCACATGGCATTGCTCCAGTCATCCTGCTCTGGAATGGACGATGATTCAGTCAAAGGATTTTTTTCTTCAACAGGGGGTCGTAGTTATGTTCATCGTCAGCACCTATCGTAATTAAGAGATGAAACATCCCTTTTACATCCCGTCACGTTTGGGTATCAAATCCAACACTTTCCAACCCAAACACCGCAGTCTTTACCACTGCGCCAATTGTTTGTTAAAAAATGACTTGACTGATTGATTGATTTGAATGTACGGCAAAGAACAAACCAGAAACTCCTAGAATACCGGGCACCACCATACACCCGTGTTACATATAACAAAACCGAAAAAGTGGAAAGAATGTTAGTTATGATAGACTCGACGCTGACACTTGAGCGATCGATAATTAGTATTTTTTTGATGTGGTGTATGGAAAGGAAAGGTAAGTTGGTAATGACAGAAATTGGGCCGGTTTCCCGGTGGCCAATATTTAACTATTATTAGCACAAGATAATCACAATTTTACTGAACTGCTCTGCATTCTGACGTCTCTCAACGCAACTCCAGTGTGCCACCATTCAACTCATTATCTAACAATAAAATCTATTAATGAGCTAATTTTTCCAAGCCGTAGGCTGTAACAAATGGCATTAGTTTTCACCTGTAAATTACAAATTTATTATTTCACCTTCATGCTTCTAAAATTTATTAAGCTTACTATTGATTTGACACAAAATTTTAAAATGAATATAAATTAGATTTTAAAAAAATTTAATAAACATTTCAAATCCATTGATCTATTTGTTTGTTTGTTTGTTTATTTTCTATGCAATCTGTTTTGGGGCCGAAGCTCTCCCAACTCTTTCGCGGTTAATTAACGTCCTACTTACGCCATTACTAGCCAAATCGAGGACGCGCGAATACAGGTTCGCGTTTTTCCAAATATCCATCTGCACATTGCAATGCTCCAGCCAACCTGTACTGGCATGGACGATGGTACCTTCCGTCCCAAACACCGCAGCTTTAACCACAGCGCCAATTGCTTGATAAATCCATTGAATTAACCGTGTTCTGACCAATACGTCGTGTAATTTCAATTGTTAGTTACAAAGTTACTTGTATATAAATATTTTGAATTTTCATAAAGCTTACAACTTAAAGTGAAAGTACATAAAGAGCAGCAAAATAAAATTATTTAATTCTAGATCAAACCCTTTCTTTAAATCTAAGCAATTTCCAACTTCCCTCTTTGTAGTGAAAATAAGTTTAAAAAACTTCAGACAACTTTACCAAAACTTAAAATTCACTAATGAGTTTACACACGAGATCGACCAAAAAAATAACAAAAAAAAATCATTATGTGTCGTGAGAATATCCAGTTACAAAATGTATCGCGATCATAAAACATAATTACTCATATAAGTCAATTATACATTTGCGTTTTATATGCATTAATAATTATTTGCATTGATTTGTGTCCGTACTTACATACATACGATACGCGATGATTATAATGATGATCACCTGAGTTAAAAAAAATCAAAAAAAAAAAAATCGGATCGTTAAAGAAACCTGTTCTCTGTTCTGTGTGCTGTCTTCGCTATACGTCTTACTTACTACAACTTTTTCTTCTATACATATTATATGCTCGTACATAGTTTATTAATTTAAAAGGTAAGAATATAAAAAAAAATAAAACAAGACCAACGTCCGGTCTATGTTTGTGTGTGGAATCATGATGATGTCGATTTTTTTTATTTTAATTTTTTATATGTTTTCATTCTTAAGTCCTTCCTTTAACTAACTTTATGTTATGTACATGTAATAGAGAAGTAAAAAGTTATTAAAAATTCAATATGATGACAGTGACCTCTTTTTACGATGGCTTAAACGTTTAAATTTTTTTTTGTTGTTTTTAACATGAAATAAAAATCGTTACAAAGTAATGTAGTCTTGTTGATTTATGTATTTTTGTTAAGGGATCGAAAGTTGTTACATTTTTTTTTTTTTTTTTGTTTGAGTATATTATATAATAAAACTTCCGTCTTTAACCGCACCGCATAATCATTTGTCATAATAGCACGACCGCACTATGTATATATATATACCAACCCGCAATATAAGTATAGACAGACAGAAATGCAAGTGCTTTCATTTTCCTATTATAATAAATGATTTGTAATTACACGATTTGTACTTTTTGAAATTGAAAGTGTAAAATTTTAAATTAAAATTCAACAAGTACTTTTAAAAAGTGTGAATTAAACATTTTTTTTTGTGTGCTTGTCAAATTTTTTTTTTTCTTAATTTTAATTGGAATTGGATTAAGGTTGATCGCTGATTATGTTATTGTGTCGTTGCGGTGATCGATCTGACAGATCAATAAACTTTAGTCGAGCGATAAAATTTTTGACAAATTTATCATAACGATCATATTGCTTGGTTGAGTGAAAACTGAATTGCTATATTTAAAGCCAGTTGAATTTGATTCTCACGTAACAGTTTGATAAATGCTGTGGAGTATTATATGATAGCTGTAACTTAATTTAAATGTAGGACAAAGATTGACTTCATTTTGCATCATGAAGTTTCAGTTTTTCATGGAGCCATCTTACTTATATATATATATATATATAAATATATATATATATATATATATATATATATATATATATATATATATATATATATCGAATGTCTGTCCTTTTGATAAAAGGAAAAAATCTTCAGCTATCTTATTAGTTTTCGACCTCATGTTGCCACATAAGTACCAAAAATCTAACGATAAGCGCATAGATATAGCCGATACATCAGTAAATTTAATTTTTTTTCTAAAGTCTGCCTTAAATTGGAAAAGGACTAGCTTTTGGCATTTTCCTGTTTTGATTGCGATGCAAGTAAATTATTTCATTTTTAGACAGTTTTATTATAGTCTTCCATATTTTCGCCTATTCAGAGTACCGATCACGGTATGTAGATACCCTCCCGTTTTGGTAAGGCTTAAGTCTGCCTAAATTTCGAATAAATCACGATTTTTTTTACAAAAGTTACACTATTTGGAATATACGATTTTTATTACATAACGGACTTGCAGCCAATTAGAATTGAGATTTGAAAAAATAGTTGGCACAGTTATTAACTTACTGCGGTAGTAACATAGATTTTTCAACAACTCAGTCTGGATGTGTTTGGCTATTGAACTGATGAGATTTTGATTTTTACCGTTAAGCTTCCGAATCTCTTTAAAACTTTCGGAAGGTTTACTGAAAATTTGTTGTGTTCTATTTTTTAATGGAAATTAACATCAGGTATTAGGATAGATCCGGGATATTTAAAATTTAGCCGACTCATTAAATTCTTTGTGTTGATGTATTTTTAATGATACTTGACCCAACAGCTGTTCTAGTGTTGTTGTATTTGTTGCCATCTTGTTAATCGATTTGCTGGAATATCTAAATAACTGGCCTCTGGAACTGCTGTTAAAGAACCCGTGACTAAATATGTCCCGATATGATTACTTCCAATGAGTTAATATCATCAGTAAATTGTGAATAAAGTGGGAATGAATTAATAATACATTCAATTTGTACGACAAAAGTAGTAATTTCTTCAAACGTCAATCGTGCTCGTCCCGTCAGTATTCTCAGGTGGATCTTCATCGATTTGACCACCACCTCCCAAATTCCTTCAAAAAGTGGTGGTGATGGAGGTGCAAAACTTCAATGTATGCTTCTTTTAGCGCAAAATAACTGAATATTTTTGCAATTTTGTCTCAATTCATCAGTAAAAAAAATCTTGGATAACTTTTTGTGAGCTCCAAAACTAGTTCCCTTGTCTGTATATAAACATCTGAAAGAAGCCCACGTCTTGTAATTAATCTATATATGCAATATCTATGCTTGGTGCAGTTTCGATTGGACTGTAAAATCATTTCAGACACAAAATTTGTATCTTGTGCGGTTTTAATGCCCACATTTTCCGCTGCACGCAGTTCTAAAGCTGTGGAATTTGTTTAGACCTGACATGTCGACAATTGTATATAAATAGTTTGCAAAATGCAATGATTCGTCAACAAGTTCTGCTGGTCAATTCTAGCCTGGGTATTGATAATGAATATAAGGGTGCAAATTTTGTTTTTGTCGTGGCTATTCGAACTCGAGGAGAACCGCTTAAATTGTAACTTTTACAATAAATCACTGCAGATCTCTTGAATATGTTTGTTGTAGAATAATATTCGTCGTGGAATTTGAATTTTTTTCAAACTTTTCAGGTTCATTTTAATAGTTTCCCATTTTTTATTTTCCGGTACCATTTGACAAACATTTGGCAACCTGGAAACCTCCAGAGTCTAAAATCGTTATACTATCTCTTTTTGTAACTGCGTATTGCTTCTTAGACTGTAGAAGCTTCACTGGGAAGATCGTCTACGTAAAAATCGCGTTAAATAATTTTTGACGCTGTCTGGGTACTTAAATTGATGATCTTCAGATAGTTGCTTCGTTGTTCTAATAGCTAGAAAGGGAGCTGACGCTGTTCCGTAGGTCACAGTTTTTAAGCTGTAATGTTACATTTCAGATTTAGTGCCGAATCTCCAAACGATACTCTGATAATCTCTGTCCTTAAACAAGATGTTTATCAACCATGGGTCTCTGCCCTCAGCCTTATTATCCAAAGTACGTAATCCTAGTAAAACTTCATCAGCAGCGTTATATAATAAACGAAGATTAGCTTAAGTTGATTTTGTAACTGGTTTAATATTTAAAAATAACGCCTTGCGTCTTGATAGTTAGCGAATGTATATAAAACGTTTCTAATAAGAGCGGCCGCTTTGGCACGCAGAATTCCTTTAAGATACTGAAACTTGTGGACTTCAGTTGATTGATTTATTCTTGTGAATTGAAGACTGAAATAAATCACGCTGGAAATTCAGATTATTGTTCACCAAATGGTTGAATATTTATTTTTTGTTAATCGTAGTTCAGATGGTGGCTTAGTTGCATTTGAAACTGCTTCGAAAGATGTGGTTGGATTTACTGCAAGTTGGTTATCGTTTCTTTGATTCAACATTTGTTTAAGTTGTGCTTTCGCATCGAAAAATCAAGATTTAAAATCAACAACCTTAGGAAAGTAAGGTATACTATTATGAATAAAGTGGCATTTTTTCCTCACCTAGCACTTGCTTTGAACATTCCGATACCTTTTGTAGATTTTCATTACTGGCCCAGTTACATGGCTCGTGTTTTTCTTTGCACTTAATTCATCTATAGATTCGGTCACAGTTCACTGCAGTGTTGCATAATATCTGAAAATCGCGCATTTGGTCATCTGGGCCTAACCTCGGTTCTTCCTCCTAGTGTCTATCATAGCTCATTTATTATATGACCAGAATATTTGTGTAAACCCTTTATAAAGTACCCTATATAATTTCGTTGTGTCAACGTACTTTTAGCGAATTATATCATTTTGAATGAAACACCTGAATTAAGCAGACACATTTCAGTTATAAGTTGATCGCAATATCCATTAAAGCTTAAGGTTTTTGTACAAACATGAGTAGGTTAGTAAGACTGTACGATATTTTTTTAAACATATTTGTAAATCAAAATTTTTGTACAAATAGTGAAAAAAAAATCTAATTAATGATACATAATTAACATACCTCAATCAGTTTTTTTGCAAATCTTAAACCTCTAAAACCTTGTGTAGCACACACATGAAAAGCTTTCAAAATACAATGACACCACCATATTTACGAAACCGTCATTTGAACCGGCCGATTCAATTAATTATTACTTAATTAAAATCGTATTTTTAAACCCAAAATTAAAAAAAAAATAAAATAAAAAAATTCGAAAGTTGCATTATATACAAGCACAATCGAATTTTGAAATCAAACGATCAAACAACACAAACAGTTAGTAAAACCATTTAGTTTCCTGTCCATCGAAATCAATAAATCAAAAAAATAAAAAATAAACGAAAAAAATTTACTCACCGCTCACAATCGTATCGATCTTTATATTTATGTTACAGGTGATCGTATTTTTTTTTTTCTCGATCAAAAGTTCATTACGTAATTAAACTTTCTAAATCTTTAAATTGTATCTTTTATATACGTTACAATACAACTTTATTATTATATAGACAAAATATAAACATAAAAAAACCACTAATGCCTCCTACTCAAGTTGAGTTTTTTTTTTTTTTTTTTGCTTCTCTCTCAATTCAATAAAAAACGACAATGATCACCTTGAAAAATTTGTGTGTCTTTCATTTTTACTACTACTGTCAATTTGGTATATATAATAAGATTTCATTCACAAATTTTAATTTTATTTTTTATTTTTTTGTTTATATATAAAAGTCATGATCATCAACAATTTAACAACTTTTAATATTTTGTTGTTGTTTTTCGCTTAAAAAATTGAGGATCGGTCTATTGAAGATATCATATACCATGTAACAAGAAATAAGTGCGAGCCATTAAGAAATTATAACTATTTCGTGTACTATAAATCAGTCGATCAGTTAATCGTAATGATCGTTTTGCAGTTGATCTTTTATACTCGGGGTATGAGTACTTTAAATGCGGCGTGTTTAATTTAATTTAAAAAATTAAAATTATACCACAAGAGAAGTGAAAAGAAAACATCCCGTCAATTAAAGATTATATTTAAAAAAAAAAAAAACGAGATAAATGATAAGAATCCGGTCACTTTGAATTCAAGATGTGAGCGCAGAGAAGACACAAATAAAAAAAAATTAAATTAATTAATTAATTTGTCGTTGTGGATCATCAAAAACGCCTTCGGTGAAGTGTTTTAGTTTTTATTTTATTTTCTTCGAGTAGTTTTGTGATGTGATCTGTCCGACAAAAAAAAAAGGATTTTTTTTTATCCAGCAAACCGGAAAGGCCATGTAAATTATATACTTGACATGTCATTAATCTCGGTGCTGACATATGAAATTCATTATCTAGTTACTTGCAGCGGCATGCAATCTTTTATTGATCGGTTAGCTACTGACAACAACATTAAATTTGAATTGATCGATGATCGTTCAACACAAATTGGTTAAATATACGGATCGATGATTTTAATGTGGATCGTGATTTATTTTAACCCACTTAGCTAATTAAGAAGATGAAGAACACTACAAAAAAAACACTCAAAAAACCGTTTTAAGTGCGCACGCTCATTTAATGTGTCAAAATGTTGAGTAAATCGATCGATAAGTGATCGTGTCGTTAAATTTTCAATATTACAGCTGTTATAAATGTATATTTCAGTCAACAGCCTCATTACAGTACATCGAAAATATATGACATCATCATTATCATCATCTTAATCATATATAACTCGCAATATTAAATTTCAACAAATTTACTTCTGTCGTCGACAATATTAATATAAAAAACTCAAATGTTATACACCTCCCTCAAGGTAATAATAATCGTGCATCACATCGTATTAAATAAAATTCAGAAAATTTATTAGAATTTAAATTTCATTGAAATTCTCCGATATCACAAACCAAGATGTCACTCCAATTTTGAAATGATAATCAAATCATTTTTCGTTCCTTCAAACGGAATATTCATATACTCGTATTATATCCAACCAACATTTGCACCCATCATTTCATTATAGCTCGATTATATAAAAATTATACGAGCTAGATAAACTTATATATTTTATGATAGATCGTTCGTTAATAAAACTTGAAAATATCGTTATGATTTTTTTAGTGCATTTTATAAGAAGAAAAATTTATCGTGTAATTTAAGATGATAATATAATTTATGACATCTGAGCACAAAAAAAAAGTATAAAAAAAATATTCAGTCAGTCGATTCGAGTCTTGAGTCGAATCGGTATGGGGTCATTCTAATAATATATAAATAAAAAAAAAATGTTTCTGTAGAGTATAGTTTTATGAATCCGAATGAGTTCTACATATGCATGTCTTCAACGTATATTAAGCCGTATTCCATTCCAAAACATAAAACAGAAAACACAGATAGTTTATTTAACCAAAGACTCTAAAAAAAACTTTGATGGGAGATTAGATAAAATTATATAGATGCATTCATGCGATTCTTTCTTATGTTGACGATGACAACGATGATGATGATGATGTTGATAATAAACGAAAATAAAAATATCACATATAAGAAGCCATAAAATTGTTAAGATGTCTTTTATGAAACAATATTTTGAGCTTAATATAATATTCGAGTGTAATACATATATAAAAATGGTTTTTAATGACGCTAGGTAGATATGAAGCATATATACATAAATATTTCATAATATCGATCCAGGGTATTTAATGTCATTTCCTGTTATTAAGGGAGGCTTCTGTGTCTGTAAAACCAGCGGAATACTTAGGTGAAATAGAATTTTGTTTTTTTGTATCCTTCCGGTGTCGATTCATTTTGTTTTAGTTTTCGACAAATATTACTATCGATCGTCAAGGGTAATTGTAACAAATCAATCACATTCATAAACCAACATTTTTTACCTGCCGCCTTCTAATTTTATTTTGAATATTAATGGAAAAAAAAGTAAATTAAATAAAAATAACTCAAAATACGTAATAACGAGCAAAAATTCTTTCAAACGATTTTAATGTCCAAAGATACTCATACTACATAATAAATGGTAATAATATCTCTATTAACAATACCACTCCTTTAAATATTAATAATCTTTAATTAGGACTAGGAATTGTGGCGGTTTCATCTCACACACGTTAAAATTCACAATAAGCGATATATTGGAAATAAGTTTGTAACACATTTGTTTAAATCATAAATTTTAAAAACATTTGCAGTTGAAAACGATTGATTTGAATAAAAATAACTCAAACTACGTAATAACGAGTTTATTGCTATTATTTTCTAAATTAATCCAAACTGGTACACATAAACCATTTAACTTTATTAAAGTTGACCAAATCGATAAAACAGTTTTTAATCTGGTTAATTTAAATCACTCAAACTTATTTACCAACATTTAGTACCAACACTTTGGTAATAAATGTTGGTAAATATTACTAAAAAATTTAGTAAATAAGATTACAACATAAATCCGTAACTATGTTAAGTAATATTTAGTATTTACATTATTCAGTTAATCCAAATAAATCAAAAAAACTCAAACTACGTAATAAAATTTTTAAAAATAAGTTTTTGTCAGTCAAAATTTATAATTTATTTTAAATATCAAAAATGAATCATTTAAGTATAACTCACTTACATTAAACCTGAAACTGGATTGATTTTAGTCAAGTTTACGTTAAAATTCATAATAAGCGATATGTCCATTCAGTTGAGTAGGCTCAATAAAATCCCACTAGATTTATAACATTTCATGTAATCGTATTATTGCTGTATTTTCATTAAATAGTTATTAATCGACAATATATTTATATAAAAATAACTCAAACTACGTAATAACGGGTTTATTACAATTATTTTTGATACAAATGAAACAAAACAGGAGATTTTACAAGTATATACGTGTGACGCAATAATTATTTGTTAATACCATAAATTAACGATTCATATATTCTATAAAAAAACTACGTAATAGCGAGTATATTACAATTTTTGAAACGAATGAAATAGGAGATTTGAAATGTATGAACTTGATACACAAAAAGTGGACAATAACACCATAAATTAAAGTTTCTTATGAATACTTAAGTTTAAATACAATATATTAAAAAAACTCAAACTACGTATTATAAATTTAATTAAAAAATATAGAAGTACGATGTATTTCGTTAGCAAGACTAACGAAATACATCGTCTCCTTGCTTTATTTTCATTAAAAAGTTGTTAATCGACAATATATTTGAATAAAAATGACTCAAACTACTGAGTAACGAGTTTATTACAATTATTTTTAAATCGAAAGAAACAAATTCTGAGGGTATGTACTTGTAACCCAATAAGTACACAATAACACTATTAATTAACGGTTCCTACATAAACTATAAAAACGTGATTTTAAATACAATATATTAATATAACCCATACTACGCATTATGAATTTATTTTAGTAATAGAGAAATAAGTAATAGCAAACCTAACTCACCTTTTCAAATTCAGGTTCAAGTTCAAATTAGGTCGTATTTAAAAAATACCAATAAATAGATGTGTATCATATAGTTGAGACAATTCAAATTTCGTACCATAAACATTATCACTCAAACTGCTTAATAACGAAAAATGTTATGCAATATATCATTTATTATTATTTTGCAATTTTACTTTTTATTTGGAGACAAACAAAACGAAATAGTAAAAATAACTCAAACTACGTATTAATAAGTCAACAATTAAATAATTTTTTTAATAATTAAGTTCGCCTGTATCCTTAAGCCGAAAACACTTTGAGTATTGAAAAGCATATAATGTACATACGTTCTTGAAATAACTCCAATTTCGTAGTAAACGACACTTAAACTACGTATTAACCAATCATGTTACATTATTCTATATTTGTATTTTTAAGTTTGTGGTTCTTGTTAAACGATTTGGTGAAAAAAGAAACAGGATAAAAACTTATTCAAACTACGTAATAACCGGCTTATCGAAATTAATCCGTAGATGGACGAAAGAAATTTGTTGGTTTAAAAGCCAAAATGTAAAAAAGCGAAATGTAAAATATAAAATCGAAGGTATCACATTTTAAAAAGACTTCAAGTTCTTACTAAACGACACTTAAACTACGTATTAACCAATCATTTTAAATTAAATTTTAACTGCTACTACTTATTGAGTTTTCGGTTCTTATATTCATTTTTAGTTCATTCTCATTTTATTGATCAATTTAGTGATAAAAAATTACTCAAACTACATAATAATTGGCCTACTGTAATTAATCCGTAGACGGATGAAGAAAATTAGTTGGTTTAAAAACCAAAATGTAATAAAATATAAAACCGAAGGTATCACATTTTAAAATGACTTCAAGTTTTTAGTAAACTACGTATTAACCAATAGTTTAAAATTATTCATTAATATTATTAGTATATTTTTGGTTTTTATAGTATTTACCCATCAATTTGATGACAAATGAAATTAAATAGTAAAAACGACTCAAACTACGTAAAATCCGATTTATTTCAATTAATTCGAATGCGGATAAAGGAAACTTGTAGATTAAAAACCCGTTTATAGTGACGCTATTGGCTCATATTTTACTTTTCAAATGCAATGAAATTTAAATTCGAAGGCATCACATTTTAAATTCGTAGTACACGGCTTAAACTACGTATTATCCAATAACTTAAAATTATTCATTATTTTATAAATGTATTTTCGGTTATTATAATGTTTCCTGTGAATTAGGTGACAAGCGCTAGTAAATAGTAAAAAAAGACTCAAACTACGCAATAACCGGTTTATTGCAATTATTTTGTAGACGGATGAAGAAAATTTGCTGGTTTAAAAACCATATAATAGTAACGCTATTGACACACATTTTACCTCAAAACGAAATAAAATATAAAGCCGAAGGCATCACTTACACGAATATAACTAATCAGCGTTATAATTATATATCACCAAAAAAAACTAAACTTCCTCCACCTAATGTCCAAAAACCTATTAATTTACAAAACTTTTTATATATTTTTAATGTCTAAATTCACCTTCATTTTTGGGTCGGTTTTTTTATTTTTTATTTTATTTAACAAATCTTGCGCCCATATCGGAAACACAAATTAAATTTTATATTGTATTTCCTATAAGAACGAAATAATCACCTTTAATTAACACTAATTTCTTCCTGCAATCTATGTGTACGATCCACTAATATATATTTCTTTTAAAAATTTTATAGACGATAGTAAATGAGACGGTAGTCGTTGTCGAGCAAAGAACTTTTCTATACATACACTAACACATAAAATAAAATAAAAAATACGAAGCTTTTTTTTCACATCATAATCATAAAAAATGGTAAAATTGTGAATTTATTTTCATCAAAATCATTATCATAATGTAATAATCATGAATTTATTTTCCATTTTTTTACTGTTGCTGTTGTTGTTATGTTTAATACATATAAGATATCTCGTCTTCTTCGTCTTTATTACCATCAACTTAATATTCCGCCACGCCATCCACCAGAAGAAGAAATACTCGTATATATAAATAAGATTTTTATTTGAGTTTTTTTTTTCCTTATGATTGTAGAGCAAAATTATATTTTTGACGTGAGACCGGAAATCAATTGTTTAAATAAAACAACAATTAAATAACAAAAAAAAAAAGTTTAATTATTTTGTGAAATTACATAAATAATAAACGATGATTCATTTTTATGCTGAATGGTTTGTTAATGATTTAATTTTGTAAAATAAAAATTTGGAGTTTTAAGTTGCGCGCGCATAAATTTACTATGGCATTTTTTTTTATTCGGACACGGAACATAATTTAATGATGGCAATTAATTATAATATAAGATTGTAGTTTTATATATAGACGATGAGTATATAAAAAAACAAAGTAACGAACCATTTAAATGGTTAAACTCATAAAAGGTGCGCACACCTAATAAGATTCACCACAATCAATATATAAATATTATAATATATTCGTATGTGGTTGGGTCAACCACCTTAATTGTTATGGCAACGCGTAACAACAAAAACTCATTGAATTGTCATAAAAAATTAATTTGAACAAGAAAAACGTAAAAAAAAAATATCGCGATGTGTTTGTATACAGTTGAGTGAGAGCAGCGATTAATTATTGAAGACAACAACAGAAACTAGCCAAATGGAGATTTTTTTTTTAGTTTTTGACGAAAATAAAATTAATAAATCGAATTTTGTTTTAAGGGTCGCCCACACGGCTATATAAGAGTTGTATTTTGTGTATGCAATTACGTCAGCTATTTCTGCTGGATATTGAACACAAATATATACGGTTTAAAAAAAAATCATAACATTGCGTAGTTTTTGTGTTTGTGATCGTGTGGGTTAAGACAGTCTATAACTATATGCAACAAATAATAGTAATATAATGCGATTTTTTGAAGACCATTGCTGGCCCTTACCGTATCAACAATCTGGCAACTAATCTTCTTTTTCATTTGAGTGATTTATTTATTCAATTTAGGCTGACCATCAATTAAAATACCAACATTTTTTTCACTGTCAGAGAAACTATATAGGTTCTTTTCCTGTTTAAATTCTGAACTAGAATTTAAAAATTCGAAAGCCTATCACGTGAAAAAATTTGAAGATTTTTGACATAATTTTGAATTTTGAATCGTCTGATTTTACACAATTATAGGTGATATAAGAACGTCAATATTATTTTTCTTATTTATTTGAAAACCAAATTAGAAAGTTCGTAATGCCACATATGTCCAAAATTTACAGATAAAGTATGTGGTTTCATTGCGGGCAATTATTTCTCAAGCTTGTATCTGTTAAAAACCAAATAACGCAATTTTATGAGCTCAAATATCACAGTGCTAAATCAAGGTGGAGTTTAACTTGACGAGGATTATGAGTTATTTTTAACGGTACAAATGACGTGAAAAAACAAACGGTGTCACAAATTTTGAGATCCAAGAATCACTATCTCTTAGGAAAATATGTTGCCTCATTATTTATCACTTTGGCGTTATGACTAACCAATATATCACGAAATTTGCCTACCTTATTACACTAGATCTTCCAGTTGCGTTGTTTATGCGTTCCAGGAAAATGCAACGCAACTCTAATCAACACAACTCGAAAATCAAGAAATTATTGTTAGCGAGATTATCACACCTAGATCTTGAGATGAAAAAACACTTTGTTTCTGTCTTTTCTGTAAAACCGCCAGAATTCTTTGTGATGTTATCAGCTATTTCTATTAAATCATGGGTCGGAATCCTCAAATTCCGCTTCATTCGTTCGCTCAAAATTGGTTCTTCATGCTAAGTCGAAAATTTAACTTGTAATTTCGTCAATTTCAAACTTCGGCTCGTTTAACTTCGGCTCAAGAGTATTCAATATTTTTTAATGCTTAAAGTCTTTAATCGTAGTTTTTTCAATTTCATCTGTGTCACAAACGTTTTTCGGGATGTGTTTTTGTGTCTACTGTTTAAAGCCATAGAGAAAGGAGAGATTCCATTTTAACCAATAAAGAAACATCTGGTTATAACTGTGGTTTTAACTGATGCTACTACCGATAAAGTTGTATGTTTTGTGGCATCCCGACTACCAATAAAACACAATGTTGGTTTCTCACAAGATTATCATATTCCATTTTATGTATTTATGTACATGTAACAAAAAAAAATTCCGGTTCCGGCACATAGAAATTATGTTAATACATTTTTTTGCGACGAAAGCCGAAACAGTCCAAGTCGAGTGGACTCAACCAGAGGCTCTAGTTAGTGTAATTGAAATCACCGGTAAGAATTATTTTGTTTTACTTTATTTTATAATCAGACAACATTCGTCTAGCTCTGCATAGTAATTATATTGAGGACAATTAAAGAAAACACCAAACAATATTTGGCGTTGTTTCAACCTGAATTTCACATTTGATTGAATGGAGATGACCTATAATACTAGGATTAATGTAAGACGCATAAGCTATAGGCTCATCTTCCGAATAACGCCTAACCTATTCTAAAGCAGTTTTACAAAAAACAATTGGTAAGGGAGAAAACGGTATTATTTAAAACACTCATAGCATATAGTTACAAAATCGCCCAAGCACACACATATATACACGCATACACACAAATTCATCAATACGTATATACTCCGCCCACCCAAACACATATGAATTAACACGTACAACCCTCTCAATACATACGAAATTCTAAAATTTATACGAATTACATATTTAGAAAAAAAATATTTAGCACGAAAATTAAATGAAATAAATGTTAAACAGACCAAACACGTCACAACACTAAATACTCACAAAATATCAAAAAGCGCTCTCGTCCAATTAGTAAATCGATGAGACACATGTCGCTGCATTTCGAATTAGCTTGTTCGATAGTCTTTAATTGTAGATTGTAGCGGGTTTTCCAATAAGAGGTTTCATTTTGATATCAAAAAACGAGTATTTTTTAAAAGAAATCAATGAATGTTTATTTCATTGTAAAGAGGAAGGTACGCCATTAACATTTGAAAACGATATCAGCCAAACGGCCACCATGGCTACAAAAGTAAGGTCCAATCACACCGCCAGCCCAAAAACCGCAACAAACAGTGACACTTTGAGGGTGGAGAGGCTTTTCAACAATCATTCTTTGATTTTCTGAGCCTCAAATGCGACAATTCAGCTTATTAACGAAGCCTGAAATATGAAAATAGGCCTCATCACTGAATATAATTTTTCTATGAAAATCTATATCATTTTGACGCATTTGAAGGACCCAATCAGCGAAGAAACGACGTTTATGGTGATCGACCGGCTTGAGTTCTTGTGTTAACTGAACTTTAAAAGCCTTAAGACCTAAGTCTTTATGCAAAATACGGTGTAATGTCGTTTGTGGAATGTTTAATTCCAAAGATCGACGAGAAATCGATAAACCTGGGTTTTTTTCAACACTACGGGCTACAGCAGCAATATTCTCAGTTGTTCTTGAGCAACGCACACGGTTTTGGTTCTTCACATCACTAACTTGTCCCAACAGCTCAAATTTTTCCATCAGTTTCACTATTGCCGGCCAAAAAGGTGCTTCACGACGACCAAAAAGTGCTTTATTTTGCGAACTGTGACTGCAAAATGTTCACCATTTTTGTAATGAATTTGAACAATTTCAATGCATTGATAGCTTCAAAATTGAAAGCTGCCCAAATAGCAGGCTATTATAAAAATGAAACTTTTTGTTGGGTAACCCTTTACATTACAACTTTAGGCTCAGGGAAATTAGATGATATGCTTCTTATTATCTGAGACGTGAAAAAGGCACCTGCGTTGCAGATCTGACAGCTACAGGCGCTAGACCGATTATTTGTGTTTTTGCCTTGCTATACGGATTAAGCTTAGACGTTTAATAAATGATTCAGTGACTAATGTGCATTGCCAAACAAACTGACCACTATATAACTTAACGTTAAATATAGCAGTATATGTACTGTCTACATATGTAACTATTACTGGATTCTTTATTGGCAAATGTTCTGGTATTCGTTATTAATTTCTATCAGTTGTTGATTTTTAAAGTAAAGTTGAAAAATAATCAAGTGTTGATTCTAACTGATCAATTGGTTGATTTTAGCGAGCTTCTAATTTTTCTCGTGCTCCCTCGAAATTTTTACCGAAAGCAGTAATATGTCGAATCAATTGTGAATAACGGCCACATTTTATATTCACTACTTAACGGTTCAATTTTTAACTTTGCTAGCTTTCAATTTGTGGTGTAGTTAAAAGTTTTGTAAAATGTCCATTGTAGCATCACAAAACTCTCCAAGGTTTCATTAAACTCTTAATAATAGAGACTTTCCTCTAAAATACACCAGGACGTTGGAATAGGAATCATCCGGCATTAAGTCACTTTAAAGAAGATTTTATTTTTAATCTCTAATGGCCAATGTAAATTTCTCGTAAAATGGGTCTCTTATGCACATCTCCGCAGATTGTGTTGAACAACATTCAGTTAAAGCTTTTAACACCTTTTTGAACATTTATTAGCTACAAAAATCTAGTACCGCATTGATGTTTATTGAAAAAGTTTCATCCTCGTCCCGAACATTTTCACATAAGTCTGATATGCTTCGATGTGAACCGAATAAAATTAGTCTTAATCTTTGGGTTGGCATCCGTGGACGCATAAAGGTTGGCTAACCGCAAACGAAAACATAGTTTACCTATACACATGCGATTATGGACTGCTTTAATTTCCAAAACATCCTTTTTCGCTGGGACACATACAAAAATTTCAACGCCTAAATTTCCAAAGTCATCTCCACAGTAAAGCAACGCAAAGCATTGGAACCCAGGGTTACCACCTTCTGACTATCTCCTAGAAAAGCAACGAATTCCAAAGGATACTCTTTCTTAGCTGATAAAGTACCATTAAAAGAATTTAAGTATATTTTATATTTTAATCCTTAACCTTGGGTCGTTTAAAGCGAACGGTGGTCCTATAATAAATTTTTGTGTTGTCCAATTTTTTTTGTTGATACTCGCATTTTTAGCAAGAAGTTTTTTAGTGATGCTGGCTATCAGCCCAGTGATCCAACCTTGTTTTATCGTTTCCTATACGACAAACCAAAGATGATAAGATGGAACTTCAATCATGCTCATTTATATATTTTTTACGTGGCATGCAAGCACCCCTCGACCACAGGAGCAACAAATATATGAATACATAAACACAGTAACAACATTGTCCGCCTTTTTTAGTTCTGTGTAAACAGAGATGAAAAAAAAATGAAAAATGTTCTATCAATTAAAAACTGATTAGCCAGTTTTGTTACAGATTTAGTTAAAAAAATTTTATTTTTTTTATAATCTTTAAATAGAGTCAAGACATATCATCACAATCAGATTATCTATATATTCTGGAAATTTAGAATATATATATGTACGTTTACTAACAAATGTAACCAAAAACTAGTTGGTTAAGTTTTTTTTTATGTTTTTTAAAAAAATTTAAGTATATTTTATATAGAGAAGTCAAAAAGTCTGTGTTATAAAACCTTTTGGTATCGTATTCGTTTCGTCTTGTATATACAAAAACAAAAAAAACCCACGCGATGGTATTTTAAAGTCTTTGTTGTGTGTTGTCATATTTGAATACATTTGGTTTTTTGGGTATATCATAATATATGTATACAACAAGCAGATTTATTCAACAAACACACCACAGTTTTGTTTTATGTATATATGGAATGAAATTAATAACACGCGTATGTTATATATCCACATATAGTTTTTTTTTTTTTTACGTTTCGAAACATAAAATATGTACTGTGTTGTTGTTCTGTTGTAGGTATACCAGTATTGGGCGCCTTAGTTTTCAAATTATTATATGATGGATGCTAGTTGTGTGTTTATAATATCATAATTTTATGTACTGTTCTATTTTGGTGAAAAACATATCAGATGGATTTCTATATAATAAAATTTTATATGTTTGAAACCTAATATTACATTGACTGGTTTTTAATAAACTGTATGCTAGGGAGAGACTAGTTGACTATTTTAATTTTTATTTTATTTTTTACTATGACACCTAGAAATATGAGTTATCGCTGTGTTAATGACTATAATCTATCGTTGTAAACTGTTTGTGGTTTTTGTTCACCAATATGACTGTGAAAGATATTAACAGTTCTCCGTAAAACAAAACTCAAATAGCTTAAAACTATGGCACCTCGTTATACGAATATAGCAACTAGTTCGTATAAAAGTACCCCAGTCACTTTCAAAATAAATTTTATTTATATAAATATATAATGGGATTCGAATCCCAAACGGAGGAGGGTTGAAAAAGAGATTTTTCTTGAAAATATTGTGATCGATGATGACGATTGATCGCGAAAGAATTAAGAGTTCGGCTCCAAAACATACAAAAAAAATCTAAGTATCCAGTCTAAGTTTCAATAAATTTCTTTCAATAAATTTCGTGTCACAAACATCATTTAAACTGTAACTGTAACCATTAGCGAGTGTGGGGTTGAAAATGCCCAATTTTATTCCCCTATTTAGTATAATTAAAACTACAGAATTGTAACCATTTCTAGGACAGAATTGTAAAAACATAAAATAGAGTTGAAACCACTGTTCTGACACATCAAAACCTTTCAATTAGGAAACCATAAATATCAGTAATCGTGGCTCTGTAATGGTCTCCTCGGCCATTTGGGCCGGCATAATTTTTGAAGAAATATGAACTAATGCTTACGCCAAACCCTAAAGCATACCAAACAGTGACTTTTGTAAATGTAACGGCATCTCTATAATGGCTTGTGTATTCATTTTCCTTCACAAGTGACAATTTTGCCATAAATGTACTAGAAGATCAGTTGTAATTTTCGGCAATGTTAATTCGTAATTCGATGGACCTCAGTGCCACTTTGAGGTATACAAAGACAGTCGAAATATTACTTACAGTCAAAATAATCGGTTTTAGTCTTGGTTCTAGTTCGTTTTTTGTTATCGAAATCAGGAGAAAAGCAAAATTCATAAGCCTAAGTGTAAGCCTAATACCGGTAAATTTCACAAGTAAACAGGTGCTTTTATTAAGCATGAATGTTGACATTTAATCGCCAAGTTCGCCAACATCGTTCAGATGATTTAGCGATTGATTTGTTTGCTTACCTTTGAACAATAGACACCTATTCTGCCATATTACAAATGTTCACCTTATCTGAAAAAATTACTTTTGAGAAAATTGACGTTAAAATTGCAAACTAGTTTTACATAAAATTCACAAAAAAAAATTAGCAAAAATTAATTTTTACTTACGAAGCACTTATTACCTACCTCATAAGTCATTTATAGTTTTTGTTTATAGTTTTCTATTAAAAAATTTAATATTTTAGTTATTTACGGTTTTTTCTGTAGATAAGTTATTTTTGTTTAAATCCATCAATTAAAAATTGGTGGATAAATCGATTTTTTATAAAATAGTACACTTAAATCGATTTTTTATAAAATAGTACACTTAAATCGATTTTTTATAAAATAGTCAATTTGTCTTAAGTGTGATTTGACCTAAGCAAGTATGACTTAACTAACGAATTTTAAATAAATACGCCTTATCTGCAAATTAGATAAGATGTTTCTGGTTAAAATGATTTAGTTAAGTTAATTTTTTGATTAAATCAAGATTCTTTTTTCTGTTAGAATGAAATATATATTGGTTAGTTTTTATGTATAGTTTTGTGTATTTTTATTTATAATTTTCTATTAAAAAATTTAATATTTTAGTTATTTATAGTTTGTTTTTGTTGATAACTTATTTTTGTTTAAATTCACCAATGGAAAATATCACTTAAGTCGATGTGTATAGAATAGTCAATTTGCCTTAAGTGTAATTTAAACTAAGCCAAACTAAGCAAGTATGACTTAACTAACGAATTTAAAATAAGTACGCCTTTTCTGCAAATTAGATAAGGTGTTTCTGGTTAAAACGATTTAGTTAAGTTAGTTCAAGCCTCTTTTTTCTGTTAGAATGAAATATATTTTGGTTAATTATATGTATATTTTGGGAGTATTTTTATTTAAAATTTTCTATTAAAAAATTTAATATTTTAGTTATTTATTGTGTTTTTCTGTAGACAAGTTATTTTTGTTTAAATCCACCAATACAAATATCACTTATGTCGATTTGTACAGAATAGTCAATTTGCCTTAAGTGTAATTTGAACTAAGCCAAACTAAGAAAGTATGACTTAACTAACGCATTTAAAATAAATACGCCTTATCTGCAAATTAGATAAGATGTTTCTGGTTAAAATGCATTTAAGTTAGTTTTTTGATTAAATCAAGCTTCTGATTAAGCTTTCTGATTAAGTCAAACCGCATTTCCGCGCAGGCCAATCGCATCATAAAAACGACTGATTATTCAGTGGCCAAATTTGATGCGCAAGAGATCGACTGTATGTCAGCTTGTATAGCATCTTGCCAAAATCAAAGGTCGTCCATATTATAACGATGGCGGATGTTGTGTTATTATTTTAATTATTCAGATGGTGTGCGAAGCAATGCTGAGTTTCGATCTGATGAGGAATCGTAATAATTTTGTTAAAAATTATTTGTCATCTCTTCAGACCATGGCGACCGAGTGTTATGGGTAAATGCTAGTTTACGCTCTATATATATTTATGTACAGTGTATACATGTAGCGTTAGCGAATTTTATGAATGTGCACGAATTATCTAATTAATGGTTTTGTGTTTGTGTAGCGAAGTCGCTACAATATTTATTGCATCGATTTGATGCCATCATAATTTGGTGAGCATGCCTCTGTAGTCACCATTGACGGTAGCGACCTTTGGCCGACACCACTCCAAAATCCACCCCAAACTGTTACTCTTGGTGAAGCATTGGCTTTTCTACGATTACGTGGGGCTGTTCGGAACTTCAAATTTAGCAGCTTCGAAAAAATGCGCTTCGTCTGATATTATGATTTTTCAGCCAAAAAAACGACATCATCTTCAAGATAGTCTATAGCAACGCAGAATGATGAACATTTGCTGTCAACGATTAAGTCATCTAGACCTTGATGATGAATAATCCGAGGTCTTTATGTGCAGTATTCCCCTAAGGCTGGTGTGACCAATTGCAGTTGCTGCGTTAGGCGTCGAGTTGAGGTCGATGAATTCTATTTTACAATATGGGCCACAGCCGCAATATTCTCAGGCATGGGCCCTGTCTGAGCTCGGTGACCACGTTTATTTACCAATAACAAGCCTTTCTTACAAACTTTCTTAAACAATTTCACTACAGCGGTTCTGCTTGGCGCTCTTTCACGACCCATATTTCTTTTTAAATTCGCATGGTTTCGGCTACACAAAAAAACACTTTGAAAATAAGATTTTAATATTTCAAAACTCTCAAGCACGACAGGATACATTGAACAGGTTAACACTAAAGCGAAATGCTGATTTCGGAATCCAAACGGCTTATCTAGTATAATATGCTGCTCTTCCAATACTGGTTTCAGTTTCCTTAGCAACATTTTTTCCAACTAAGTAGCTTTTAGATTATGAGGAGCATGCATATTGGACGTTATTGCAAGATTCGTTTATGATTTACTTCAGTTATATGTATCATTGTGATTTGCAATATTTTCCACTTTTGAGGAATGAAGCCAGTACACGTGGCTCCGTTGAATATGTACGTTATTAGTTTAATGCATATTTATCTTCTTTGGGCTTAGGCATTTTTTATTGTATATTTATTCCTCTTCACTTGAAAAATGCAGGCTTAAAATTTGTATCATTTGGCATTTGGTCTGGTTTATGCCCTTTAAAAGAGCAGTGAAATAAATCTTGACTCAATTTCCGCTTGGCAGTCTTGTGCGCGAATACAAGATTGTAGGCTTCTTAAAATATTTAGTTGCTCTCCGCAAAGTAAATACTATTCTCTCTTTTGTTTATATAGAATTTACATAAATAATTTTGTACTTATTCATATCCTCTTTCCTCAGAGCTACTGTCAGGGTTTTAAGCTCGATCTCGATTTCATTTCCATTTTAAATTCAGTGATCTTTGCTCATTACTGTCGTCGAATTTATCAATTTTCTTGAATTGAACCCGGTACCTCCCGTCCCAAACACCGCAACTTAAACCACTGCGCCAATTACTCTAAAGTGATATTAACTTTATGTCAAAATTGTGGCGGATAAAGAATATTTAAAACTCAGTTTTGTGATTAGCAAGGCCATTTGTATTCCATGAATCGAATTTGTGTATGGTGGCAAATATTCATTTAACTTCTTTCATAATCTCAATTTCAAAGCAACTCAAAATGATACAACTTTTGGATTATATCGATATATAGAAGTAAAATATTTGAACCAGTTTATAATATATACATGACATCTAGACACCAAAGATCCAAAGTACAATTCACTTGTCACTTGTCATACTATATATAGTAAATCCACCCACCACCAAATGGTAACTTGTGCTACAGTCTCAATTGCATTAAAACAAAACGACTATTAATTGTGACAAAATGACGCACGTTATGCACTTCACCGCACACATGACTCATTTACATGACTCAAGCAAGTCTTTATATCATAATAGTTTTAACACTTTATATCCCGTGTACGGATGTCTAGTAATAATATTTATTGTCATTCGCCAAAAAAAAAAATAAAAATAAAAATTAGAATGCTTTAAAGTCGCATCAATCAAAATAATTTTTTTTTATCAAATTTGAAAAATCTTCCCACGTCTTTACGAATACAAAAAAAAAATCACTTATCTTAAGCTCTCATCGAATACAAGAAACCAACTAAAAAAAAGAAAAAAGTTGTAAAAATAATCGAAGTGGAACTTTTTTTTTTTTGTACTTTATATGCATGTATATCACATACACACGTTTAATTATTTACTTATGCTAATATACAACGCACAGCAGATTTCCTATACACTTTTTACTAAACGCGAGATGAAAGTACACAGAATTCGCATATATACACGGTAGGAAAAACATTGGTTTGTAACAGATTTTCCCACAGCCATAAACATATGTATATATATGAAAAAAAGAATCACAACAAAAAAAAATTATATGGTCTCAAGAAGTTGAATGAAATAATATATGTACAAGACGACTGTTAATTGAGCTCAATTCATAATTTTTTTACTTATTGTAAAAAATTTTCTGACTTCTGGATGTGTATACGAAACAAAAAAAATGGATTTTTCCCTATTGTTATGCCATTCGGTATCTTTATGTTCCCTTATTATTAGATAGTCACACACACATACAGACATAAGCTTAATATATATAGCAAAATTGTTAAAAGTAATTAAAACGAGAGTAAAACAATTGAATGGGCGGAGATTTTGTATAACTTTTCTTCTTATAATAATGGAAAATCTTATCATTATTGTTGGTGGTATTGTCTGAGTGTGTACAAAAGTTAGATAATAAAATCAATTATCGCATCAATAATTTGTTGAAAAAAAAAGGTTTTTGTGTCACACGATGAAGCCAATAAAAAAATGAAATGAGAAAAACTACTTTGCACACAGTGTGTAACATATCGATATAAAGATAAATATACACAGAATTTTCTTAATCCTGTTCTTATCGATTACTTTAATTATTCGACCACATTCTCACGGATCACATAACAAAAAAAAAAAAAAAAAAATTGCAATCAAGTTATTTTGTGTGTGATACAAGAATAAGATTCTATTGATTTTGATATCAAATCACATCGATACCATATGCTTTGCTCGCTAACATTTTATATTCTTCCAGTATATTTCTGGTATATAAGCACACAAAAGAAATGAGATAAGCTTTATACAATATACATATTTTTATATATTAGTTTAGTTGTATAATATAAGAAAACCACCTGTCGTATATACATACTTTTATATAATATAAAAAAAAAATACAAAGATTTAAGAATCGGCAACAACAACTGTGCGCTATAACTTATTAATTCTAACTTTTGTTGTATCATTTGTTGTAACATCGCAAACACGCAAATAAAATTAAACAAAAAAAATGATTTGGGGAAACAATAGTTCGGGTTCTGCTTAATTAAATTAATTATGTCTTAAGAACAACCAACTTCTTACGATGACTCCCTTATTAAAAAAATGACAAGACAATATAAAAATCTCGTTCAAATTCTAAGAATTTTTTTTTTTGTTAATTATCAAATAAAATATAAATTTTTATTAATATAATAATAATTTTATTAATTAGTAAAAGAAGGAACGATAACGACAGATGACGACGACTACGCATGAGGGTTACATTTATATTTTATATCTTTGTTGGCGCGGCGCGTTTCTTTTGGGTTAATGCAAATTGGTTACAAGATTTTTGCTTTTTATAATTTAATTTTATGTCTAGTTTATGATGAAATTTTTTATACTAATTTGTTTTTATTTTTTATCTTATTACAGGTGAGTCTAACAGACAACATGTTTCTTAACGAAATTTGCAAAAATAGTAAGTAGGGCATGTTTATTTATTGGACATCAATCAAAATAAATAAAAAAAAGGAAGGAAAGAAACTTGTTCGAATATTATTTGTCCCGAGGGGCTTTTCAAGATTGTTTTTAATTTAATAAAATCAAATCAAGGTGAGGTAAAATACTACCGAAGTTTATAAAGGGTTAAAAAGCACAAATGCTAGTTTAAAATTTTAAAGATATTGTTTTAAATAAGTTTATAAAATTCTTTATACAAGAATTTTATAAACAAGAATTTTATCTAAAAGTAATTATAGTATATACTAGAAGTAGGATGAATATAAAAGCTCACATACAAGCTTTAAATATTTAGTCCTGAAATCCATATACGATTTAAAAACGATTAAAGGTACGTTTGAGAAATTTTGTGTCACAATATAACAGTTGTTTCGTCAGCAAAAATTTAAGGTGTCACCTTTTCCGTGGTACTTCTCTTTTTTACCTCAAATAGTTCAGTGGTGACATTATTTAGTTTAGCCTGCAACTTTCTTCGGGCTTAGTAGATTTCTTAAATACTGCATGCAGTTTTTCGACGGGAGACTTGAATTTTGCAGTTAATTCCTCCATGCCAAACTTAGTCGATATTTTCTTTCCTGGGAAGTGGAACATCCAAATGACAATTTAATTTGACTATGTTTCTTTTTAAAAGACATTTCATTAGTTTATTTGTCAGATGTTGGAGTGTTTTTGCTTTTAGGGCTTGAGTACTTGGGGCTATTATTATAGGTGAGTGATCTTGTAATACACTCCCTAGCAATAAAATTGACTTAAACCTTCAGCGCTTACAGGAAGGTTTATTTTAAAACGGTTTAATCGATTTTTACAAGACACCTGATATTTTTACTTTAAAATGGCACTATTTTCATGAAAATTGGTTCAGTACTTTATTTTGAATGAAAACGCAATCAAAATTGTTGATTATGAAAAAAAATATTGACGATATTTAAATTTAAATTACAACAAAAACAATTTTATTGGTTAATACTGTTGCCCCTTGCATCTATAACGGTTCGCAAGCGGTCCCCATTAACCAAATTACGGTTTTGACAATGACTTGGGAGATCACACCCCACTCTTCATCCAATGCAATCTGAATCTAGATCTAAGGTTGCTGATGTTAGATGGTATACTGGATTTCTAGCTCGGACTCTCCAATTTAGTTCGTCCTATAAATACTCAATTGGATTCATGTCTGGACTAAAGACTGGCCACTTCATCATCTCGAGTCCAACCTCATCCATTAATTGACGAGTGGTTCGAGCTGCCCCCTATATATCTTGCGTAGAGCACTACATGATCCAATATAATGTTCTCGATTTATCGTTCAGCCTCCACCACGTACGAAGACAAGTTCTGGTTTGCCCTCAGGCGATATGCCAATCCACACCATGTACGAACCGCTGCCATATGAGAATGTTTTAAAAAAACAGCACTGCGAAAATTACTCTTCTGGACGCCGGGAGAACCGGTCTTTCCTATCCTAACATGGAGACATATACTTTACTCGTCAGTGAATAGGACAGACCTCTATTGCGCAATGCTCCAATAAAGAGCATATTCGAGGTGCTCTTTGCATCAGTTAAGCGATTTTAAAAAAATTATGCCTTTTTGTACGCGCAGAGGATTGAGTCAATTTAGTTGCTCGGGAGTGAATAAATCATAATAATCTTTGACTAAGCATCCTCAAGGTACACAAAAGTCAGTTAAAAAAGGTTTTTTTTTATCTGTAGGCCAATGTGGGATGTCCAGATGATAAATATTATAGATTTTTTTTCGTTCGTTCGCAGCATACTGATAAAATTATGTTTAGTAAAGACGGTATTGCACGCCACCTTTATGCTGTGATAGACCTTTAGCGTTCTGATAACTTAATTTTTAAAGTAGACGCTTTAAGTGGTTGACAATAATTTGCGTTAATGCTCATTTACCTTTCCATCTTTATAATGACGCTTTTGATTGGTTTAGTTGACTTATTTAGCGTTGCATATTGAGTTTTTTCGCTAAAATGAACTTTTACTTTCAAGAACTTACCTTTGAAAATAGTTCCATAGAAAATCGATGGTTTTTGTCGTTTACTGTGCTTGCACTTTAATAAACCAATTAAAAACCTTTCTAATTTGTGGTTGTGATTTTCGCCGCAGTTACTACAGCGTTTCACTGATAGCTTATATTTGGATTTATTCCACTGCTTCGGTCATACGGTACTGGAAATAACACAAACTTCATTTAGAGTGTAATAAGCTTTTGTTTGCCAATAATCTTGGTACATTATGCAATTAGTAATTACTAATTAGTAATTAGAGCTCTAAGCCAGAAGGAAATGGTTCACATGACTGCTTATAAGCACTTTAATCAATAGCCTTTTGATGATTTAATTTGTTTGGAAGTTAACGCCTCAAAACTGGTTTGAATCAATTTTAAATCTATATATTTCCTTTTAAATACTTGATAAGGCTTTTCAATTTAGTCAAATATTCCTTAAATAAAACAGTAAGCTCATTATGTTTAACAAATTTAACAACCTTTTCCCGCTTTGTGTGGATGGGCCTTCGAAAAATCCACCCTTTAGCAGATAAATATCCAAAATAGTTTTCCATAACTCGCTTTGATCTCGATAAGCGATAATTATAAATAGACTCAGCTACAGGTAGTCCTTTAGTTAGTGAATTTCGCCCTGGAAATGGCCTCATAATACGTTATACCAATGAAAAAGTTTCATCTGCCACAATTACATAATGAGCACTTATGATGCTATTTGGTAAGCATTGATTAGGAGGTATATGCAAAATTGAGCTGAATTCGATCAATGCAATCCCAAAAGGAAATGATTGTAAAAGCCTCGCTATCGCTGCATTTTTTCGATGCCCCGATACCTACAATTAAAAAATGTATTCTGCATCACAGATTGCCATTAGTATAATGCTGTGAGAATTTAAAAAAAATTGAAACAACGGCTTATGAAAAGCCTAAAATCAATAAAATTAACTTTTGCCTATAGAACAACTGATTAAAAAAATTACCTGAACTGTGCAATGTTCCTGTCAAAAGCTCCAATGCAGTTCGGGAGATTCCACTTAGTGCGAAATCCATTTTCCACCGATTTCTATTTACTTTCGTTTAATACATCAAATGATGAACGAAAACGTGAGTGTCATTTTGCGTCACAGGTTTCGGAAATAATGGAGCTCGCGATGATTCGAACACTTGGTAATTATTTACTAAAGTGACTTCATCATATCATCACTTGCTAGGTATCTAAAAAACCATTATTGTAAAGATATTAAAATATTTCTATTATTTATTTATTAACATCCTCACCTCAAGGTTAAAGAAAGCCTTGCAACCTATATAAATAGGTTCCCGAACTAAATATAATTTTTCAATTGTATCGCAAATTTTATTAAGCAATTCATCGAACAAATCTATCGACATTCGATAATAATAAAAATTTGTGGCTTTCAAATAAAGCTTTAATTTAGTTCAATTTCTGTCACCAAGTTGGTTCATCTAACGTCTTTTGGGCGTTTAATTTCTCATAATAGCTAATATTAGTAAAACTTTTAATTATTTTTTCCTTAATTATTGATCGTTTTCCCACATGGTGCATCACGTTTATTAATATTCGGCACACTCCACACTTCGCATGTGTAAATCAACCTTAATTCTAAATCGCTTTGGTCACTTCTTCCTTATCAAAGCTGCTCTAACTGCTTTAATATCACCTAACTGTGCACTTAGCTTTTGTGTGTCCATGCCATTTGTACTTTGCACATTAAACTGGGCAGACCCTTAAATTCCTCAATTGCGATTTCCCGATGAAGCAAATATTTTAAATTATAAATATTATGCATTCCCTTTAATTTTCTTTAATTTTTTTCTAGTTTTAAGCGAAACATTGGTTCAGATATCTTCACGATTTACTAAATTTCCAATAAATTTAACATGGCAATATTCCACAGCATGAGTTACTTATGTTTATCGCTGACAGCTATACGCAGTTTTCTATTTTCTTGTTTAACTACAGTCATTCTTTCTTCACATTAAACGGTAGTACCATTTACGCGACCCGTCAAAAAATTTTAGTGAGATTCCTAACTCATAAATTTCTCACGTTTCAATCTTCGTTTCGCCTGTAATATGCTTTTTGAGCGGAGATAATATACAATTTTAAATTAATTGTTGTAGCGATTAGCTAACAGGATCATTGTAAAGGATCATTGTTTTATGCCACTCTTAAATAAATTGGTTTAAATCATAATGAGATATAAAATACTTATGAAATATCAAACTAAAAGCTCTTAAAGTTATTAATTTAAAAACACTATCAAGCTACCAATTTAGACAAGTTTAGTTGCCTTTCTATATAACGGATAGTTGAAGTGGTTTAGTCGTTCAAAGATAAAGCAACACATGACTGACTACGGCAAAATCAATCTATTGCATCGCCATTTATTTTAAAAATATAGCCAGTGATTGATTTACAAACATCTTTATCTTTAGTCCAATTCATTTCTAAATTTGACTTCTCAGAACTGCATAAAATTAATTTCAAATTTATATTCCCTTTGGTAATTATTTTTAATTGGCTGGATGTGTATTAACAGCGAAATTTAATAAACATCCATTCAAAAACTTGCGTTTCGCATTGTTTCCGCAATTTGTTTTCACTTTCCCTTTTTCAACTCTAACGACAACTAACCCAATGAAACATTTCAGTTCTCCAAGATTACCTATTCACATTTTTTAGTTTAGTAAAATCTCAGTTTTCTTCGGGAGTCTTAAACTACCAACCTAGCTGCTTGTTTTAATTCCTATAAACTTTTCTGCCACTTCCATACTAGATGTTTTGATTCTTCCATGATGAATCCTGGCAGTTATTTAATAATAATAAAATAATTGAGTCACGTGCATAATAAAGTAATTAATAAAATAATTGAGTCACGGCTCAAAATAATTGAGTCGTTTTCCAGCTTTTGACAACATAAGTAATTTGAATAGACTTTTACCTTACGAGCGGAACATAATTTCATAGGAGTTCGTTTTATGCTTGATTGAAACCCGTTGAGCAAATAATTTTGAGTTTTCATCAATCTACATAAAAATCAGAATAAACTAGTTCCAATAGAGCTCTTCTTCTGCTTTCGGATTTCACCGTAAATGATTTACGTAAAATGTTGCCTCTTTTTACCATATTTTCTTTCTCCATTTGCTGAACTAAATGCACATCCCAATGCCCTAATATGCTGTATGTCATAAATTTAAAAACTAACTTCTTACCCCTTTTTTATAAGTTTGGTAATTGATGTTAGCTGCCGCAACTGATTTTTGTTTACTTTATTCAAAAAAAGAGCACATTTAGAACATTTCTCAAATATAAAAGCATCAACAGAGTCTTGGCCTACATCATAACAATATTCGGTACAATCATCAACTTTCATTCTTCTGATATTTTACTTTAATTTTTGACCATTTCCACTTTCTTTTTTAAATGTCCAGTCAATGTAATGCCGACCATATATTTTTTAAATTTCCTTTTTTTATGGAAGAAAACACTGCGATCTTTTATTTAATTTAGGCGTTGTTTAATTAATAGCTTTAAGAGGTACATTTTTTGAATAATTTGAAAAAGTATTCGATTGTCTCTAGTATCCTCATATCAATTCTGATTTATCCAAATTGATGTCAGATCAGCTTCCAGAAGTGTTTTGAGTAGATTTTTCGCAATATGTATTTAAGTTTTATTTTAAATATAATAAGATTATGCTTTTTTGTGCTTTTTAGTTCATATTTTTCAATGAACATGCTTTTGGTATTCAAAGATTGTCTAACAATAAATATATAAGCTTTAAATGGGAGAAACTCCTTACAAAACTACTAATTATATTGGATAAAAATAAAAGTTTTGATTAGTAGTGGAAATATTATAATACAAAAATGTAACTTTTTTGCAAATAGTTGATTTATAAAAATTTTGATGAAAACATATCTTTCTTAGTCTACAAAATCTTGTTATGTATGTACTCTTGGCATTATGAATAGAAAAGCTAGCCAACAACTTTAAAACTTTTTTCGTGAAATATGTCATAAAAGTTTACTTAGTTAGTTTATATCAAAACAATAAAACGAGCTTTTGTACATAAAAATGAGTATAAAATTTAGAAACGAAATATAAAATTATCAAAACACTTTAAAAAATAGAAAAAGCTCTTAAATGTGTTAAAATAATTGAACATATAAAAAAGCTTGCAAGCTACAAAATAACTTAACACAAGAAACATGGTAAAATAGCGTATCGGTTTAATTTAATTAAATTTCATACTTTTATCGAGCTTTTTTATACCTGAACTTAATTTATAATAATTCTATATGGTCTTCATTCAATAACTCATACAAAAAATATGTGATAGTTATTATCTTAAATTAATATCTTACTTTATTTATTATCCTAAACGAAGGGAGCTTTTTAAAAGTCACTTTAATTTATTTTAATTTTATAAAATTATATGAATAATAAAATGCTTACCTAAATCATTTTTAAAATAACAAATAAAACTTATAGATCAGCTTTTAAAGCTTTTAAAAACTTTTATTTATACTACATGAAAAATATTTTGGCGATTTGTAGTTTAAATAATATAACTCAATCTACAATACATGTAAATTTTAATTAAGCTTATTGAAAAAATAAGTTAAAGCTTTTTAAGCTCAAATAGTTTCACAAAAAAATAAAACTTTATATACACATATAACATGAATCGTTATCATTTAAGTTTAAAAAAATTGTTTAAATAATTGTTAGCTAAAATTATTGAATTTGAATATAAAAGCTTCGGATTCATGAATTATATTTAAATAGTAAAAACCAGTTTATTAATATTCAAGAAAAAAAGCATAAAAGTTTAATAAATGTTTTATTTTAAATACATATTTCATCTTGTGCTAAATTTAATAAAAATAATCTTAGCTAAACAAAAGCTTTATGAGCTTCTATATTTTTGTAGTATAATTTTTTGTAGCTTTTATATGCTAAATGTAAGCTTTTAACTTATACTTAAATTGTTTCACAAAATGATATTTACCAAGTTATTTAAAATTTTTGGTCGTTTTATTGGATCCCAAATAATATTTAAACAGAGTATTTTTAAGATAAAGAAACAAAGTTAATTAAATGTTGAAGCTAAAAACTCAAATATAAAAATAAACGCTTAACTCGTTCTTTTTATTTGAGCTTTTATCAAATAAATAAATAAAAAATCTTGTTCAGGCATAGCTTTGTAACATTTATTAATATTGGTTATTGATTTTTAAAAGTTTAAAAAGCTACATTTAGAAGCATTTAGAATTTTTTTGAAAATTAAAAAGTTAAACTTATATAACTTTAACTAAAAAATAAGCTTTAGTAATAATTCTACTGTAAAACACTTTATTTAGTCATATAATTGGTGCAGAGGTTAAAACTGCAGACTTTAAGTCATAAATTATATTAAATCAACCGAACTCACTTTTATTGCGTGAAAATTGAGTAAACTTTGAAAAAATGTATAAACAAATTTAATTTATAAGCAAAATATTTATTTAATTTTTTTTAACTTCTAAGTATACATAATTGGTCCAGCAAGTGTTTAGTTTTTGGTGTTTTAACATATTTTAACTTTCCTATCATTTTTGATGGCAGTCTCGCATTTTTTGTGCTTCACCCTGTTATATAAAACAAAATACAATAATTTAATAAACTTATTAATCGTACTATTGGACAAATTACCTGAATTAATTGCTGGATTATCATTAGCAGATCAACTGAAGGTTTGCAGTTGTCGGAGGCATATCCAGCGTTTAAGTCCAAATTGGTATTGAGTTGGGTACCCGCATTACGTTTACCCCAACTTGGTGAATACGTTAACTATGAACCAGGATTGAATTTATTTATTTATCACTATGAATATACTAATATAGACCTACCTGGCCTAACGTAATCGTAACTAGAGATGCAATGCAGATGGTTAAAATCACGAAAACTTTAGTATTCATTTTGATATAAAAAAATTTAATTTAATATTTTCTGTATATTATCTTTCGATGTGATAAAGCTGTAATGATGGTTCAACAAAAGTTACATCGAACTTATATATCATTCGACTATATACGATATAATTAAAAATGCTAAATGAAGCCATTAAAATTATGGCTTGATATAATTAAAAAAAATATATATAATTCAATTTTATAAATTGTAGGCGTATGTGATGATGATGATGATGCAGTCAGTTTCAATTTATGGCTTTGTGGTAAATTAATTTTGAGTTTTGTATGTCAAAGTCTTCACAACAATTTACTAAATATATAATGTTGGTATATGATAATGTCCTAGAGTCTATATTTGGTTTCAAAATGGACAGATTATTATTTTTTTAAATTTTATAATCTAATATGTTTTATAATCTACAAATTGTATATGAAAACAATTAACACCGAAAAGGTCTATGTATTTTCAACAACATTCTTTCTCCGAATACTCTAATTATTTTGTAACTTCTAATTAAGAAGAAATGTATCGTTGTTTAGATCCTGAACATTTAAATTTCTAAATAAATGAAAAAAATAGCCAATACACTGGAAATGATTGAGCTTTTAAGTTTTAAAGCATATTTTAGGAACAGCTCATAAAAAGCTACCTTTAAATATGCCTGTTTAAATTAAATTAAATAAAAAATTATTGAGGACATGCATGGAGCAACACGCTGTTTGCAATAGAGTTATTTAAGCATAATTTATTTAAAAAAGCTCAAAACATGGTGTTTTAGTTTTAATGATTTTTTAACATTTAATAAAGCTTTTCTATAATTGAGTGTAATGCAAAACAGTTAAGTACAAATCTCTGTTTATATGATTTAATTGGTACAAAGCTTTTAATATTTGCACAAAAGCAAAGTTAAAACATTTTAAAAATGTTCTACCTGATCGAAACGTTTAGTTATTTAGTTACTTTAGTTAATACATTTTACAGATTTTTTTGAAAGCTCAACAACATTTTACTAAACTATAAAAGCTCTAAAAATACTATTTTTAAAATAACTTAGTCCAATGTGCAATAATCATGTTAAATTACTTTGTATAAATTTTAATTTAAATGTTTAAAGCTCTGACGGATCGCTATAGCAGCTAAGATCTAGTACAGAGCTTTCCCGGTTAAGTAGAACGGTATTATGTTATGAATCATTTTAAAGCATGCATGTATAGATTCCTATTCTGGACTTTTGATTAATAAATTCTTAGTTTTAAAAAGCGTTAGTTTCCAACGCAGTTTCGAAGACTTAACTAAACAAGCTTTGTGCAAGAAAAGTTTAATAGTTTTTTTAAAGTACAATAATATTAATTTAACATCGAGGTCTCTTAAAACATTAAAGTTTCATTTACAAGTTTTAAGCTCTAGCAAGACCAAAAACGATCCAGTTCAAAGCTTTTTCCAGCTTTACAATTTGTTAAATATGATTACTTACCTTTTTAGGTCTATTTAATTGCAAAGCTAGGTAAATTTGAAATTTCACTTACCATGATCGAAATTATACACATTGTGTGAATAATTACGGTAAATTGGCTTAAAAAGCTTTCTAAGTAACAAATTGCCAGTTTTTAAGAACCTTTTATTCCACAAATGAAAATAATACAGATATTAAGTTCTACCGGCTGTTTAGCTCAAAGCTGAAGGTAATTTATTTAACTTCGAAAAAATTTAATTCATTAAATTTTTATGATTAAATCAATTAAAGCACTACCATATTTTTTTAAATTTACAAACGTTTTTTGTTGAGCTTTTAAATTTAAGTAGGTAAGTAACACGTAAGATAATATAGTTATTAAGTTTAATCGATGCTTACTAAAAAGTAAAAACGTATTTATTAAACTTTCAAAGCTCTACAACATTGTATTTTTCAAATAATTAATTTGAATGCTAAAAAATTATTTTAAATAAATGTATTCAAATTTAAAAGCTTAAGTCTTCTGCGAGACTTCTACTAAAATTCAGAAGCTTTAAAGCTTTTAATATTTTAGGTTTTAATTTTCCAAATTAAATTCACTTGTTTGTTTCACAGTATTCCATGTTTTCAACTTATGTTGATGTTGAATAAATTAATTTTCGTTTAAAAAACTTAATCTGTTAGACATAAAAAGCAATATTTTTGTAAATTGTAAAGCTTTCGAAAACATATTGTTTTTTAAAACGCATTGTAAAGGAAGTACAACTAGAATTTTGGTAAAAACAAATATATTTTCTATTTTATTACATTGAAAAATGAGAATGATGAAATCATAAAGTTTTATCGATTTTCTATAAAGCACAAATATATTTATTTAACTTTGAAAGCTCTCAAAACATTGCACTTTTTAAATAGTTCAGTCCAATGTAAAATAGTTACCTATTTTAAATCACTTTAAATACATTTTAATTTACTTGTTTAACCTCTGCCAATCTGAGCCAACTTAGATTAAAATTAAAGCTTTTAAAGTTGGAACACTTGTTTGTGGAAGACTGTTTTCAACTTATGTTAATGTTAAAAATTAATTGCTTTTACCAACTAAACTATAGTCATAAAAAGCACATTGTTTCCTGTTAAAATGTATCAGCACATACTAGGAAAGTTTTAGCTTTCAAAGCTCATTGTAATGAATTTTGATTTTTTATAAATACAAATATCTTTGGTATTTTATTACATTGAGTACTTTGGTCAAAATTATAAAGTTTTAACGATTTTTCTATAAAGAACAACAATATTAAACTTTGAAAGCTTTTAAATGGCTTAGTTCAATAAAAAACAGTTACATACTTTAAATCACTATAAATTAATTTTAATTAACAAGTTTAAGCTTTCTTCAAAACTAAGCCAACTAAGATCTAAATTAAATCTTTCAACTTTTAAGGTATCGAGCAATTGGCAAAATGGTTAAAGGTGCGGTGTTAGGGACGAGAGGTACCAAGTTCGAATCCCAACGGGGGAGGGTTGCAAAATGGATTTTTCATCACCTGATTACGATCGGTGATGGCGATGAACCCCCTGAGTTCTAGCTCTCTATAATTTAATTTAAAAGTTTCCAAGCAGTCCTAGGAAGCTTAAAGCTTTTGTAAAGAAAGTATGACTACTTGAATTTTTGTAAAAATAAATATCTTTGATATTTTTAAAACTTTGATCGGTAAAATTATAAAGTTTTATCGATTTTCCAATAAAACAACAATATTTAAGTTTGAAAGCTTTTAAAATATTACACTATTTAAATGGCTCAGATCAATAAAAAGTTACATACATTAAATCAAGTGATTAAAGCATTTAACTTTTAAGTTTTAATTTCCCAAATATATTTCACTTACTTTAAAAAGCTGTTTTCAACTTTTCTACATGTTAAACAAATTTATTTCTTTAACAAATATAAACTATTAGGCATGAAAAGCATTATATTTGTAAATTTGAAATCTTCAATCTTGGTGTTTTCGAATCATTGTATAGAAGGTATGACAACTAGGATTTAAAAAAAAAACCTTAGATTTTGTTCATTTTTCCAAAAGCACAATATTTATTTAGCTCCGAAAGCTCTCAACACATGAACTTTTTTAAATAGTTTACACCAATAAGAAATAGTTACATATTTTAAACCACGATAAAATTGTTAATCACAAGTTTAAGATCTTTGCGAAACTTAACTTACTAGAACCTAGTTTAAAGCTTTCAAAATTTCAGGCCAAATATAATTTCTTATTAACAAATTAATTTCTTTGAACTAACTACATATGTTAAGCATAAAAAGCATTATGTTTTTAACTTCTTGTAAAATATAACAGCAAAAGCTATATTATGAGAATTATAGCTTTAAAAGCTCATTGTAAGCTATGAAAATTAAGAACTTAGTAAAAACAAATATCTTTAATATTTTATCACATTGGAAACTTAAAATGTCCCTTTATCAAGTTTTATCGATTTTTCTAAAAAGCACAACAATATTTATTTAACTTTAAAAGCTGTCGTAGCATTAAACTGTTTAAGAAATTAATTCTAATAAGAAATAGTTACATATTTTAAATCATTATAAATGAATTTTGATTTGCAAGTTAAACTATCTGTGCATCTTAGCTAACAAGAGCTTTTAAAATTTAAGGTTTTGATTGTCCAAATATAGGTTTTGATTGTCCAAATATAATTCAGTTGTTTGAGAAAAGCTGCTTTTAACTAATTAAAATGTTGTGAAAATTAACTCATTTAACATGCTTTACCTTTGTTAGGCTTAAAAGCACTATGTTTGTAAAGTTTTATCGATTTTTCCAAAAAGCAGACATCAAAAGCACTATGTATCATCTTATTAAAATGTAACAGTACTAGAAAACTTAAAGCTTCCAAAACTTTATAAAGAAATATAATGACACCTAATAAACAAATATCTTTGTTTTTTTTTTGTTACATTAAAGACTTTAGTTGATAAAATTATAAAGTTTTATCGATTTTCCAAAAAGCACAACATTTATTTTACTTTAAAAGCTCCCAAAACATTATAATTTTTTAATAGTTTACTCCAATGAAAAATAGTTTAATATTTTAAATCACTATAAATTAATTTTAATTTACAGTTTTAAGCTTCCTGCAAACCTAAGCCAACTGGGGTTTATATTAAAGCTTTCAACGTTTTTTAAATGTATCTTTCTGTAGCATCAGTACTTTAAGAAAAGTATAGCTTCTAAAGCTCTATTTAAAAAAGGTATGGCAACTACTCAGGGGTTTAAATAATTTAGTCATTTACTTGTTTAGTTAAAAAAAATTTATTTAGTACTTTGAAACACTTACAATGATGACACAGTTAATTTCTGTTTGGATTAGTTACCAGCCGATCCGAGATCAATTTAGCTTAAGGTCCTTTAGTTTTTTTTTTAATAACTTTCAAAGTTGGTGAAAGTGTGTTGGTATTAATTGAAAAAATTAAATGTTTACATACAATTTTGACCACCCGTTGACGCAGGTAAAATCGATGGTAATGTATACAAATTTACATAGATGTTACATTGTAATGCAATGCAAACCTTTTAAAGTTGATTTGAAAAATTATTTCAAGAAAATCAATTTGCATCACAGTCCAATAAAGAAAAATGATTATAGCTACCTAACATACATAAGACGCTGTTATATACCTCCAGCTAAAAATAAAACTGTCCATCATTATAATACATTCGATTATTATTCCATTCACGTCTTTTATAGATTGCTATGTTGTTGTAGTTCTTGTAGTTGGTGCTGTCGTTTTTTTTTTTTTTTGTTTCTTTCATTATAATGGCGTACACGTATATATATACATATATTTATAAGTATTCATAACATAACGAATATTCCGTTAACACAAAACACCTTAATTTTCAAGATCAAGTAAAAGAAACAAGTAAGTAAGATATATAGAGAAATAACAAGTCAGGCTACAACAGAATTATGATTATATTCCACGCGCAACCAGTTCATTCACAAAAAATACGATCATGTTGTGTATAATTTTCTTATAATATTGAATTATTAATTTTTTTTTTTTTTTTTTTTTAATATTTTTAGTTTTATAGTTTGGTTTTGATTTACAAACTTGAATAAGTCAAAGAAGTAGAAATAAAAAAGCTAAGACAACAAAACTTGAATGAAATCAACTTTTTTTTTTTTTTTGTAGTTTTTACGTCACCTCTTTTACACAACAACACGAACACAGTGTTGTGGTTAGTTTATACACAATATCTTGATTTTACGTTTCAACTTATAAATACAAATGTACTTTAAGTCAATTGTATAACTTACAATTTCCGATCACCATCAATAATAATAAAATTGTATTCTAACTTTTTCGTGTAATTCACCTGACTTCCTTTATATATACGACGAAAGATGCACGTAAAGTGTTTTTATTGTTGCACCATTTTATGTTGGTATGGTGTTATACATATGTGGAAACACTTTCTGAATTATATTTTCTTTGTAAAAGACGAGCAAAGTACATATTATGTGTTCGTATATGTAGAATATTATCAAGGAAACATGTATCCGATTTGTTGAATTTTCGTATGGTACAAAAAATACAAAATCGTACACATCCTTTTGTATATTATATTAGAAAATCATGTAGACTATCCGGTTTGCCCGGACATCAATCTTAAAAAAAAAATATATGTACTTTGTATCATACAACTTTATATATAATATATTGTGCAGTCAAGATCTTTTCAATCTTTCGTATAATTTATACAAGATGGGGGAACGACTCAAAATGACAACATCATCTTTCAATTGATTTTGTATTACATTTTTTTTTTAAGTTTTTATGCAAATTAAATTTTTCATTCATAAAACTACTCAAATAAAATTACAAAACCAGATTTGATCGTCGATCGCGTTTTTTTTTTTTTTTTTTTTTTTTTTGTTGATCATTTTGTAATTTAATTTTTTGTTGGTTGGTTGGCTTGAAATGTGAAACTTTTTTTTTGGTGCATTTGTATTGGTTTATATCGATACACACAACAATCTTTATTTTATATGATACATGTGTTGCGAAACAGGTTGTAATAATCATAAAATTGATCAATTAATCGTTAGCACCGCGTGTTGGCGTTACTAAATTTCATTAAAATTAACTTAAGGTATTTAAAAATAAAAAATAAAAAAAAAATCGTAATAAACCTTGTTGACGATCGTTTGGCTAAAAAACAAAGATGATTTAGTGGTAAAAAGACGAGAAAATATTTGATTACCATGAATGTCTCGTCGGTTTTTTTTTGCTACACGACATATCACTAAAAATTGATCAAATATATTCTTAAAATTATTTAAGGTGATCTTATACTACATAACCATTGGTTTTATGATTATGATCTCTATTTGGGACGCGCTTATATTATGTTCTTTTTTTTTTGTCTGTACAATCATGGTACGTGAGTATATTTCTTAATAAATTATAATGAAAATGAGCTTTTATAATATAGACGTGATCTTTGTGATCGCAAAGATTTTTAAAAAATTTTATAATGGTGACTCGATATGATTTATAACAATTTGTTCTAATGTTAAACGATTATCTTGTAAAGCACCTTGAAAAATGTGAACGTTTATAATTGGTTCGTGCCTTTTGAGTTTTGCAGTTTTAATATTTCATAATATAGTGATCTAATCTCAACCTATAAGGCTCGATCTAAATTTATGGCATTCACACGAGGTGTGAAGTCTTCGAAATGAGAAACTATGAGATCAACATTTTGTTTACTCGCTTAGGTAATTTTACATAATTCTGTCGTATTGAAAAAATGCATCGTCTCATATTCATTAGAAAGCAAACTAGCTGATTCGATGGTTTAAGTAGTGTTTAAAATATAAGTTTTTGGATTAGCAAGTTAACTTGTAAGTTTACGACATGGTTGGTTGAACTTCGTCCCAAAACAAATAAAACGGAATAAAAAGGAAAAGAACTCGAACTATAATTAAACGTTGTCTAGCTTATGTAAACACTACCTTATCATGACAGCTTAGCATGTTAATTATCTTTACTTAAGCTACATTAAAATAAGCTTAAGTCACAAATAATTTTATTAATCATAAATTCTAGCTTAAGTAATTTAATATTAACATAAATATAATGGGAGATAAAAAAATACTTAAGCTTAAGTCACTTCAATATATCAATATATTCAAAAATATCTTGACTTAAGTCAACTTAAAATAAGCTTAATTGATATCTAATTCTATTAATCATAAATTCTCACTTAAGTAATATAATTTGAACTTTAATAAAATGTGAAATAAAAAATTACTTAAGCTTAAGCCATTTCAATTTTTATTCGATTAAATAAAAGATTAGCGCAATAAAATATATTTAACTTCAATTATTTTCAATTAAATATTTTGACTTAAGTAAAATTAAAATTAAGCTTAAGTCATAAATACTAATATTAATAATGAATTATAGTTCTAATAATTTAGTATAATTTATACATAATGTAATGTTTAGTCCCTTAAACAACTCGTTAGAGCTATGAACAACTAAGTGATTTTTATGAATTTAAGTCATGTAATTTTTTACTTGTCCAACTGTAAACGATTGGAACGGAATAAAAACAAATTAAACCTATCGCTCGTAATATAATTAAAAGTTATGTCAGCTTAAGCCAAAAACTAGCTTAGTAAAATATCTTGGCTTAAGTCAAACTAGAATTAAGCTTAAGTCATAAATAATATTGTTGCTCATAAATCCTAGCTTAAGTAATTAAATTAGAGTAACTGTATTAAAGGTTGATTTATAGTTAAACATTTAAGATAAAAAATGAATCGTCTAAATCTAGTAAAGTTACAAGAGCCTATAGAATTTTGTAGGCCGGAATGAATTTGTCCATGTTTTAAGTCCCCTTAAAATCCAAATATTATATAAATGGAGTTTAAACGAGGTTAGGGCCCAAAACAAATGCAATAAAATTAAATAGTTTTTTAATTGAAAGAAACAGGTTAGAAAAAAATTGTAGAAAAAAATGTGTACATAACTGTTAAAACCTTAAATAAACTCTTGAGCAACAGTACAGTTTAAACTTTACTCACCGATATTTTATCACATATTAAAAGGTGGTTCATGCCAAGTCCCTATATTAGAAATTAGGTTAGAGCTAAGTTGTACCTAAAAAAGTTACAGATTTGGTGCATTGAATTCTAATGTATCTAGAAAAATTAAAGCTTCTAAATTAAGTAAATACCACCTTAAAATTAAGCTTAGCAAAGAAAATATTTTGACTTAAGTCCAATTAAAATAAGCTTAAGTCATAAATAATTCTTTAAATAATAAAATCTAGCTTAAGTAATATAATTTTTACTAAAATTTAATGTGAAACTTAAGCTTAAGCCACTTCCATTTTAATTCGATTTATACACAAATTAGAAAACATATTTGACTTCAGTTATTTCAAAGAACTGCAGTTAAATATATGTATACCAAAAAAAGTCGTTTCAGTCGAATCCACGTAATTTTAGCATCACTTAAAGGTAGCACCGAGTTTAAAACCCAATTAATACACTCAAATGTAAATTATAAAAGAAATTGAGCTTCAAACACTAGCTTAACATTGCATTGAACCAAATATAATTCAAAATATTTTAATAAAATTAAATGTTGGAAAAAATTAAGTGTCTTAATCTAGTAAGCTTTCAAAAAACTTTTTAAGTCATATAGAATTTGAGACTAAATATTTAATACATCTGTAACTGCCTGTGTAAACCGGACCATTCTTTCGTAAACAATTTAAAAGCTATCTAGCTTAAGTCAAAAACTACCTTAAGTCATAAAGTAGCTTAAGTCATAAATAATACTAAGAATCATACAATCTAGTTTCAGTAATGCATAATTCGCATCATAATTAAAAGTTATGTTAGCTTAAGTCAACAACTAGCTTAATATTTCATATAAGAAAATATAATTAAAAATATTTGGACTTAAGTCATTTTAAAATTATGTTTATTCATAAATTATAGCTTAAATATTTAAATTAGTGAAACTCGAAGATGCGTTAAGGCCACAAACCAGGTAGTATGGAACCAACTCAACTAGTACTAGTAGCCTGCAACATAACAAACAGTGAACTGGCTTAAGTCAAAACCTTGTTTCGTATTAAAATATTTACAGCTTAAAAATATTAAGTGTCGAAATCTGGTGATATTATAACTAAAATAGTTAAGTTATAACTACAAGGCTGTAAATATCCTTCATTACGTTCAATTTGTAGTTGGTTTCAGATGAACCTTGGGCTATTTATTTCACTATCACGATTGATTGCGGTGTTTTTATAGGTTTTTTTTTTTAATTAAAATTTATAAGTTTTTGGTCCATTGAACTCAAATTTACGCGATTTATCTAGAAAAATGAAACCTTCTAAATTTATCGTAACCTCCAAATCGACATAATGGCTTAAGATACTTATTTGTTAAATGTTATATTTTTTAAGTCATGTCACATAAATTTTTAGATTAGGTAATACAATTTTAAACAAAAACTTAGAAAACTTAAGTCATGTTGCTGTTATATCCTAACATAATTTAGGACTATGCAGCCTAAGTAAAAAACCTGGCTTTACATTTGATCTAAGAAAGTATAATTAAAAAATATTGACTTAAGCTAAATTCAACTTAAGCTTAAGTCACAAATAATATGAATAATCATGAATTGCAGCTTAAGTCCTTAAATTAGTGGAACTCAACTAAAGATTGACTTATAGTTTAATAGATAAAGCTCGAATTTTAAGTGTCTAAAAGTTTAAAATTCTTTAAGTAATCGACTTAATATCCAAATGTAATTTAGTTGATGTAAGGCCAAATTTCAAATGGATTAAAATTAAACGAAACTCGAAGCTCGCAATATAACTAAAGGTCTGGCTCAAATCAAAAATTAGTATAGTGTTGCATCTTAACAAGCAAAGTTTAAAATACGTTGACTTAAGTCAAACTCAAATTAAACTTAAGTCATCAATAATAATATTAAACATAAGCTCTAGCTTAAGTAGCAAGATCCAATTAGGAATTAATCTAGAACTGAGTTATTTCGAATTTTCATCTAAAAAAGTTTGATTAGTTTTAGATCGAAAACTTATACTTTCTAAATTGACATCATCTTTAAAATTATATTCTCCCGGGTTTAAGCCACCTAAATTCACCCAAAAATTTAACTCGCAAAGTTTGATTTGTTTTTTTTTTTTTTTGTTTTCATTTGTAACAGCTGCCAATATTTCTGGTGCAGTTTCATGAATTTTTAAAATTTCTTGACCAACGTTCTTTTTAGCTGGACTGTCGTAAAAGTTTGGTGAAACCTCTTCTGGTGAACGTTTCTAGATTTAAAATGAAATTTATCAGACTCCGGAAGGTAATTGATTGGCACCACAAATAGTAATGGCGGGGCTACTAGAATACTCTTCCAGTGCTGTAGTGTACATGTAAAGTAACTTTTCAGTATTTTCCTCCATTTACTAGCAACAGTGTAAGCTGGGTGTGTTTCAATCACAGAAACACATATCATAGAAACAAACCAATAACAATAAAAAGTATTTGGCCATATCCATATATATAAAAAAGCATACTTTATGATATCATGATGTATGTACCAAATTAATCATGAAATAACAATATGCCGCCTACCAAATATTTTTTTGATATATCAAAATGGTTCCAATTACTATACGAATTGAAAAGCAATAAGCAGTTACGATAAAAGTAATTACGAAACCATAATGTCAACTATAAATATCCTTACCAACATCAAGAAAAACCGATGAAAATAAAAATAAAAAAATAATCTCTGTCAAGCAATAAGTTGAACATTAGCAAAACAACAAAAACATAAACATAGCTACCGTTCTGGAAAAAACCTTAATATTTTTGTCGTTTATGTCTCAAAAAAAAAAAAAATCTGTAACAGAAATTATGTATTAAAAATATATAAGAATATGTATGTGTGTGTGTGGAAAACAAGAAGTATGGCACAACCACTATAAAACATTGATCTGACATTTGGTGGTGATTATGGGTTTTTCTCCGATGTTCTTTCGTTCAGTCATTTTGTGAGAAGATTATCGATAAAATTTTATTTTCGTATATAAAATAAATTTTGGGCAGGCGAGCAGGGCAGGCAATATTTGGCAGATTTATACATATATACATATACGGTCATGTATATACGTCCAAACTAGAATGACATGACTTAAACAGCGATGTATATAGTTTGTGATGGGAAGAAATGTCGTTTTCAACTTCTATAACATTTACCTTAATTGCTGCAAAATTGTTAGAATCATGTATAAAAGAATATACGCAGGTAAATGGGGCGTACCAATTTTTTGTATCGATATCTGCGTATACATCTATGTTGTGGACCATCATCATTATGTTCTCTTTTTGTTTATCATATTAAAAATAATAAAACAAAATCCTTGCCATATATACGACGAACCCTCGTCGCGTTGACTCACTGAAAAATGGTGAACACAATGAATTTTTTTTTTTATTTTTTATTTTTTGTTTGTTTTTATTTTTCACCCCATATGGAGTATAATTGGGTTCATTTACAACATATATGCTTGCTCGTCTAGTACACATCAACATTTTTAATATTTTGTATTTTCCATCATCATGTTACCATTTCAACATCTCATGTCTTTCAAAAGGTTTTTTGTTAATTTTCTTTTTTAAATTTGATCAGGGTCACATAGTATTACACTATACAGAACACACACATACACACACATTTAACACGAAGAAAATTGTTTTTTATTGAAATTTATAAATGATGTTGTTGACAGGTTTGTTTGTTTATTTGTTGTGTTAAAATAAAAAAAATATTTCTGCGCGTTGTTTTATCGCCATTGACATGGCACAACAGAAGAGGACGAAGATTATATGTATATGAAGCCAGTAACAATGGTAAATGGAATTTATTCTTATAGTCGTATCGATATGTTATGTGTTCGTTGTTTTTTGTTGTTGTTAGTAGCAGAGCTCAACATATACACACACGTTTAAAACATACACCAGATTTTGTAGGCGGTTATTGTGGTGTGGCAGCAGCGATTTGATCATACTCGGTATGAATGAAAATGATATTTTTTTTTTTGGATTAACAGTCAACATAATAGTTATTATATCGCGTGGTGACGATGATAATGATAATGATAAACAATGATCATAGTAAAATATTTTTTTGTTGAGTGTTAGTGATGGATTTTATAAATTAAATGGAAGTAATCCGCCTCCAACATTTTTGCCAACTTTGTATTTACACGCACCAAAGACGCGATTATGTCTTTGCAATTTTTTTTTATTTATTTTGTATTTTTTGTTATGAAATTAATCGTTAAATATATAAAAACAGAAAGTCCCATGAGACACTCTGTTCGAGATAGGCACGGAGATATACTACACGTATCTTAGTTAATATATATATTGTATATACACGCAGAGTGAAATTGTACACCAAAATTTAATGGATATTCGGTATGTGTGTGTTAAAATGATTAAGTTGGTTTAATATATTTGTAAGTAATTGAAGGCGGACGTTTGGGACAAATTGAATACATATAGCTGACATTTTTTTTTAAATATATATGTTTATGATAAGATATTTATGTAAAAACATTATTTGATAAAATGATTTATGTTTTCGGAAATGTTTGACAGTGAAACACCATCCGTTTCGAGCACGTACGTGTCCTTGGCCCTTTGACTTTCTTCCATGTAGTATTATTTGTGTTTTATATTTTCGATGGCTTTGAGTTTGTTTTTTTTCCTTTACTTACACACAACTTACAATCCGCGTCCTCACTCTTAGACTGATTATTTCTTCCTCTCCTTAAACATTGGTTTCTTACCTTGTTAGCCTGGCAGCATTAAATACCTTACTGACTAACTGCTGGTCAAAACTCCAGTCTTTAGTATACATTTCTCGTAGTTTACTTTGAATGGAGACAAATTTTATTCCTGAGTCTCCTAAATGGGACCTTTTTATGTGACATATTTCATTAAAGTAGCTTGCAGGCATGTCTATTAACTAAACACGCCCCTTTATCATCAGTGTCTTTTTTGGAAAGGTTTAACTAGAGCTTAAAGTGCCTAAATACAAAATATTTGCTTGTTGGTCCTTTCAGTATACCGGCACTCTTAATTTTATTTTACTTCTTTTGGTTTTTCACTGTATGTGACTATGTCATCATCATCACTCAATATACACTTTTTAGAAAAATAAAATTTCAACATTCTTTGGATAACTCTTGTATATGCAGTTAAAATCTGCTTTGGCTTTGTTAAAAATATTCGATTAGTTTTTCTAAAGGTATCTCTAAAATTTGATCACTCCAAAAAAATTGAGTAGAAATCTATCAAATCTAGGGAATTTTTTACAAAATAAGATTGTATTATGAGTTTTATTAGGTCATTTAATTACACTGGCTTAAGCCATATAATTTTGGCTTAAGTCAAATTATTAATAATTATAGATATCTCTAACTTAAAAAGTAAGACAATATATTAATTCGACAGTAAATATATGAGCTTCTTAGTGACTTAAACTTTGTTTGACATAAACTAGACATTTAAAAAACAAATTGGCTTAAGCTAACATTAAATGTACGAATTTCGGATATAGGTAAAACAAGTATGTAACTTTTACTATATATCTTAAAATAATATTAAGATAAAAGTAGTTTGACTTAACCAAAACTTTTGACTTAAACCAAATATTATTACTTAAAAATTTATGTATAAGCTACAGACTTAGGTGCTGGTATAAAACTGATTTGAAATTAACCAGAAAATTAGCGTATGTTACTAACATATGACTTAATATGGTTGTATAGTCTAAGTCAATAAGTTCCACAGTCTAAAATTATATTTCAAGCTAGTTAATTCTGATTAAAATAATTAGTTACCATAATCAATGCAATAACCACTACGCATAAAATTAGGTTCCAAAAAAATTAAATTCCACAAATAGGTAATATTTATATTCCCGATATGTTTCATAAAATTTACATTCCACCATAACCGAACTTACTTTGAATGAAAAGCATGATTAATTTAAAACTGAAACAATATATTATTATTGTCATATGAGCTTAAACATGACTAAAAGATCATAAACATAACTTAAACTAATCTAAAAACAATTGGCTCATTTTATTTTATTTATATTATAAATTTCAAAATTAATCAATTAGTTTAACTTAAAACCTAATCTGTAAGGTTGTAATCTAGGTGGATTAGAATTTATCCTATAATTATTTGACTTAATTTTAGTTTAACTAATGTTGTATTTAGCTAACGTTGTAATCAAACAGTTATAGGGCTTAAGGTGAATATGTAACGATATTTATATAGCCTTAAACAAACAAATTTCACAAATTAAAATCACAAAGTTTTAGGTTTATCTTATGTGACTTCAAAATTAACTAAATAACTAACCAGGTTAATTTAACAACCAGATTCTGAGGCAAATATTTTAACTTAAAAACAAATGTGAAACCTTGTGATCTAAGTGCAGATATACAAACATTTCAAAGTTAACCGGAAAATTGGCGTTTATTAATAACATAGAACTTAACTTAAGTGTAATGAGAAATTTAGTATAAAACTAGCTTAGTAAATGAAAAGACCAGATTTGCCAGGTTACTTTGTTGCAAATGTAACCATAATTGTATAGCCTAAGTCAATAAGTTCCACAATCTAAAATTATATTTCAAGCTTAGTAATTCATAAGAAAATTATTAGATACCAAAATTAATGCAATATACAGTACTCATAATACTATGTTCCACAAAAAAATTAAGTTCCACAACTAATATATAGTCATATTCTAAAAATATTCCATAATATTTACGTTCCACAACACCCGAGGTCAGTTTGAACCAAAATCATGTTTAATTTAAACCTGAGACAGTAAATTATTCTTACCATTAGAGCTTAAACATGACTTAAAAACCTTAAATATTACTTAAACTTGTCTAAATAAATGATTAACTTAAAAGGTCAACTTAAAACATAATCTGTATAAATCTATGACATAATTTTAGTATTACTAATAATATATAACGCTAAGGAACACAATAACACAATTATAAGGGTTAAGCTGTGTATGTTACGATATTTGTATACCTTAGACCAATAGGTTCCGCAAGCCAAAATTACAAAGGTTTAAATTTATTAATTTAAAATATAATTGTCACTTATGGTTATCAATGCAATATAAACCACGCATAACGTAAAAGCTTGTTGTATAGTGTTACCTGTGATTTAGCTTAAGTATCATGCTAACGAAATAGCTAGATTTATTTAACAACCTGATTCTAATTCAAATATTTGTGTTAAAAAAAATGTGTAAGCTTGTGACCTTGATGCAGGTATACAATTATTTTAAAATTAATCAGATAATTGACGAATATTAATAATATAAGACTTAATTAAAGTGTAATCGGAAGTTCAGTATAAAACAAGCTGGGATAATACAACGACCAGGTTTGCCACATTACTTTGTTGCTGATGTGACCATAATTGTATAGTCTAAGTCAATAAGTTCCACAATCTAAAATTATATTTTAAGCTAATTAATTCATAATAAAATTATTAGGTACCACAATTAATGCAATAAAACACACAATATTATGTTCCACAGAAAATTAAAATCCACAAATATAGAATTTATATTATATTATACATTTAATTAATTTCACATTCTTGCAAGTACCATTTCAACGCCTTTTAGTTACTAATTTGATCGTCTGATCAATATCTTTACTACACTTTTTAGACTAATCAAGTTGGTTTGACGATATTATTTTAAACAAAAAAAAGTAGAATGAATATGTCAAACATAACTATTTTATTTTTAGAAATCGGGCGTCTTTGTTGGAATGACTTAAAGACCTAAAATGTATCTTAAACTAGTTTACAAATAAACAATTGATTCATTATGTTCTCTTTATGTTATAAATTTATGTTATATATTTAACAGCTTGGGATATATTGTATAGTAAGCATTCATAGCTAACCAAAAATGCATGCTTATTTAGCTAAAATATGACTTAAGTTTAATTTTTATAATGTGATATTAAGCTTAATTTGACAGTCAAATAATCATTAGACTTAACTGCATTAGTTATGATATTTTTATGGTCTTAGATGAACAAGTCCCACAAACTTAGACCACACAGTTTAAAGTTTAGATAGCTTAAAATAACCTGACAAATGTCAGGTGAGCTAATCAATGCAATACATATCAAGCATAATATTATGTTCCATAAAAAATTGAATTCCACAAAGATTAGTCATAGTAACAAAGTTTTGGTCATAGCAACTTTTAAAAACGTAGAAGGTTTATATAGTGAAAATATAATTTCGCAGTTGCAAATGTCCAATTAGTTTTACTAACTGCAATTCTAAAATTTAGTCATTTAAAAATAAGGTCTAGAGATATCCGATGTAAGGAGTTTACTAAATAATGGTTTATCACACGTATTTGTGGATTAAGCCTTATAATTTTTTACTTAATTCAAACTATAAATAATTGAAGGCATGGTTAACCTAACATGTAAGAGATACTTTGACAAAAACTGGGACAACGTGAGATAAAATATATCTCTTTCGAGTTGTGAAGTGGAAAACTATTTTAATGTATTTATACTATATTAATAGATTTACATTTTTTGTGGAACATAATATTACGTGGTTTAAATTATCTAAAACTTAAGTTAATGTGATTTTAGTCTGTGGAACTTGTTGGTTTATGATCATACAAATATCGTTACATGCAGATTAAATCTAATAGTTGTTGTTATGGATAATATCACATTTAAATTAAACTTAAATCATATATTTGATAATTAAACATGCTTTTTAGGTTACTTATGGATGCTTTCTGTACCACATATTACAAGCGTTTAGGCTTATTTTTTAAATCAAATTATTTGGTTTAAGTCTTAACTAATAATCTAAAGGATAAAAAATAGCGTAACATATATTTTAGGGCTTTAAGTCATGTACACGGTTCAGAATTCTTATTTGAAATAAGAATGCCTGATTTTGAAAGGTAAAAAAATAAGTTGTTTGTTCGATAACAACGCAAATGAGTATTAGGTACAGCGACTACAATAGAATATAAATCCCATATTTTTAGAGTTTAATTTTTTGTGGAACATAATTTTATATTGTGATGTGTTTCTTGGTTTTGACACCTAGTTATTTTATTTTGATTTAATGAGCTTCACATATAATTTTAAGTTGTGGAACTTATTGGCTTAGACTATACAAATATGGTTTAATCTACAACAAAACCGCGTAACGAATCAAGGTTTTGTATTAATCCAGCTAGTTTTATGCTTATCATTCATAAAACGTAATATACGCTAGTAATAAATTTTCTGCTTAATTTCGTATCATTTGTATACTTGTACATAAATTAGAAGCACATTTACGTCAAAGATGTTCAACGTAGAAAAAAATTCACAAAATACCAGTTTATCACGCGTAATATTTTTAGACTATTTAATTTAATTGGCTTAAGCCATATAATTTTTGCTTAAGTCAATCTATAAATAATTGAAGAGCTTATTTATGACTTAAGTTTCGTTAATTTGACTTAAACTAGCAATTATAAAAGGGATCAGCTTAAGCTAAAATTAGGTGTACAAATTATACTTAAATTTAGTTTTGCTAATGTTGGCTTCGGTTGACAATCAAAGAAATTTAAGGCTTAAGCCACAAACTAAAATCACATAGGTTAAGGTTTAGTTAATTTAAAGTAAGATTGTCAGATACGGTAATCAATACAATAATATTATGTTCCACAAAACAATACATTCCACACAAATATTAAATGCCCCACAAATCACATTACAACTACGAATTACACAAAATTAGTTTTTCTATTCCTTAAATCGAAACAGTCACTAAATATTATCTATAAAATCTTCGATATGTCAAAATAAATTAAATATCTTCTAATTAATTATCTTATTTTGCAATGTATCTTTAATTATTAATTACAGCAAGTCTACAAATATACAGCAATAAAATACAAATTTCCACTTTGATTTCGATTCGTTTTCGAAAGCAGCAAACAATTTTTTATCGTCAATTTGTACACATAAGACTACATATTCTCGTATATGAGTTATATTTATGTTCCACATTATTAATATGTGTGTGTTTGTGTGTGTAAATATAAACATACATAGTTGTATAAAAAATATGTTTGTGTTTGTATGTGTGTATCTATAAATTTTCATAAAAAAATATGAATTTTGAATTGATTTTCAGTTCATTGAGTGGAAAATGGGATTTTCTCTTTCGATATCATTATATATCACTCGGTTATATATTTATAAGATACGAATACGAGAGTAATGTAGTTGTGAGTAAGGAGGATAGCTTTTCACTATATAATATAGAGACACATACTTTAGTGGCAAACGCAACTACATATACTCGTACATAATTATGCTTAAAAAAACTTTAATTCCGTTATTTAATTTTTATTTTTCCGTCTCTTTACAGTACTACTGCTGAGTTTGCGGGGAGCCGTTTATGGTCAACAGCAACAACGTTTTAAAATATCACCACATGATTTACAAGTGCTGGAGGGTTCCGAAGCTCTACTTCGATGTGAAATTTCATATCTAGCCGGCCAAGTACAATGGACCAAAGATGGATTTGGACTCGGATTTAGTCATGTTATACCGGGTTTTCCACGTTACTCGGTACTCGGTGACAGCACTCAGGGTGTTTATAATTTACGTATATCGAATGCGTCGCTGGACGATGATGCGGAATATCAGTGTCAAGTTGGTCCAGCAAAACCAATTAAGGCGATACGTGCCAATGCTAAATTAACTGTTATATGTAAGTAGACGCACAAAATTTTATTAATATACTTAAATTTATTTCACACTACAATTTATCGTTATACTCGTACCCGTATCTTGTGTTGTGAGCAAATGAACGAGGGAGTTAAAAAATATTATATCGGGAAATTTGAGATTGATGACTTTTCACATAGATAATTTTTTTTTTATTTTTTTTTTGTAAGGGATGCTGATTTTTTTATTGTTTATTTCGAAAATCCATTTTCATACATGAAATAAATTGATGGATTATGAACACACATAAAATACGTACTCGGTCGTACATAAAAAAAAATAATATCAGTACCAGTGATTGGGGGAGCTTGCGTACATAACTTTTTTTCACATTTTATGAAATTGAAAAGTTTTAGATTACAAAATATTAATAAAAAAGAAAAAAAAATACGACGTGATTGATTATTTTATTGTTTGGAACGAAGTTAATTTAGCCGAGGTAGTTTTTATGTTGTGTCGTATTGAGCTGCTCATTTAATCTACTTTCGACTGCACGTATTTGTCTCAATGAAAAATACATTTATTTTAAGCGGTTCAGGTTCGTTAGATAACGTATTTCGATTTAATTTGATATTCTGGTCATACATAATACGAGTAACAGAATTCAGTGTTGTAATATTTCACCTAATAACTTAACAGAAAATATGTTACATTTGGTTTAAAGGAAATTGGACAATCTACAAAAATGAGAAGTTCACTCAACTCATTTTAAAAGTATTAACCACTGTGAAAAATTATTATTAAATTATTAAATTTTGCATTTTAGTTATATTAAAAAACGAGTTAATTGCAAAATCCAACTTAGTTTAGAAATTTCACTCAAGTTTAGTGAAATATTGATATTTTATTTCACTGAGTTAATTGGAGCACGCAAATTCTGAAAAAATCAAATCACATGAACTTTTATTTGTAAGAGAACTTCAATCTCAAATTTCAACTCAAAAATAACTCAAATCACTTCTCTTCCAAGTAAATTTTTATGTAATTTTTATTTACTTTGTTTAGTCAGAGATTAATAATTTCTGATTTTAGGTTACTTAAAAAACTTTAACTCCAATAAAACTTTAAAACTATCGTCCACTCAAGTTTAAATAAAAAAATTACACCAACATGCATTAAATTATATGATTTTTTTTACATTAAACCAAATGGTTACTCATAAATTCAAATTTCACTCAAAACATTTTTTTAATGGTTATTTAAATGGTTAATTAAAAAAAAATTGAACATTTTTTGTCATATCTCAGCTTAATTTAAGTGTTGCAATATTAGAACAAACAGTTATGTACTTGAGTGAAATTTAATGTCAAACTTCAGTCATATTCTGTAAAAAAAATCAATTCCGTCAAATCCCGTCTAATCCGATCAAATTTATTGTTTAACTTTTAATAAATAATATCAAATTATATGTAGCTAAAAGTTTCACTCACATGTAAAGTTTATAAAAGATTACTCAAATTTTACTTAACTTCAATAAAACCTAAAAATTATTTTTTACTCAAATATATACACAAAACTACAGAAAAATAATGTTTAAAATCAAATGATTTCTACAATTAAAATTATACTCAGTAAAAGCTCAATAAATCTTGCTGAACGTTATGTTTAAAACTATCTTTAACATTTAAAATCAAATATTACTCAACATTGTTTTTGAATGGTAGAACACAGTTCGTTTTTTTTTATTCTAGAGCTTTAAACTTTTTTACTCAGTATTGAGTTTGACCAACTGCCAAAACGATGCAATAACGATAATAACTGAGTTCATCTAATTAGATATGAGTTTTCAAATGATTTCCGAAGTAAGAGTGAAAACCGTTTTATACTTAAAAATAAATTGTAAAATTCCTTTTTTTAAAATAACAGCGGAATTCCACTCAATATAAATCAAATGTGAAGAATTGATTATATTTCACTCACTTGAAAGATTAAAATTTTTAAATTTCAAAAATTTCACTCAATTTCAGTAAAACGACAAAAAAAATATGTTTCACTCGTTTAAATTTAATTTCACTCATTTGTGGCCAATATATTTTATGAACGAAAATAATGACTTAATCTTAAAACTCATATTCAAAAATGGTCTGATTGACAAACCACGCATAACATTTAAATTCAATTTTCACTCACATTTTTTTTAAATTGTGACATGCAAACCTGAAAACTGATATAAAAAAACTGATGTTTGGTCTTTTTTCAGCTTAATTACGTATTGTGTTATAAATTTCCGAACACTAGTCACAAAATTTGAACGAACGATATTTGAGTGAAATTTTTAAGTTTAATATCGTACTTAAGTTATATTTTGTGGAACTAGAATTGACTTTCCAAAACTTATAAAACAAAATAAAGGATGGCACTTCATTTGAATTTTACTTTAAATCTAGAGTTTTAAATTTTATTTCCTTATTAGATTTGGGCAACTGCCAAAACGATACAACAACAACAATAATTGAGTTCACCCGCAATTAGAATTAGTTTCTAAATGATTTCCGACGTAAGAGTGAAAACTAAAGATTAAAAGTAATAAAATGTCCTTACTTAAAAAAACTCAATATAAATAAAATACAAAGAACATTGATTATGACTGAAATTTTTAAGATTTAATTTAATGTATCAAAATCATTTTTAATAACAGCAAAATATGCCAAAGTTTAGGTACATAAAAGTTTCACTCACTTGAAAAATTTACAATTTCTTAAATTTTCACTCATCTTTAGTAAGACGTCAAAAAATATGTTTCACTCGTTTAAATTTAATTTAAAAAGAAAAATTTACATGATTTATTATTGCGAATTTCACTCAATATTATTCATAATAAAGTAATATTTTATTTTAAAAAAATTTTCTCTGCCGTACAATTCACATAACAAATGTACTGATGAGTGAAATTTCACAAGAGTAGGTACTTTGAAATACTTCAATAATTTGCTTATTGTGTAATTGAGTGATGTTTTACTTTTAAACTACTATACTTAACTGATGTTACATAATGTTGGCTCTTCACTAAAATTGAGTTTAATTTTTGCCATTTCGATGAAGCTAAGTATGCGAAAGCTTAGTAGTGTCAAAAAAACCTACAGTCGATAAAAAATTTAATAAATTTAAGATGCTATCATATCATGGTGTAGAAATCGAACCACAAAATTAATATTTGTAGCCAAAATACAATTTTAGATATAATCATGTTTAATTGAGCCAACCAAGTTTTGCAATCCAGTATTTTACCAGTTTTAATACTCGTCTGAATCTAATCAATTATGTCATATTAAAATTTGTCTCGTTGCGATGTTTGCTCCCCATTCTCAACAATTAAAATCCTAATTTTATTCTAAAATATATATATTTTTTACTTTATGGTATCAACCAAAAAATAAAAGCTTAAAAAGCTCTCTATAATATACATATACCCCCATCCATATCATATGAATACATACAAACACACACACATATATATAAAGTAAGACAATTTGTCTGCATATTTTGTTGGCTATTTTGAATAGAGATTTTTATATTATCCCTATTGTCGGGTATATACATACGATAATGGACTAAATGAACAGAAAAAGAAGAGGATCACCACGAGCAAAAAATGTATAATGAAATTGATTCAGATGTGTTAAACCTAGCGAATAGTATACTATGCAAACAATTTTAGTGTACAGACAATTTTTAAAACTCTGTGCCACTATTTTTTATTTTTAACTTTATTATTGACTTAATTTTCTTTTTCGAAACATAGAGTATACTTCAGAATTAACAAGAACGAGTGAAGATTTTTATTTTTATTTTTTGCATTCGATGTTTTGTTGTATAGCAGCGCTCATAGAATTTAACAATTTATAATTGTGTACAGTATATGGTACTGTGTGTGCTTTACTAAAAAAAAAAAATTAAATAATAATAATAAAAAAAATTTATTGGATAATTTCCAAGAAAAACGCATTCAATTTCAACTGCATTATCCTTACAAATATTTAGTTTTGGAACACAATTAATTTAAGTTCTGTACTAGGAATATATAGCAATCGAGCTTTTCTATTAGGTCCATAACAAATATTATTCGAGAAATGGATGAAATTAAAAAATTGTATTTTACCCAGTTTCAAGGGAATATGATTGTATTGTATATTCCCTTCCCATGTATATAAATATAAAAATGGCAAGAGAAAGATTTGGTCCATTAAAATTTCATAATTTTTATATGTTTGGGTGGAAAATTTTTGGTATGAAGTTGATGTACATAATTTTTTTTTTGTGGGACACACAATTTTCAAAACATTATATTTCAACAGCATGAGTTATAAATTAATTAAGAATTTTAATATTTTTAAACGTTTTTTGAGTAGTTTTGTTGCCAATAGAATTAAAATAAACATATGCGTAAAAATATTGATAGATGTCACTAACTAGTAATGTGTTTCTCATATTCACATCGATACAAGATAATGAAAGTAGATTTACACAAAAAACTGAATTAAATCGAATTTCACTATAAAATTGATTAACGAAATTTTAAATTTAGTTTTTGAATTTAAAAAAATTTTTTTTTTGAATTTCATTATTAATTAGGTTTTTCACTGTTTTCCAACAAAATTTTATAACTAAAATTTTAAACTTAGTCAATTGTAAAAATGTGTTCCTAATTTTTAAATCAAAAAAGACAAAACATTATTTGAAATTTAGAATTTCAAATTTGTTATCCTTAAATATAAATTTTTACCGAAAGTTTTTAGTCCAATGATAAAACTATAGTGCTTAAAATAATTTCAAAGTTCATACCTATATCAAATTTCTACTGCATTCTATTTAAGAATTTCTGAGTTTTATTATTGAGTTTACTAGTATCATAAAAACAAAACTGTTTTATAACAAAAATTTGTTATTTAAATTTAAAAATTGTATTTATTAATTTTAAAACTATACTCCTTAATTTTTAAATAAAAATTATCGAATCATATTTAAGTATAAAAATGTTTATGTTCCTGAAATTTGAAGAATTGGGTGCATTCAGCTTTGCTGAAAAGTAAAGTTTCGACTGTATAAATATAAATTTTTAAATTCAAATTTTTCAGTGAAATGTTGAAACTTAGAGTTTAAAATAATTAAAAAGTGAAGTCTTCAATGTAACGATGTATGCAAAGTTTCTCCCTATGTAAAATTTCGACTAAATTTTATAAAATTTAAAAATTTTGCGGTTTTTTTATTAAATAAAGTTATCGGGTTCACTGTTAAGCATTAACTTGTGAATTTCTTCAATTAACATTTAAAAAAATTTTAAATGGAAGATACTCAAAATCAAATTTCGACTAAATTCTATAAAATTTTAGAATTTTTAAATTAACTTATTGAATAAGAATTTTAAATTGCTCATTAAATTAATTACAAAAATTTTAAGTTTAAATCTTTTAATTTTAAAAATTAATATTATAACTTCAAAATTAGAGTCTTGAAATTTAAATTTTCAAACTAAACTGTTACGCCAAATTTTAAAATATTAAAAATTTATTAAAAACACATTTGAAAATACTTAAAAAGTATCACTTAAATAAATTAAAAAGTGATTACTCGGCTAAACTTTGCCTAAATAAAAAATTTAAAATTTAGAATTTTAAATAATAAATTTTGAAGCATTATTTTATTATTTTGAGCATAATTAATATTATACATTTTTTAACTAAAAAATGTACACAAAATTAGCACTTTTTAACTTCTCTATTGCAATCGAGTTAAAATTTTATATTTTTACTACTGAATATGATTTTAGAATTTTAGTGATATCTAACAAAATTTTATATTTTCAAATTAAAAAATGGTATTTATCAATTTTAAAACCTTTATTACTTAATTTTGAAATCCTTAATTTTTAAGTGAAAATTATCGAATTAAATTTAAATATAAAATTGTTTAAGATCCTGAAATTTAAACATCTTTTAAAAATTAAAGAATTTTGCTCGACAAAGCATTACTGAAAAACAAAGTTTCAATTTAATTCCATAAAATTTTCGAAATTCTGAGTTGTATTATTAAATAAAATTGCTGAACGAAGCATATTTTTAAAAATTTAAATTTGAACTTTTTAATTTCATTATTGTGGTCCTTAAACATAAATTTTTAAACAAAAAGTCAATCAAATGTTAAACTTTAGGTTTTAAAATAATTTCAAATTAAAAAGTGATATACTGAATACAATGATGAAAGCCAAGTTTATCTAAAAATTAAATTTCGACTGAATTCTATAAAATTGAAGAATTTCTGTGTTTTTAATTAATCATTTTTAAAACCGAAATTGTTCAGTCAAATTCTCAAAGTTTGAACTACCAAGCTTCAAAAATTTACAATTTTGTAAAAATTATAAAGGTACAAGATAAAGATAAGGAAAATCAAATTTTGACAAAATTCTATAAAATTTTGGAATTTTATTATTGATAACTCTAAAAATTACATGAAATTTAACTTTTTACTTTTTTAATTTTAAAAATTAAAATTTTGGTCTTTAAATATAAATTTGTAAACTTAACTGTTAAGCCAAATTTTGACCCTTTTTCAAATTAAAACAAGTTTGGAATGCTTTCAAATTAAAAACTAAACTTGGCAAAATTTATGTAAAAACTTCGAGTGAATTCTCCACTTCTTGAAAATAATAGATTTCTCTGTCAAAATTATTTTTAAAATTACTGTTCCAAATTATAAATTAATAAACTGAAGATGATTAGTCACATTTACTATGTTAGAGCTTTTTAGCTCCTGAAATTCAATCGAGTTTTACAATTTTATCCTAGTTTTACAAATTTAAAATTATGAACAGCGAAAAGATTACTGGAAAATTAAATTTTGGTATATAATTTTGAAATTTCAAAGTTTTATTATTGAATTATGTCCAAAAGGCTCTATTAAGTTAATTAATAATAAATTTAAATTGAAGCTTTTTTAAATTATAGTGGTCTTAAAAATATAAATTTTAAAACCAAAAATGTTTAAATCAAATTTTGAGCTTTTAAAAATTTAATCACGTTTAAAAATTCTTTCGAATTGGAAAGTGACATACTCGACAAAGCTTAAAAATCTTGCGATTGGAAATTACGAGCTTTACTGAAAGCTTCGATAAAATATATTTTCAATCTAGATACTTTTAATTTTTGAACCAAAATTGTTTAGTGAAAATTATAAAGTTAAAATTTAAAAATGTAATCAAGTTTTTACATGCTGTCCAATTTAAAAATGATGTACAAAGCTCATTGAAAAATTTAAATTTTTACTTATTTTTATAAAATTTTGGTACTTTTGAGTTTTATTAAATAATGCATCCGAATTTTCCAAAGTTTTGATAATTTATTTCGTAGTAGACTTAATCAAGCTTTTTCGTAATGTTTCATGCAAAGTTATAAATTTGGGGATAACTGACCACTGTTTAATTGAAATTTCCTTTCTGGTGAAACTAAGTCTAGACCAATGATTTAAGTTAGCCGTATTGACTATATTTAGTTGCAAGAGACGCTCTTGCAGCTAAGTACTTGGGGATGACATTAAATAGCAGGCTCTAAAAGAAGAAACACGTAGTCGAAGACCACCGAATTGTCCATAAATAAAAAATTGTTACCGTACCAACTGGTGCTTAGCCAAATATGAACTTAATAGGGATCTGCAGACATGAAGGTTGATTAAAAACACCGTTGGAAGCTTTAACATTTTTCATATACTATTAAAAATTCAACAAAACGTTAATAAAAACCAAGCCCTAACGAGACTATCAACCAAATTTATTTCTTATCTATTATACCTATCCAATGGAATAATTGAACATAAAACCATTTAAAAAAAAATATATAAATTTGTGCTTTTGTACAGTAAAAATTTCATCAAATAATAATATTTAAACCAAAATTAAAACTAAAAGCTTAACGTTTGATTTGTTTTAAAGTGAACGTTAAAAGGATCAAAAAGATATATATCTTGACTATATAAATTGAAACATATATCAAATATATGTTTATTAATTGAAATTAATCTATCGAAGCTCAACCAAAAAAAAAATGCGCTTTTCATATTGATTGATTTATATTGCAAAAAATTTCAATTTGCACAAAGAATCCGGATAAATATAAAATTGAAAAATTATTTGATGTATGGATTTGTACTATATAGACGGGTAACAAAAATATAAAATTGAAAATTTAGAAATTTTGTTTTTATTGTATATGTATTCACCTGAATACAATACAAAAAAAAACAAAAAAAAAATCGAAGCACTCGTTTTAAAAGAGGGCAAAAAGCTCACGAGAATGAATTATTGTTTATTGAAAATTTATTGGATTTATTTTTTTAGTTTTATAAATTTATATAAATTTTTTTTTTCCAATGCGAAGTTGATACATATTTATTGCAATGCAGCAACAAGAATCTTATTTAAATCAAATCAATTTTCACTGTGCTTTCTGCTATAACTATACGTATTTTCGCCTCGGTTAAACGAGTATCGCGAAACCACCAGAATAACTTTATGCCTTTTAATACCATGTTTTAACTTTGTGTAGAGCTTTTTGGTGTGTTGTTGTTGTTGGTATGTATATACATATATATATACATACATTTTGATTTGATTTTCGTGTGATTTATGAGAAAACGTGCGTAAATTTTTATTGTTGATGATTTTAATTTCATTTTTTTTGTTATTGTTGTTGTTGGTGGTATGATATTTTCTTCATGTAGCATAGATATTAATACTCTCAGTTTTTTTTTTCTATCGTACACGGACAACATGAAACATAAAAAAAAAATGTCGCGTGTCGTTATGGTTGATAGAAATAAATTACATAAAATTGTTGCTTGAAGATAAATTATAATTAAATTGAATGAATATGATGTGGATGATGATGATGATGATGATATATGAATAAAAATGATTGCTAGAAAGGTGAATATATGTATAGACGGTGTTTAACACATTATACGGTGTATAATAGACGTAGGCGTTATGGAATTATGATTGATTAAATTATGCACCGTACAAATGTGTATATACCGAGTATCATCCAATAAAACAAGCCGCGAACTCAAAATCGATACGGCTCATGATTTTTACATTTGTAATTTAATGTAAAAAAAAAAACCGAGCTAATTTTTTGAGTAGGACGTAATTCGTTCGTGCGTTTCGATATCATAACACAATTTATACAGATTTTTTTTTTAATGTTGTTTACACAAAACGTTTAGTTTATGGGTGCTGAAGCAATAAATTGTACCCATATAAAACTTGTCTTCAGCTCATTATGGCTAGTTTATGATGAAATGATACTACTCGCTAAGTTGTATAAATTATTATAAATTGTATAAATTTAATATTTTATTGTACAAGTATCTACTTTTTTTTTAAATAGAGAATTTACTAAATTTCGAAATACCTTGGTAACTATTTTTAAAAAAAATTGTAATTTCAATATCAATTAGCTATAGAGATAAACATGTATGATGACATTTATGATCCAACTATAAACACCTTGACTTAATCCAAAAGCTATAATTACATCAATATTATTACTTAGCATAACCATTATCACCTTCAATGTAATTTAAACGTTAATAATCGTTTGTAAGCTACAAACATGTAATTTTGTTAACTGAACTTGCTGGAGCGGTTAATTTATCGTAAGAATAATAATAGAGTATATATGTACGCATATTACATGGTGGATGAAGTTACATACTTAAAATGAATTCAACAAAACGTGTACTAGGATATGTTTGCTTCGAATCAAACATAAAATTATTATTTTTTTTTTAATTAAAATTTATGTAAATTAACTTTACCGTAAAATTAAACTAAGGTGAACTTTGCCGTATTTATAATTTTTTCAAACATTTTAAGACTTGATTGAATTTTTTAAAATTTTTAATAATTTGAATTTGACTTAACAATTTCAGATTAAACATTTAAAATTGAATACCACAATTTTAAATGTTAAAATATTAATTTTGTAAAATTAAAAAGTTTAAAATATAAATTTTAATAATGATAAAACTCAGAAATTCTAAACATTTATAGAATTCAATAAAAATTTTGGATTTAGATAATATTGGCCGAGTATATCAGTTTTAAATTTGATTGCTTTTTCAGGCCTTCTTAAAATTTTAAATGTGCCAAATTTGACTGAACAATTTTGGTGTCAGAACTAAAATTTAAAGACTACAATTTTAAAAATTAAAATTATAAATTCTTTAAATTTAAAAACTTTAATTAAAAATTATGGTTAAAATTTTCGCTTCATTAAGAAAAATTATTCAATTAAATATAAAATCACAAATTCTCAGATTTTATAGTATTTATTTTATGTTTTTTTTTTTTATTGAAATTCGATAATTTTCTGTTGGCCGGATAATTGCAAAATGAGCTTTTCATGGCTACTTAGAGTAACATAATGCTTTATAGTAAAAAGTAAATCAAAACTCTTTACTTTCGTAATAGCAAAGTGTTGTCTTAACTAACTCTTTGCGTTGGACGAAAAAAGCACTGCACGCTGTACAAATGTGACTCCGGAATGCGCCGGAGGTTCATATTATCATGGTACCACCTGTCAAATAAACTCGGTCAATTTGTTTTTAGTCTCATGAGAGAAGACGATATTCGGTAATAGGCCAGTTGCGTGCAAACGAAGCAATTCCTTTGGTCTATCCAGTCAATTTTTTTCTGTGAGTAAGATCGTTTGCCTTTTGGAATTTCAAAAGCTTCATTTACAGCTTATTTTTCAGAATGTGTTCTCCCTCTCTCTGGATATGTTTAGCTCAACAGCCTATTTGTTACCATTGCGAAGTGGATTTGGTTCGCGACACAAAAGGTATCAAAACAATTGAACAATTTGAACTTGTGACTTTCCAAAACTAAGACGCAAATGCTTCAACACGCACTAATGAAATATTCATTCGCAATATTTACATTCGATGTAGAATATGTGTATGTAACCCTCTGTAATGGTTGCTTCGACAGATATATTGGTGTAGTAAGTTTGTTGTAATTTTTTTTTAAATATCCCAGTAATATTACACAAATAAATTGTACTTGTTCCAAAAATACATGCTCTACGCCTTTAGTTGAACACAAATATGCAGTATAAAAGGCTTTGAAAAAAAAACAAAGTGTCTGCAGGACTTTTTAATTAACGGGTACATATAAGTGTATCACATTAAAGAAAGGTCTGCGAATTTCTAACTACCATTTCCGAATATGTTTCTTTTTATTTGAGAAACAGGTGTTCCATACCATCCATTTAAGTGAATTGTTAAGAAAGTCGTATGGTGTAATCTATCAAAAGTTTTACTCATGTCTTAGAACAAAATAGATGACTCTATTCAATAACTAATAAAATTGCTTGTTCTATGTTTATATTTTTCTTAAACCGTACTTAAAATGGAGACAAAAAATTATTTTTTCCAGAAATTAACCCATCCTAATTTTCAAAGCTTTTTTTCAAGGTATGGAAAGAAGATCTTTTAATCATAAAAGTTATTTTAAAACAGTCGCAGAAATCTCTGTCTTCACACTCAAATTCATAATAAAACTTGAAATAGGCACAAGCCGAATCGCGAAAAAAGTCATCCTGGAAACAAATTGTTTGGAAGGAAATTAACGAATACATATACTTAACTCAGCGATAAAGAAAATAAAAGCTTCTCGTTATATACTAGTTTTTGAAGACTAATCGATTTTTTTTATGTAAGCATGGTCGCAGTAGAACAAGTTGAACCTCTTATACACGCACAGAAAACGATTGATATTTTATCCCTGCACAGGTTAAAAATTAGTAATATCTAAATTTTAAAAGTTAAATGACAATTTTTGAATTTCCAAATAAAAATTGAAAATTTTTGTAACTGAAGCTGTCAGTAAAGCTCGGAAACATTTTGCAATAGAGAATCGTAAAAATCCAAGATTTTTAAACTTTGCTGAGTATGTACGTCACTTTTTAATAAAACAGAATTTTTAAAAGTTTATAGTTTGAATTAAAATTGTTTGATCTACAAATTTATATTTTTTTAGGACTACAATTTTTAATGTTAAAATTAAATGGCTTACATTTAAATTTAATGTTAATAAACTTAAAAGTGCATTTAGTAGACAATAATCAATAATAAAATTCAGATACTCGCATTTCAAATTTTTATATCAACTTTTCATTTTTTACAAAGCTTTTCCCTATGCATTATTTTTCAATTTGTTAAAATATTACAATTTAATTAAATTTCAGTAGCCTAAACTAAATGCATATAACTAATCAATTGCGGTTTAATAATTTATAATTAAGATCCGTAATTTTTAAAATTAAATTTTAAAATTTTAAAATTTTAAAATTTTAAAATTAATTCCAAATTTGTAAATTTGTAAACCTTAATCACTAATACAACTCAAATATTCTTAAGTATTGGAGAATATTCAGTCGACACTTTTAGATAAACTTTGCCGAGTACAACACTCTTCAGTTTGAAAGCATTTTCAAAAGAGATTGAATTTTTAAAAATTTGATAATTTATATTAAGATACTACAGTTTAATGTTAAAATTTAAATTTTGTAATTACCTTAATGAGAAATTCGAAAACAATATTGAATAATAATACTCCAAATTCCTAAAAAATTTTAGAATTTAATCAAAATTTGATTTGGGATAAACTTTGCATACATTGCATTGAGTACATCACTTTTTAATTAAAAATAATTTAAGAACCAAAGTTTTAACATTTCACTGAAAACTTTCGGTTTAAAAATGTATTTTTAAGAACCACAACTTTAAAATTTAAAAAATTCAGTTAAAGTTCAGTAACCTTATTCAATAATTTTAAAATCTCACATATTTTAGAACAGAGATAACAATTACTTCATGTTTTGTTCGTCCAGTGACCTTCACGATCTTTGGTACTAAATAACGAACTATCCGTAGTTTGGCTTGAACCAAATTTCAATGAATGGCCTAATATGGTTTCTATTCTATTTCTTGTAGAATAGTTTCGGGTAATTTGAATGTTTGTAAATCGTTTGGATATTTTAGACATCAGGGAACGCGTTATTTTCTGAATAAATTTTAATTGCTGCTAATGCTGCTATACATCTAACATATTGAAATAAAATGGTAATGGTCATCAGTGGTTTTTTCTTTTACAAGAATATTCTCAAAGCATTTTGTCCATATTATCGACTTTGCCTTTTGTTTTATTATAATCCAATATGGATCCAATATGTTGATTTATTTGTCTTACCTTAAATTTCTAATTCCTTGAATTGTAATGAATCGTTGATAAGAAAACTACAGCTTTATTTGTTTAGGGAGAGATAGGAACACAACGTAATTATATTATTGAATCCAAACACAGATGATTGATTGGCCTTTCACAAAAAGAAATTCTGAAGGTTTAAACCGGCGAATTTTACTGACCGTACCTAGTATTAACAGGTTGTAGTCAAGCATTAAACTAGAAGCTAAATTATAAGAGGTGAAATAATTATATCACGCCCACGAAACAAATTGCAACATAAATCTTTTACAACTCTTTTATCCTGATTTGTTTTCCTGTGATCTCATCCATTGTATATATTTAGTCTTTAATTTATTTAGGTAAAGTCACACATCCATCACACTTTCATTCCATACTTGGCAGATTTAGAAAGCATAAATGGTTTATATCATTTTTATTGTGATTGCGTTATCTAGCTCTAAACTTAGTAAAGAGTTAATTGCTTCGCGGCTTTTAAATAATAATAGGCTTTTAAATAATAATAGTCTTCAGCTCGCGAGGATATTCCTTGTTTCACAGATCCCTTCTTACTAGGTGTATTTTAAACGGTACACAGTAATCTATCCCAACATTTGCGAACACGTATTCGAATTGGACTCTAGATGTGGGTAGGTCACCCATTAATTGGTGCTGATATTTTGGATACATTTTTATACAGTTGATGCACTTCTTGATTATGGTGCGTACGATATTTTTGCAATTAATTATCCAAAATTTTCGCTTAACATTGCTAAACATAAAGTGATCCCAGCGTGACTGAATGAACGATGGTAATCTGATGCTATAGCTCTGGATAACTGCGATCTTGGCAGGATAATCGGGTGTTTTACTGCAAAACTGAAAAATGACTTATCGATCCGACCACCTACTCCAATTAGCCCGTCTTCATATAAAAGGGGATGCAGATTGCGCATGCGGCTTTGCTTCGAAACTAAACAATTACCTTTCAATGCTTCATTCTCTTCAGAAAATTCATTTCTCTGGATATACTTGCACAGTATTATTTCAGCTGTTCGTATGTCTTTGAGAAGAATAATTGGATTGTATTGCTTTAAAATCTCTGGTTGAATTCTTGTCCTCAGTTTTTCTATGTATTTGGTTGCTTTAACTAACGCATGACAAACTTTTTAGAAACTGGAATGTCGATTGACCAAATTTGTAAGAAAATCCATGCCTGTTTAACAACTTAAATTTGATTCTTGTCCCTTTCTTCTTGAGGGTGGTTGATCATGGTTGTCCTTGGAGTTTCACTAGGTTTTTTTTCTGACGTTAGCCAATGTAGGCCTGTCCACCACAGGTGATGATTTTTAAGTTGTTCCAAGAATATCCCCCTTGATGCGCAGTCCGCTGGATTATATTCTGATTTTACGTGATTCCAGTATTCTTGTTTAAATTGGTAGGTCTCCAAGTTTTCCGACGTACGGTTGGCGATACATGTTTTCCAGCGCCGGGGGTGCGATGATAACCAATCAAGAACAATTTTACTATCTGTCCATAGTATAACTTCTTTTACTGCGATGGTCAACGTTTCCTTTACCCACGACATCAATTTGGCTAGTAACAGTGCTGCTTGTAACTCCAAACGTGGAATACTTATTTGTTTAATCGGAGCTACCTTTGCCTTTGCTACGATTAATATCGATACCGGTCCACTATCTGTATAAGTTACTGCATAAATCCGTGTAATGTGCATTCACTCTCAATATTTAACCATCTTGGAATTTTTATTGAGTTTATGTCACTGAAAGTGCTTCTGATTTTAAGCCACTCTGATTTTACATCGTCTTGCAACTCATCATCCCATTGTTATTGGTATAAGAAGATCTAACGAATCGAAGATTATGCTGGATTCTGACAGGAGGCTTCTTTTAGTGTGTACAAATATGTTGGTTGGATGAAATTTAAAACATTGAAATTTGATCATATCGAATCCCAAATCATACCGAGTACTTTATCTGCATAAGTAGATATCTCTTTATTAACACTTTCAGCTACTAGTTCTGCATTTGCAATCTCTGATTCGATTATTTCAGATAGGTTGGATCGTAATTTCCATAGTGAGGTAACGCGGCTGACGTACTTCCGTATGTCACAGTATTTAAACGATATTCCTTTGGCGTCATTAAAGGTTCCGTTCTCCATAAAATTCGCTGAACCTTTGTATCTTCTAGATGTATCCATACCATATGATAAATTTTTTCTATATCTCCTGTTATGACATATTTATGCTGCCGAAACCTCAACAAAATTTCAATTAGTGATGATTGAAAATTGGGGTCGATTTCTAACAATTCGTTTAATGATATGTTAGTGGTAGATTTAGCACTAGCATCAAACACCACACTAAGACAAGTAGTGTAATCATTTCCTTAATTATATTGCACTTATGTAGCTTATAAGATGCGTTTTCCTTGCATAATGAGCAATGGGTGACTAGTGTGGCAAATGATTTCGTGGCTTGTACCTTGGTTGAATAGGTTGGTCTTTTATTCATCCCAAATGTCTCGAATATTCGATCCATAAGAAATTCAAATAATTTGTTTATGGTTGGACAGTCAATGTTCTTGGTTTGTTGTACCCAAAGAGTTTTAGATGCATTGTCTAGCTTATTTAATATGACGTAAATAAGCCAATGACCGCGACTTTCCACACCATCACCTAGTACCTTCATTCCTCTGATTACTCCATCCGACTTATTATATAGTTTTTTTTATCAGGTTGACATTGGAATGTTGAATTACTGCTTGATCCATAAATCTTTGAATAAACGAATTGATTGTATATCGTTTTTTGTCATACTCGTAGTATTAAAAGGCACAGATTGACGACGGTTTGGCACCATTTTATTGAGAAAACTCATTGCTGAATAATACACTTCTTCCATCTCGTGGAAATTTGAAATTTGCGATGCATCATATCGAAATAATTTATTCTCTATTTCCATGTATTTGGTTAACATACTTTCTAATCGATCAATTCTATCGTGAATATCGTCTTTGTTAATATTCTGATTCTAAACATTACTCTCAGCAAACTGTTTTGTATTTACGATCGATTGCTGTATGCTTTCTAATGTCCGTAGAAGTGCTTGAACTTCCGCCATGTTGTTTAGAAACAATTCAATAGACCACGTGTTTCTTTATGCGATACTAATTTATGCGATACTATTTTTCACTATTTAAGAGGTTAAGTAGCTATAATCCGGCTCGAATGACCATGTAATTCTTCGGAAAACTCAATAAAAATTATAATTTTCTTTGTAAATAGTTTTCTTGTTTATTTCACTCTACAATTGACTATACTCACTATGGTAGCTACTTAACAACTGAGTTAATATTATAATTTTATCTTCTGTCAAACAAAGAAAATATAGGTAAGTCAATTATACAATGCAAAAATGTTTGATACATAATTAAATTTTAGATGGCACAATTAACATAAAAATGTATAATGTTTTGATCGAAAACAATAATATCAACTGATTTAATGTATGAAAATTTAATATATTCAAGTTTGATTGTGTATATTTGTGCTGTGACAACACCGTGAATTAATATACAAATTTATTATATTCACTTATACAAAAAAAAATTGGATCCAAAATTAAAAAGTCTAAATAAAAGCTACATTGAACAAGCTGTTAATTAAACAAGCTTTTTAAATTTTGCAATTTTTTAAAGTTTCGTTAAAATAAATAAATTTTAAAGCTTTCGACTTGAAATAATATACTAGGAGCTTTTAATTTTATAAGTTATTTAAATGTTATGGATGCTCTTTATTTCAATATGATTTAATTCTTTAGTAAAGCTTTTTATGCGACTAAAATATGTAGAGCATTAATTTTATATAAAAGTGTGTATGGGAAAAATAAAAGCATTCAGTTAAAAATACATCTATCAATACATTCAAAAGCTCAATTTTCATATGCAACTAATATTGTGCGTTGGAATGACCCTAGCTCATTATTATTCATATTATTTCAAAGCACATTATTAAAAACTTTTAACAACTTTATCCATTAATTCAAAGCTACTTCAAGTCAAACTATTTAAAATGAAACATAAACTCTTTGAAGAAAATCTTTGAGTTGGAGAGTATATAGATATACAGTCTTAAACTTTTTCCTAATATTTAAACCTATTTGACTGAGTGATGACTTTTTAACAGAAATCATTATTATCGTCAATTAAAATAGTTGGCCAAAATAATAGCATCGAAATTACACAAATATATTTTAATTGCAAGAGACTTAACCTTTAAATGTTTATAAAATACATTTTTGAAGTACCAACTTAAAATAATTTTTATAAAAACAATTTATGAGGCCTGATATTTGCATATAACCACACCTCGTGTAATATTTCAACCAACAACGTACATTTACATAATATGAAGATTTGGCCTCGCCACTCTCAGCCAAAACATTTTTATTTTTCCTCATTTATTTTCCGTCTTCTACTGATGATTGTGATTGATGATACTGGAAAAAGCTCGGAGCTTAAGTAATCTACATAAAATGAAAAAAATAATATCAATTTCTCACCAAAACCCATTAAGTATAAAATACAAAAAAAAATTATTTTTTACTTGAGCTTTCGCTACCAAAAAATAAAATAAGAAAAGTGTTAACAATAACAAACCATTTGTTTTCTTTATTTTTACTTAAATATATTTATTTATCCTGTTGATGTGCTTTTTATTATCAAGGTACAGAATTGTTCACCCCCAACTTGAAATGTACCTAGGTATATATATATATATATATATATATATATATATATATATATATATATATATATATATATATATATATATATATATATATATATATATATATATATATATATATATATATATATATATATATATATATATATATATATATATATATATATATATATATATATATATATATATATATATATATATATATATATATATACCTATATATACCATATCTAAAGAAAAGTTGGAAAATTTATATTCATCAAGAATATTTTTGATGAAAAATAATGAATAAAACGAGAGGAAAAAAAAGTTCTACCTTTTGGAAAACTTTTTTTTCATATAAAACTTTTGCTTGTGATCAGTGCGCGGCACTGTAATTATTATGTTTGGAATTTTTTTCATTTTTATTTATTTATTTATTTGTTCTCAGATCAACTGGTTTTTCTCGTTCATTCGTCTTATAATATGTTTTTAAAAAAAGTTTTTGATTAGTAAATTAGACTTCAAGATAAAATTTTTTTTTTATAAATACATTTTATGTTGCTTATATATCGTATATAAATTTATGTCTATCTAAAACCCAATTATGCACTCTTAAAAATCTGTATAAAACTCTCCTGAATCGAACGAGAAAAATTGAATTCTTTAAATATACGATAAAGTTCATAAAATTTATGATTTCTACATACATTTCAATATAATTGACATAACACGGTATCTAACACACGGCAGATGTCATATGACTAAAACATGTAACCAGCTAAAAAAATATATATGTGTATTAATAAAAAAATATTTGTGTATGTGCTTTTGCTAACTAGAGCTTTTTTTCTTATATAAATATATAAGAGTATTTTTTTTTTTTTTTTTTTTTTTTTTAATAAAAACAAAATATTGACATCAATTTAAAAATATTACGAAACTACCGAAAAATATATAAAAAAAATAGTCCTTATGCTCGTGTTACATTGTATCCTTGTCGAAACATATAATATTGTAAATGGGTAGGAAGACTATTTTATTTTTTTTAACTCTCGTGCAATCTATCAAATATTAATAACCACCCACCCACTCAGTATAGTGAAACGAAATACTAAACATGATAAAAATATTGAAAGCTCGAGCTTATTTATTTTCTTTACTTTTTTTTAATATAGTTTGTTATATATATATATATATATATATATATATATATATATATATATATATATATATATATATATATAAGTGAGGAGTTTTTGAAAAGGTATGAGAGGCGTTTAGTTTTATTTCTTTTTCTAAGTTCAAACAAGGTTTGGTGCTGTATTTTTTTTTTTGATTCGAGAAATTCCTTTTTTTCAATTTTCCATCTATTGGGAAATCAAATAAAAATTATATTAAAAAATTAAATGAAAAATATGTCATCAAAAGAACGAACAAAAACAATTTTTATTTTATAAAAGAAAATTGTAATTGAAATTATCACTTTAACTCTACAGCAAAATAAGTTATATATAATTGAATAGGGATGTATAGTGAACAATGTTAGTTTGTAGTTTTTTTTTATTCTTTTTCATTGAAACAAGCACCACCATCTAACTAATACAATAAGAAGCATTATTGATAGTTAGTTATTGTATTTTGTAAAATTATTAAAGAAGGTTATCAAACTTCGATTTTTTTAGATTTTTTTTAATTAGATTTCAAACCATTTTCAAAAGCTCGATTTTAGATGATTATTTAATAAAGGTTACAAGACAGGATTAATATTTAAATATAAGTTTAATTGAAATGTGCTTTAACCTTAGTATCGTGTGGCTGATGTAGATGAACGTAATGTGGTTTAAATGTCTTTCTTACCCAAACATTCTGAGGTACAAATTACAGAAAACAGTTTTTTTTTCCTGTTTCTGACCTTGGTCCTGTATTTTTTTACGTTGCCCACTTCTGCACGAAGGATTGTTTATCTGCAGTTGAAGAAAGGTGCGTATGTAAGATACATTTAGCCCTTCAAGTTTATACTAATTTTCACGGATGGTCTCAGTCTGAGTTTGCTCCGGTTGTTTAAATGTGGCTGAACAAATATCGACGCGCAGTTTTAGATCTACGAGAATATTTTACTTAGAAAATCTGCTCCAATAATGAATCGATTAACGGATGCAATCACAAAACAATGGGAAAAAATTCTTCGTAATCAAAAATGTGTATTTAGTAACTGAGTGCCACACGTGTAAATATTGGAACCATTATGTGCTGCTAAACAGCCATCTAGATTTTTCTACAACCAGAGAAATATTTAAAAGGTACTCCTGATATATTGGCCCCTGTACCGATTAAAAATAATAATTTAGTTTATACCTATACCTTATGAATAAACGGTGAGATAAAAAATGTCCGCTGTTTGTCTCGTAAACAGTTCCTACACTGTCGTGCGTTTGCGCCAAGTTTGAATAGGTAATAGCAATACGGGTGCCGTGCTACCTGACTATTACTTCGAGTACGAGTTAGTTTAGATCGGTTTCGGTAAGATGAATTGAAAAGAACTAGAAATGTTTCTAATCTCCCGTAAAACTTGCAATCTTTCGACTTTATGGATTTTATCAGCTGTGTTTAACAAGTTGAAGATATTGGACGTATCTATCCAAATTGGTTTTAATAGATTTTTGGTAACAATCTCTGTCAATCCAGAGATATTCTCAAGCCTTCGATAATGTTGAATAAGAGTTTCGGCACCTATATCTGTACCATTTTACAGATTTAAATGTTTGTTTAATTTATTATATTGTTCTAGAACTTCTCTTTTTCACCAAATTTGAAAAGCTTTCTTCAATAAGCTTTTGATTGTGAAATACATGTATTCATTCTTGAATGAAAGGTAGGCTTTCCAATTTTTGAAAGTTTACCAAACTTGACATTGCCTTTTACTTCAAAATATATAAAAGTTACTTTTAAGAGTTAATATACAGCATAAAGCTTTTAAAGTATTTTAAAGCTAAGCAACATGTTAAAAAAACGTCGGTATGTCAATGTAGTATAGAGAAAAATTTTCATTAAGCCTTGAGCTTTTTTATTGATTAGAAGAAGCTTCTTTCGAAATAAAGTTTTCAAAGTTTTTTTAGTTCTAAAATATTACCGTGCTAGTTTCAAACATAATAATTAAAGCTTTAACTATTTAAAGCTTTTTTTATTAAATTGCATATAACTGATTTTATACATGATGGAACATTTAAAATCTCTATAAAGTTTGCAGTGCTATAAAATTTGCGTATTGTATTAGAGCTTTGATTAGAGCTCTTAACATTTAAAACAATTTTAAAAATGTCAATAAATTTGGAACATTCAATTAATTTTAACTAAACTGTGCATATAACTATAAATTGCTATGTCAGTGAATTTCAAAAATATCAACATTTGCAATACTTTAAAAGCTTTTTTTCTTTTTTTAATCAATGCATTCTTTTCTGTGACCGAAGCTCTCTAACTCTTTCGCGGTTAAATTTCACCGTCCTACTAAACGCGGCCGCATCCAAATTGAAAACGCATCGCTTTAAATATTCATCTGCATATTTTTATGTTATATATTAGTGAAAAAGGTAAGCTTTTATTTATTTAAAAAAAAAAAGCTTTTTTATCATAAAATTGGAAATGTTTATTTAATCTCCTAACTGAACTTTACTTACTGATCATACATTTTAACCAAATTCTAAAATCTTGATTTTGCTAATTACTTAATAAAAGCATAAATAAAAAAAATTAATTTCCATTAACAAACTTTAAAACTTGAAGTTAACATTAAAGTTCATAAAAATTTACGCATTTGATCATGCTTAAAGAATCTTGCCATTCAAATAGAATGGCAAGAAATTTTAGAAAAGGAAACATTCTTAACAAAAATAAAAGTTCATAAAATTAATCGGAGCTCTAAGTTCCTATTTTTTCGAATTCCAACCCAAAAATTTGGCTAATTAAATTAATTTACTAAGCTTCGCCTACCTTTAAACTGCTAAGGTAGTAAATTCGATTTTAAACATTAATTTAAAACTGTCAAAAATTGTAATACTTTAAAAGGTTAAATATCGTAAAATGTGGCTAACCGTACCAAAAATTCTCTTGAAGAGCTTTTCATCAAAATGTAGTAATTTTTGCAAAATAAAACTTGGAAACCATACAATATTAAAAAGCTTTAATAATTTAACTTTACTACTTTTTAAGTAAATATGTTAACAAACACCCAAATCTACATTTGTTATCAAACATAACCAAATTTTAAAATTGTTTGTTAAAGCTTTTGTAGTAAAACTGCGAATTTAACTTAAAGCTTTTTTTACTTAAATATATATTAGTTTTGGTTTTTGTTTAGCGAGCTTAGTAAGTTTTATTTTGTAACCGGTGTTGAAACAACTAATAGCTTCACCAAAAAACATGTTGTAACTTTCAGTTCGATTAGTCATCTATTGTTGACTTGTTGAACTAAATCAAAATATATAAAAGCTTCACGTATTTTATCGCATCATATTTTAGGTTTCTTTTAAAGTTAATAACCAAAGCATTAAACAAAATTAATTTGCATTTACCAACTGTTAAGCTTAAAAGAATATTTAAGCTTTTATTGAAGTTTCTAAAAAATGTTTGTATTGGATTACATCATTCTTAAATCACTCTTTTCATGCTGTTCGATCCAATAAATTGATTTTAATGAAGAAGATATTTTTAACGATAAAAGCTTATAAAACTAATCAAAGCTCTCAGCATTGCTGCAGCCATCATGTCCAGGCCGATCTATCGACAATTTAAATCGTAGCTCTAACAAAAAATCGTAGCTTTAACCACTGCAAATTTATATAAAAGTTTAAAATATACTAACAGTATAAAAAAACTCTCTTGAGCAGCATTAAATTCAAAGTATTAGATATTTTCACATACAAAATAAAAATTGTAATCTAAACAAAATTAAAAAAAAAGTTCTTAAAAATTAAGTTTATCCCTTTTTTCTATAAAAAAAATTGCGAGCTTACAGAGTTTTATTTTTCAACCAGTATTAAAACCATTAGTATCGTTGAAAGGTTTAAAACCCCTACATTTAGACTAAGTAATGAAATATATTTTTAAAATTGACAAGATTAACTGTTAAATAAATTTTCAACCAAAAATATATAAAAGCTTCAAAAATTACATTCAATCACTTTACTAGTTTCTTTTTGAAAAAATTAGTTAAAGCTCTCTGGGGCAGCATCAAATTTAAAGTTATACTTATTGTTTATTTCCAAAACAAATTTTAAATATTACTCCACAAAAAAATAAAGTTAAGCTTCGGTAAAAAAAAGTTTATTGTATTAAAGCTTTTTTGAAACTGTAAAATTGAAAAAGCTTTAGAGAATTGAATGTAATCGATTTAAAAGTTAATAAGTCGAATAGATTCAAATTTTTGAACAAACAACCAAATATCAAACTTCAAAATTTAAGTTTTTCAGTTAACAGTGTGAATTTACCTTAAAGGTTGTTTTACTACCTTTAATTCTAATTTTTATTAAGAGAGCTTATTGAGTTGTGTATTTTAATTATTGCTCAAACCATAAAAGTTTATGTAGGTTAAACATTAAAATAAGTTTTTAATCTTAACAGGGTAAAACTTTGGAAAAATTGTAAACCAAAAGTTTTTAAAAGCTTCAAAAATTCACGCTTTTTGTTTCTTTATGAAAAAATTAGTAAAAGCTCTATGGGCCAGCATTAAAAGTTATAATTATTGTTTAAAAAGTAGATTTTAAATATTGCTCCAAAAAAATAAAGCTAAGCTTCAGTAAAAAAGGTTTATTGAATTAAAAGCTTTTTTAAAGCTCTGTAAAATTGAAAAAGCTTTAGAGAATGGAATTTAATCGATTTAAAAGGTAATAATTTGAACCGATTCAAATTTTTTTAAAAACATAACTAAATTTCAAACTTCAAAAATTTAAGCTTTTCAGTTAACAGTGTTAATTTACCTTAAAGGTTGTTTTACTACCTTTAGTTCTGATTTTTATTAAGAGAGCTTATTGAGTTGTATATTTTAACTATTGCTTAAATCATAAAAGTATAGAAAGATTTAAAATTCTATATGTAGGTTAAGCATTGAAATAAGTTTTTAATCTTAACAGGGTAAAAATTTGTAAACCAAAAGTTTTTAAAAGCTTCAAAAATTCACGCTTTTAGTTTATTTTTGAAAAAATTAGTAAAAGCTCTCTGGGACATCATTTAATTAAAAGTTTTACTTATTGCTTATCTCCAAAACAGATTTTAAATATTGCTCCTAAAAATATAAAAATAAGCTTCAGTAAAAAGGTTTATTAAATTAAAAGCTTTTATGAAGCTCTGTAAATTGAAAAAATATTCTATGTGTGGGTTAAGCATAAAAATCAGTTTTTATTTTAACAGAGTAAAACTTTGGAAAAACCGAGACCAAAAGTTTTTAAAAGCTTCAATAATTGAATCATGTTTCTAGTTTCTTAATTATACATTTTTGATATACCTTTATTTCTTCTTTAATCCAAAACCATAGTAAGCTTTAAAAGTTTTAAATAAAAGTAACATGAGCTTTGAGCATAAAATATGCTTTATGGTTATTTAAAGATAAATTGATAAAACAGTAAATTTAATTTTAAATATTTATCAAATTTTAAAGCTTATAAAGTTCATTGATGATTACTATTTACAGTTGGAATGCAAAAATTGTTATTTATTTAAGAATGAATCAAACATTAGTAAAAGCTCTCTAGGGCAGCATTAAATTAAAGGTTATTATTTTTCATTTCAAATAATGAAAGAGTATATAAAGTTAAGCTAAAATTTAAAGCTTTTTCGATTTCCATAGAATTGTATAATATTTTAAACCATTTCTAAAAGCTCATTTTACTAACGATGTTACACAAAAAAAAATACAAATCATCCACCGCATGTTGTGTATTCGTTTAACGAGCAGGTAGACCGTTGTTTTCGTTTAAATTTGATAACCTTGATTTTATCGCAAAAGTAAAATCAGGCCATGTAATTTGTTAACCAACAAATTAAATGAAATAAAAAACAAAACCAAACCAAAACGAAAAAAAGCATCCTAAAATGAATGGACGGTTAAACTAGATGAAAGACTAAGGCGTGATCAGCAGCCTGTTGTTTTTCTCATCCTTGGTATGGTATATCAAGCATAAATCCCTGTTTATATTTTTTATTTCCTTGGTACACATTTTGATAAGATTAAAGATTTTATTTATTTTTTTTTTTGGTATATACACTTCAAGGGTATTTTTGTTGTGCCTCCATGTTTTTTTTTATTTTGGTTTTTGTTTTTGGTGCCTTTAGAAAAATTAAATTTATCTTGGTTTTGAAATCTTTTCTAATTCATCATACGTAAAGTTAAGTATATAAAACGGAGCCGAAAAATGAAAGTGATTTTCTTACCTACGTAGGTAGAAAAAAGCAGTGAAAAACAGAAGGATATTACAGGTAGAATTATTTCGTAAAATGCGTATATACATACATATATATATATATAACGTGTGGAGCTTTTATTTGTAGTTATGTTTTTACAATAAATTTAACCTTAATTCTTTTAACTTTGCTCTTATCTGTTTCCGTTTGAATAAAAAATTTAAAATTAATTAATTTTTCCTGTTTCGCCTAAATAATTGTGTGTAGGATGAAACTTATTCGAATACAATATAAAAAAACTTTAAAAAAAAAAAAATGAGCTTTTTCAAGCTTTTTATGAAAATCTTTAGATGAAGATGTTATTTATTATAGAGTACGTGTGTACATAAATAAAAACTTAGCCAAGTGTATTAAAAAAACATTTTTAAACCTTTACTTTATCACTAAACTTATATATTTAATTATTGATATTTTTAAATATACAAGTAAATAATGTATATAATATTTAAAATCAAAACTTTTCTGTTTAATTTATTTATTTTTATTTTTTGCTATTTTAATTTCAAATTTTTTTTTTTTTTTTACTGCTGGAAAAACTTTTATCTTAATTTTTTTGTTTTTCGTAAGAAACTTTCCTTCGATAACTCTTTTTTTTATTTTTTGTGCTTCTGTGTAAGCTTAAAATTTATTTTTTCATATCTTGGGAGAAAAAAAAATTATAAAAGTAAATTTATTTAAATTCAGTTAATTCATGTGTATATACAATACTATAAATGTATGCGTGTTTGTGATATAATATATACGTTTATATGTTGTTGTTGTTAAACGTAAACTTTAAACTTAATTTAAATAATTTTTATTTTATTTTTTCAAGATGTAAACAATTTTTATAAATTATTCTTAAAAATAATAAAAATAAAAAAAAGTTTTTATTTAATTTTGGAAAATGTAAAAATATTAAAAATTGTTCTATGAGTATGAAGTATACAACGCGCTTTAAAAAAAAATAAAAGAAGCAGGAGTATAACCAAAATATGGTATTAACCTTTACCATAGTTTATTGTAAAAACAAAAACCAGAAGAAAAAAGCTGTTGAAATTCAATTTAACCCAAAAAAAAACAAAATGGAAATTTTAATGAGAAAATAAAAATCCTTCTTCGGTTTCATCTTTATTTTCGGTTTTGATGTTTTTTTTTTTCTTCTCGAAGAGTGAGATTTTAATTCGAATGTATGTTGTGATTCTGTAATTTTTGGATCATTCTAAGAGTTGATTTTTACATAGTGAGATTTTTAAAATGAAACTGCTCAAGGCAAAATCTGCTACAATACAATTAGGTCGTGTCATAAGGTAATACATATTTTATAACTTTATCAAACTGATTCGATCATTTGTATTAGTTTCTAGGCTCAAATAAAGGAAAGACGAATTTTCGTTGAAACATTTACTCCATTGTCTTTCCAGCTATGAGTATATAAAAACAGTTTCTTGGTTCTAAACCTGTGTGGAATCCCTATAGCAAATTGAAAAATTATGATTGTATAGCTGACGATTTTAATATCTGCAACTTTGGTCAATATCTCCTACTTGGCAGTCGTCCTTCATTTCTGTGAATTCCTCTTCACCTTTTAGAAGAGAATAAAAAGATTTACCTTTAGTTTTGTGAACGGTTAATTTTCCTTTGGACTAGACCTTTTCTGGTCCTACTTTTCCTTGAATTTCATTTCTTAATCTGATACATTTTGAAAATGCGGTAGTGACAGGACCTTATTGTAGTTCGAAAATGCCTTCTCATTCAATCAATTCAGTGATGGTATCAATAACTCCACTGCTTTCATCTTGCCTCAATTGCGACATTTTCAAATTCTTCAACCCATTTTCCCGTAAGTAGTTTTATGGCAAGCATGAGCTCATTGCGCATGAGTTTTGAAGCTCCTATGAATTCAGTACCACAGCCACTATCTGATGACAAATCGCTTACTACTTCTATGTAAATGGCTTTTACCGCAAAACATATAAACACTGCTAGCCCTTATAGCTTTTGTGACCTCAACCTGGTGAACACCGTAGTTGGAAGGGTCCAGCGTAATCTTCACCAGTATGCGTAAATGGTCCTGTTGATTTGAATTTTGCGTGCATTGTTTGTAGAAGACTATACTTCTATTGATGTAAGTTCTTACTGCTAATGGACCATTAATTATCCAGTATCTTTGCCTAATGAAAGCTAATTTCAGTGTCTTTCCTTCGTGTAAGGTCATATTATGTGCGTGGTGACTCTTAGAAGGCAGTATTATTGAATGTTGAGAATTTAAAGTAATGCTGGCGTTAAACAACCTTCCGCATACTCGCAGTAACCCATTTTCATCTATTTTTGCATTAGTGACCTCGGCTGAAATTCACGTTGGGTTTCTAATTGGTTATTTACTATTTTAAATGCTACCTGTTGAGTTAGTTTCAATGCTAACATTTGGCTCTCATAGAGTTTCTTAGCTGTGATGTATCTCGGTAACGATTTAGTTGTCCTTGTTGCAAATTGAAGGACAAAAGCGATGTTTCTTACTGCTTTAATCAATGTTGAACAACGCTCTAAGACCCCTAATATAAAGTTTTTATCATTGATGTTGCAATTAGCGTACGTATTTCGATATTATTTTCTACTGTGGCTTCTTTAATGTGTGGTTATAGAGAGGTATTCTGTGGATGTTCAAACTTGGTTGGACCATTCCACCACAATTGGTGATTAAGTAACTTCCACGTATTAAGACCCCTTGATGCGCAATCAGAAGTTGTCTCCTTTAAATCAAAATACAAGGCAGTACGTTCCTTTTTCTTGCCTCTCGCACGAATTCTGAAAGTGCTGCTCTTATTTTTCCCCGTCGCTGGTAAATTAGCGTTCTTGGCCAACTTCTTCTATTTCCCAAAACATTTTGATTTGGTTTTCTATAGATCGACATAAGGTATCATTGAATGTGTTCTGAGGTTCTGGGTAATGTAGCTTTGTACTTTTCAAAAACAATCCATCTCAATTCGGTTTTCTGTGCCATAGGTTGATCAGAATCTCCTTTTATAATATTATTCAATGTGATTTTAGGGGATAAAAATCTGGACCAAGGAGAATGTCTATTAAACTTAGTTTATTATGATTAAGATCTGCATAGTCAAGATTGTTAAAATGTTGCCAATAACTAGTTTCCAACTTTTGATCTGGTATAGTAGTTTTGTCAATTTTTGGAATATCAAAGCGTTGAAGCGTACCTTAAAATTAGAAGCTATAGTTGTTTGGATTTTGAGGCTGACTATCTTTCGTACTTCTCCAATGTCATGGTTACCAATTCCAGCTATTTTCGCATGTATTGTATTTCCTTTTAGCTTCAGTCGTTATACTGCTTCTTTCGTTATAACAAAGTAGCTTGTGAGCTTGGATCTATCAAGAGACTCTTATTGTTTAGTTGCTCCGGGGTTAATTTTTTTTTAACACCTGCGTCAAATAATTTAAGTTGCTGAGAGTTTGCCAAATGAAGAATGGTATATGGTGTAGACCATTACAAAACGAATGTCTTGTAGAGTTTTTACAATGTTGTATTTAATGGGTGGCCGCTAGGCACCTTCTTAATTTTAACCTTAATTTGACTTTTGTCAAACGAAGACTGTTTTTTTTTTAATTTTTCACAATTTTCTATTTTTTCAATTTATTCTTGTTTCTGAAGAAGCTTTTCCTTCTCTAATTTCTGTGTTGCATATAATGCATACATTTGTCACATGATTCCGAGTTATCTCATTTATTTATCACAGATTCTAAGGTTTTACATGTTACCCAATGAACTGGAAACACTTATATTAATATTATTATAAAAAATGTCCCTGAAGTAGTTGTACCGAACTTTTAAATTTGCAATTACTATATTATTGTAAGAAGTCCATATTTTTTTTGAATGAACTTCCACATTCTAAACAGAACCATTGGTAACTGTATTTTGGTGACCTCCCGTTACGCTTATTCTTTCATGAGCCTTTCACCAACTGATTTAATAACATTTTAAATCAAGAAACCAAGACATGCTCAAATTTGTTATAAAATATTTTATGGACATATACCACGGTCCCTCCTTAAAATGCCCCGGGCTATGATACCTTTAATTTTAAACCACTCTTTGCAAGTTGATATAGAATAGTGAGCAAAAACAAAAGTTGAATACTGAACCCTGGGGTAAACCACATAAGGTCGTAATGATACTTGAGAGTGAGCCATCGCTAGACACAACATAACTTCTATTCTTTGTATATGCACAATACATATGCTTGGCACAGCAAAGAAAATCTACTTCCCAGTATTATCACTGTTTTTTATCAAGAATCCTATATAAGGTTAAACCTGATTTTTCTAAATATCTAATGAACAATCGCTCGACACCATAAATTCCTATATATCTCTGGTAAGCCAAAGAGCCTTGTTAAATGTAACCTCTTAACTCAAACCTATTTATATCTTAGAATGTATGGCACAAACCTTAGATATAAAACTGAAGTTCTAACCCATTAATATTGTGTCTTACACAAAGATTGATGACATCAACATAGAGCTTTCATAATAAATATGACTAAAATCGACAAAATATGTATAAAAAGCTTTCATGCGGTTATAAATAGCAATAAAATACTAAGTGTCTAACTTTTCCCAAAAATTAAAGCATTTAATGATATAAAAAGGAAATGCTATTAAGTTTTAAAATAAAAGCTTTTCAAAAGCTGTTGACATATCAGAAATAAGAAAACCAAATAAAGCCAACAAAATTATCTCATCCTCATACTTTAGTCAGATATGCTGAAATTTAAAAATCTATACAAACCTCAGCAACAATGTATATAATTGATGTGAGCTTTAAAACTACATCGAGCTTTATGATGTTAATTTGATTTTTATTTATTTTATTTTTTCAAATAAATAATTAAAATTATACGCAAATACATTTCTATCAATGTATGATCATTTTAATTTTTGCACCATAAAACTATTAGCAATGTGTATACAAATTATTCATATATATATAATATATTTATATTTATTAATTACATTAATTAATTAAAAATAAAAATTTAACATTTAATTAACATTTGTTTAAATTTATACGTCCATTTTTATTTTTTGGTTTATTTTAAATTACCATTAAATATAAAAGTGCATTCATCCAATGAATAAATGTCGATGCCACATACAATATAATAAAGTCACACATACACACGCACATATGGATTAAAATTTTTCCTCTATATAAAATAATAAAAGTGCTAATAATAATGTATATAGCAATAGTAATGGAAATTAATTAAAAACAAAAAAAATAGAAAAATTAATTGCAATTTTATTTAATTCTAACCAACTTTCTAATGACATTTTTCCAATTATTCTATGGTTTTTCCTATACAGTTGAATGAACAAAACACTTTTTCACTGTGTGAAAATACATGACTATACATGACTGTCGATTCATTATACACCAATTTATTTCAAATTGAAATGTCCTTACATCAACTTTGTGGTAATTAGCTCGTCTCGTATATAAATATATATATATATATATATATATATATATATATATATATATATATATATATATATATATATATATATATATATATATATATATATATATTTAGAAAAAAAGGCGGTTACCACAACACCGAATCGGTGTTACATAGTATCTCACCCATCGAATATTCAAAAATTGTGTTCGATCAGATGTTTCATTTTAAAATTATATTAAACCATTTTAGATACAATATTTTAATCCGAAACCGAATAATTTTAACCCCTTTCGGTGTTATTAAAATAACACCGATTTGACTTACAAATAAACACCAGTTTTGTATATATAAAAACACTGTTTTTATTTTAAGATTTACGCCGTTTTAATCATCAAATAATACACGTTTGAGGTTTTAAAAAATATCCAATGTAGTGTTTTTTAAACCCCAAAACTGCCTAAAATAGAAATCCTTTTGGAAATTTTTAAAAGTTTCAAAACTATGTCTTTGGAAAGAATCACCTAGGGTTCAAATAATGAGACCGAATAAAAAATGTTTTTCTTTTAAAAATGTAGATAAGATACAAAACGAGATATGGTACAAAACTGGATATTTCAAAATTGGATAATTCAAAACGAAATAAGGTACAAAACGAGATATGGTACAACACTGGATATTTCAAAACAGGATATTTCGACATGTGATTTAAACTTAAAATGATATTTTAGGCAAGTTCTGGAATATGGCCAATTAGAGAGGAACTCGGCGAGTTCTTAACCGATTATGATGGAATTCGATATGTAGGATGAAAATGTGATTTTAAAATGATTTTTTGGTTAAATTCTGGAATAAGACCAGTAAGGTTCCATGCTTGAATATTTCTAAGGAGAGAAATAGAATTTTCCTTCACTTATGTTTTTTTTCTTTAATTGTATAATTAAATTTGATTTTAAAACCTTTTTTAAAAAAACCTCTGGAATAATTTTGACGTTAAATTTTCTATATCTATATTTAAAGATTGAAATTCTAATTTATTATTTATTTTAAATTCATATTTAATGTCAAACGTTGATGGGGACGAGTCTCGGCTAACAAATGATATAGACGCATGTGTTAGTCGATAGTGGAAAAATAAATAATTTAAATAGTACAAGTGGAATTTTTCAGTTAAGTTTAGTGGTATAGTGTATTTAAACGTACAAAGTTTGTTTATAGTGTAGTGAAAGTAGAAAAACAGAAGAAAATTATTAAAATAAATGATTATTCTTTATTGGCAATTAATGACGTGTCAATTAATAACATGGCAGCAAGTGGTAGAATTAATCGATTAGCTTGGTAGCAAAGACACAATTGATGTTTTTATTCACCAAATCAAACATTGAACTTAAAATGTACACTAGTGCAAATATACATGTGCATTAATAGGAATAGGACCTGTCAAATGTTAATTGGATTGATGGTTATATGTATCAATAACAAATTTTATAAGATATGTATTATGTTTTATATTTAAAAAAAAAATTAATTTGACAATTTAATTTAATTTTAATTATTATTATAGAATTATTAAGTTATATTATTTACACATTTTTTTTGGTTTTGTTATTGTTTATAAATGCAAGCGTAATTTTGGTTGTTCCTTTAGGTATGGCGTTGTGTTTACGGGGCATTTTACGAAGGCTTTGTAGTGCTAGACTGTTCGTGGCCGTTACACTCAAGGCGCTTTTATGGTTGCATTCATTCGAATTTTCTTCAGTATTTTTTTCACAAGAGTTGGTTCAACATTTGTTGAGCGTGCAATTTTGTTCGTTGAAGAGATCGGACGTGTTTTTGTTCGATCTCTTCATTTTTTGAAATTTGTTTTTGTGGTTTGAGTTGTGTAGTTTATGAGTGTGTGTGAATCGGGTGATGGGGTGGATCTTAGACTCTGTCGTTTTTCCCAGAGACAGGTGTCAGTGCATAATTTTTGACTGTGCATTTTTATTTTATCTGATAGTTTGAGAATTTTAGTTATTTTCGTGTTCGTGGTAAACACTTTTTTTTTTTTTTTTTTTTTTTTATACACGTTATAGTGTTTTTTTTATAGTATACACGGGGTCTACACTATGCAAAATATTGTGAATGTTATTTTCTATGTATTGATAAACATTTGTCAAAACATTATCATACCTGGGCATTTTACTCTCATGATAATTTCATAATATTATCATGAGATTTATCAATTATCATGAGATTTGTCAATTATTTTTTAGTTATAGACTATTAAATAATTAATGTCTATAATATACTTTAATTATTTTTAAACATATGAATTAGTTTTATTGTATTTCAGCATTAAATGCCATAATTAATGTGAAATTTATGTTTTTATGCAGCTATAATTATTGGTATGTACGTCTCAACACTCGAAAAAAAAAATTAAAATGAAAAATATAACCTAAAGATACATTTTTGTTTGACATTTCGTACAAATTTCATGATAATTTTTACGTGAAATAGCCTTCTGATAATTTGCTGAGAGTGTCAAAATATGTATAATATACTTACACATACATTGATAAATTTAATATCATGAGACGGGATCTCGGAGATTTTGCATAGTGTAGACGCCGAGATATAGTTATAGCATATAGTTATATGTGTATATGTGCACATATGTTTATTATATATTTCGTTTTATGTGTTTATGTGTATATGTGTATATGTGTGTGTATATGTATGAATACATGCGTATATATAGGGGTGTATTGAAGTGGGATTCATTTAGGGCTTAACAATTTATCGGATTTAGTAAAGACGGAAAGATGTTTAGTTTAAGAAGTAATTGTTGTGTGAGTGTCTTTAAAACATAATTTCCTGAATTGGAGGTACCGTGGTTTTTGGGGTTTAAAGTGTTTGTTGCGTCTAGTGTTCATGTGTAATGTGTTTCGATTGTCGTTGATGGCATGGTTCGTGTTCATCGATTGTGTATTGAATCACGGTGTCATGGTCTGTTGTTGTTGAGGTTTGTGAGGGATCCTATATAGTATGTGTGGATTGTGTATTACTACATGTTTTTTGTTTGTTTTTGTTATTGTGAACTCTATTGTCTCTGTAATAGAGAGGGTGTTTTTTTTTTCTTTATATCATTCGTGTCTGATTGAATCTGATTGGATAGGTTCCTGTTAGAATGTTTCTGTTGATTGTCAGTTATGTGGGAGTGTCGATGTGTGTTCCCGGTTTGAGGTGCCGGTGTGAGGTGTGGACATTGACATTGCTTGGAATTCCTTTGACTAGACAGGTTGGGGATGGTTGTGGGATGTGTGGATGGGAATTGCTTTGGTTTGTTAGTGCCAGGAGGGGGGGGTTGTGGTTTGTGTAAGTCTTTGGTTTGTACTTAATGTTTTTGTATTTTAGATTTGCATTTGTTGGGTATGTTTTATATTATCAAAAAAAAAATAAATTTTTATATAATTTCTGTGTTCATATTTTGTATATCGTTATATGGTCGTAAGGCGAACGTATTTTAAATGGTGTTATTGACAATGAAACATTTAGATTGTTTTCGATTAATTTTGATCACTTTTAGCCCGCAAGGTATGTATTTTTGACTGTCACGGTTTTATTGCCATAGTCAATGAGCAGAAAAAAAGGGAGGCGGATGATGCGTTTTATTTCGATTTGTTTATTGCCCAAACACGGAGAAGTGTGAATGTGTACCAAATGTAAAGAGTCACCAGGTTTGACTTTCATTTATCCGCTGCTCGAAATGTGGAATTAGGTTTTGTTGTTGTTAGAGGAGTGGAGTCACAAAGTGTAGATAATTGGAGTAAAGGTGATAGGGTGGTCAGTGGGATTGAGTGATTTTGTTGCAAAGCATAGTTGCAATAATGTTGAGGTTGTTGTTGTTTTTGTGGTGCCATAGATTCTCTATGGGATTAAGATCGGGTGTTTATGACGACCAGTCTGTGCTTTCTTGACCGAAGTCTTCAAAAGTGTTCGAAGTTTAGTTGTAGATTTGCTTTTGTAGATTGGAGCGTTATCTTGCAGTGGTAGGAAATCTGTTCTTATCAATTTGCTCCCGGAAACCATTGCATGTTCATTGGGGGCCTCCAAGTATGTGCTTGAAGTAACTTTTCTCGGCAGTATTGTGAGATCTTCTATGCCATTATAGCTGAGACACCCCAAACTATTGCTTCGCCAACTCCTCTGTGATGGGTTGGCTCTGTTATGTTACGACGGTCTTTTTATTGGGGTGTCGAGTGGAAGTATTTCTTTCATTGCTGAAGCGATTCATTGTTTCAAAGTTGTCCGCCAGAGTGCAGCAGGTTTCGTTAAATAGGTTCGAGCGGGGTTTGGCTGGTTTTTATTCTTCTGGCTTATAAATGGCTTCTTTTACATTTGCTTCACAGGGCCGTCTGTGTACAGTTTTGACAATAGTTTATGTTTCTCTTACATGCTGTTTGACTCACTTGGAACAGATTTTCCTGTACTCAGAGGATCTCTTTGCACAAATGTGGTCTTCTTTAGGCATTGTTTCTTTGCGCCCCTTCCTTTGGGCACTTGTGGTTATGGATTTCCCCGGTTTTGTGGCAGTTTGTATCTGTGTATTATTATAACTGTGTTATTATATTAGTTTCTTATTATATTGTGGGCTATATTTGTGTTTTTCGACATGAACGGTTACCTACTTCATTAGAGTCCGAGTGTTTAATTGTATTATTAAAATGTTATTTAAAGTGATTTTTGCTAAATTTTATAATTTGGTATTTAATGGACTAATTAATTATGAATTTCAGGTGAAAACTAATCCAATTTATTACAGACAATTTATTTATTATGGCTTCCAGGAATTAGATTGTATAATTATGTTATTATATTAAAAATGAATTAATTATAATTTCAGAGCAAAAAAGTAGTTAGTTCGTTATAGTTTTGTTTTCAGGGTACCATCTGGGTATTTTGTTTTCAGGGTTCATCTGCAATTTGCAGTTGTCTGCAGATTGCAGATGAATGGCGGCATGCTGGAGTTGCTGATAAGAGATGGCAGAATGCAGAGCAGTACAACAAAAATGTGATTGTCTTACACTAATAGTAGTTTGAATATTGGCTACCGGGAAATCGGACCAATTATGCCATAAGTAACATACCTTTCGTTTCCCTAACCCACAAAAGTTTACTAACTATTGGCCGCCAAGGTGTCTGTAACCGGGTCGATCTCAATAATTTAACTAGTGTCCTTCCATATGCTTCCAAGTATATGTAAAAACGGGTGTACTGTGGGCCCGGCGCTTTCCGGGATATCCTGCTTAATGCTTGGCAGTACATTCAAAATCAATCAATCAATCAGTCAATCAATATTTAATGTCAAACGTTGATGTCTCATAAATTGAGTGAGCAGTTCTTTTAAATTTCTCATGTTTGCCTTCATAGCGCCATTGTCCATAAGGTTGTTAATGTACCCATTATACAAAATCATGGAAACTGTTTTAAAAATTGTGTATAATGTTCTTCAATGTATATTTCCAGCTCATCCACTAATTCTTCAGTTAGTATGGGCGAGAAAACTATATTTACCTTCTCAAATACATAAACAGAGTACGGGTTAGAGAGTGGTGTCGATTGATTTCTTTTCCTGTAGTTTCTGCAGAGCTGCCTTAAAATTATCGCATTCATAATAAACTGTAAATTTTCTTTGTTTGCTCCTGATAAATCTGTAATATATGAAATGCCAGTCCAGCGCTGTACAAAAATCTAGGAACTTCCTCTAAAGTAAAAATAGAGGGTAGGCATTTAATTGTTGTTTTCGTGCGCAAAGCAGGCATTCAATATCGGATATTCAATATCGGCTCTGTAATCCGCAGCCTCTTTTCTTCTTCTGATCAATGTTTTTAAGAAATTTGATTATTATTGGATATTCGCGATGAATTTTTAAGAGACCTGTTCATTGTACCTAATCTACAACCAAAAAAGCCACCTCTGAAGGCACTGTTGTAGAATATTTCCTTTAATATTGAAAAATAATAGTTTTGTAGCAGTTATGCTTGTTTCTTGAAAATGTATAACACGTTTACATCAGCTTCCATTATACATACCCAGTAAATAATGTACTAATTATACTAAACTAAGCAAGTTGAAGCATAAAGTCATTATTTAAATAAAATTACTTTGCGTTTTCACCATGATAGTTTATTGGCATTACATTTTTATTCTTGGCGATGGTAAAGTGGTATTATAGACTTACATATAGTTCTATGTTTTGATTTTCACATTTTCACATAACTTAGGAAATATTAGAGATGTTGCCTGGGCCAACAATATTTTGTTTTCTGACCTGGAATAGGTACCTTGTATTTCAATTATGTTATCTAATTATGTTAACTAATTTAACTAATTTTATTCAAAGGTAGTATTTCCGATGTATTATAATGTTCTAAAATTAGTTTTGCTTAGTGGTGCTCAAATAGATATGTTTCTAACTCCTGTAATCGTTGATGAAAAGTTTCTTTATTGTTAAATGTATACTTAGTATTGAAATTTATTTTTAGAAAAAAAAGCTTTTATAGAAACCGATAATCTTCAAGAATTAGTAATTACCTCTTTCAGCACATGTTTTTCTAATTTTAGTTTTTTTGGTAATGAAAAAATAAACGCGTCTTGACGAAAAACTGGAGTGGCTTCAAAAACTGATTCTATGTTTACCGTTTGGGTGGCAACATCTTTATATACGTCTATCAATTCCAACTAAAGAATTAAAGATTAACTTACCATAATTTTGAAATGGTTTTAAAATAAATAAGTTTTCGCATAGGTAAATTTGACATCCCGAATAATTATATCGAATACTTCTTGTGTTAATTCATGCAAAATACTCGAGGAGAAAATTATCAGAAAACACTATTCTAAACTTAGAAAAAAATCTTTAATACTTTATACCTTCTTGTAAAATATCCAATATTTTAGTCGAATCAACTATAATATATATTTTTATGCTGTTGTATATTACGCTAAATAACCGCTTTCCTTCCATTTGTGTACACAAATGTGTTTTGTTTGGTGCAGCAATCAGGGTATCATAGGCAAACATATTCACTTTACAATTTTTTATAACTTCTACTATATCATTGATGACAGGACGAAAAGCAATGGTCCTAACGTAGAACCCTGTGGTACTCCGAGATTATTTGGTATTGGCTTAGAGATACAGTTATCGACTTTTGTATATTGTTGTCTTTCGTGAAGATAATTATTGAACAATTCAAATTCTGTGCCTTGGATTCCATATTTGTTTAATTTGTTTAATAAGATTTGTCTATCGATTGTTTCAAAAGCTACTACTTTCTTGTCATCTATTTCAGATTTCCAACCATCCAATATTAAGTTTAACGCAGTTTCACATGAGTGGAATTCTCGAAACCCAGATTGTTGGTCGACTAGTATATTGTTGTTGTTAATGTGATTTACTAGTTGAGTTTTAACTACTCGTTCTAACACAGCTTCATAGGTTGGTAGCATATTTATCGGACGTAGTTCGTCTGGTTTGGTTGGTTTAGAAGTTTTTAGAATAACTGTTGATATTTTCCATGATCTCGGAATTTTACCTTCATTTAAACTTTTATTGATTAAATCAGTAAATTTTGATGCGAAAATTTCATTGGTCATAGCATCCAACATTATAGTGCGATTTATACCATCAATCCCAGCATTTGACTTCAGACTATTAATAGTTTTGGTTATGTCTTGACATGCAATGTTTTGAAAGAAGAATGGAACTATGTAAAGATCCGTATTCGATACATTAAAATTCTTTATATTCGGAATATTGTTATGTATGTCAATCTCACTTGATACAAACGTATTATTTAGAGATTCAGCCAATTCTAATTTGTCGGTTAATACTGTATTGTTACAAACTTGTTTTTAAAATAAATAGACTGCTCCTTCCTTAAAGATTGTTTATATATGTTTATGGTACTTTTGTAGTTATCCCAGCTCGCCTTTGAATTCATTATTTTCATAATTCCATAAGATCGTAGTTTTTCTTGCTTCAGTAATTTCAAATTTACGGAGAACCATGGTAGCTTACTTGTTTTATTAATAAACTTTATACAAGTCAATACATTCACACAAGTTTTTAGATTTACCACTAAATTATCAGCTGCTTCGTTTAAATCATTGTTTTTTTCGTTTAAGTTAACTTCTTGGCAACTTAGCAATTGTTGATTTAAAGCATAGTTAAGTGATTCTAGAGAATAATTTACCAGCGAACGTATTTCTATCGGTTCACAATTTTCTGTTGACTTTGTCTTCTCATAATTTCAATTAACGCTTAACATATAATGGTTACTTATTTGCTTTTCCTTAACTATTTCGTATTGCACATTTTTTGAATTAGTTATTACTAAATCTATGAACCTTTCACTGGTTGCTGTAATTCTACTATATTCTTAAACCACCTGCATTAGTCTATGATCTCTTATCAAAATATTAAATTTTACACTGTAATATTCATTGGATTTGACATCAATATTAAAATCCCCGAATATAAAATTATTTTTGTTAAGGTTTATGATATTTTCCATCCATTCGTCAAATTTATTTAAGAAGACTGCTCTCGTTGTTTGAAATGATCTGTATACTACTCCAAATATCCCAGTCGTATGATATCCTTTTATGATTTGTATTGCTAAAAACCAAGTTCGATCCTTTTCACAGTTTGAAATTATTTTGAAATTTTTGTTTACTTGAATATACATAGCAACTCCACCTGTATATCGACTATCCAAATCGCAGCGTATAAATTTATAGTTATCAATATGAAATTCAGAATCGTACATTTCTTCAGTTGTTCTGGTTTCACTGAGTAATACTAAGGCTGGTTTATAACGATACAATTTCTTGTAATTCTATGTAATTTGATGATAGACTTCGGATATTGGTGTATAGTGCATGTTGTTTGCGAAACTGCTATTGATAATTGATTTTAAGTAAACTAAATAAAGTAATAAGTGAAGTTTCAGGACTCTTTGGTGTTCAAAAGATTAATTTGGAGGAAAACAGTTCACCACTAATATCATCATTATCCCCATCTTTAACAATAACAAGTGAAAAGCAATACGTCTATTCTGATCTTGCATCATTCAACGCTGATTTACAGTCAATCAATTGTCCTCCTTTAGTACGTAGAACAATGAGATCTGGCAATTAAAACATAAATATTATAAGGAAAAATGTGAAAGTTCCAATACTTTCAGTGAAAAATATATGATATTAACATCGCTACCAAAAAGTTAGTCTGCCGCAAAATTCAACGAGAGTTTAGTGCATCATATTATATAGCAAGGAAGGCAGAACAGAAAAAGAGGGAAATGGAATAATGTAAACATCGAACATTAAATTTGGGTATAAGGTTCTTAACCAAGAACTGGTTGAATTTGTGCATCCTTTTTATTAAGATGACGAAATAAGTAGAACATGACCAGGAAAACCAGATTTCGATACAATTTCATTGGAAGGAACTGTTATTACTAATAAAGTAAAGGAGCCGTATCAAATCATTAAAAAGACACACCCGAATAGAAAAGTTGGGTTTTCAAAATTTACCTCACTTCGTCCAGGACATTGTGTTTTTGGACGGAAAAGAACCTTGTGATGCATTCAGAGGAGTTCTTTGAAGGAATGTTGTTCGAGCGAGTTTACGAAGACCTTTTAAAAATCAACTAACCATGCCACATGAACTATATTTATGGGCTGTGAAAAATGAATCCAAATCCAATTATTGGTTTATTACTAACGATTATTGGGAAATTGAAAGAAAATTAAAAAATAGATAAAACTTAGTGAGGCACTCACCAATATCATAGTTTTACCCTATTATTAAGACATTTTTTATTTTTTTTTTAAACTTCATTTTGTATAAATTCCAAACTGTTTGATTTCTGGTTTATTGTTTTTGAAAGAGTTCAGATAGTCAAACATAATCATATATAAAATAAAATCAGATTACCTATTAAGTTACACTAAAGGGTGCAAAATGCAGGTAGAATAATTAAAAAATTTAACTAAAATATGTCGAGGCTGCGGTGTATTAAAAAATCATAGCTTTAAAATGGTTCCTAAAGCAGTTTTTTTTTATTCGTTGGTAAAATAAATAAGCTTTAGTAAAAAATCGATAAATAGGCAACTCGATTTTTCCTAAAAGACCAAAAATTTACGTTATTTAAAAGAATGCTCTTTTTCATAAACAAAAAGTTTATTTGAATTTTATTTAATAAATTTATATAAAACAAGAACTTAATTCCTTTCAATAGAATTAAAAATTATTAAAATCGGTTAGGTGGTTTTTGAGAACGAGCTCTTTAAAAATTTGAGTTTTAACAAAAAGTTGAAAACGAGGAATCGCCCCGTGCCACAATAGAGTGACGTAGAGAGAAACATAACAAAGTGGTTGGAGTAATTTCATATGGAGAACATTTTCACCGAATTTCATCAAAATCAAAAGAGGGATCAAGCCAAAATTGGGGATTTTTTGGGCGTTCTCGTATGGAATCGCTGTACATATATATATATATATATATATATATATATATATATATATATATATATATATATATATATATATATATATATATATATATATATAATTGCAAAGACCTTTTTAGCCACAATACGACCACCAGAGGTTTGCTAAATTCAAGCTTTTATTGGTGTTTATCGTAATTATAATTGAATAAGAAAATTCAGCAATAAAGGCTCTTGTCAATACTTCACGAAAAAAATATATTAGCAAACCTTCTAATGGTATCTTTAACCTTATTTCATATGGTTTATTCCGTTGCATGTAAAAACCATGGTTTGTGGCAAAGAATTTCCATTCGCAGTCAATGTTAAAAATATGTTGATGGACATAGTTTTTCTTTTTCTTATACTGCAAAACAGCCATCTGGGAAAAACTTCGACTTTGTGTTTTTTCTTTAAGGAAATTGAATATAGTTCAATATATTTTCTTACTCGCGGTGAGCTTGTACGTGCTTTAGAAACTTATAGTATTATTTAGTAATAAAATCGTATTTTCACAGTGTAACCATAGATAAACATAATAGATTTCTCATTTGCGCAATTAAAATAACAAAATCAAACTTCTGATATTTCCATCGTTGTATTTGTTACATTATGCGATAGTATAAAAAAAAATTAATTCAAAAATTACGATTATATCAAATGAGAAATCTATTATATTTATCTATGTTGTAACTAAACTAAACTTTAAAATGTATCTTCCTCTCTCCTTCTATTTTTGTTTCACTCGTTCCTAATAATAGTATAGGATCATCTTAAACCAAAAGTCTAGAAATTAGTAAAAGATTTTTTTTTAATGCAGAAGCTTCGCATCCATGTATCTTTGTCAAATCCAGTCAAATATTTCCAATTTCCAAAATCAAAACATTTTCGAATACATAAATATTAAATTTAGGATTTCCTGTGTATAATACACTCCCCATACACATAAAATATAAAATTACAAAGTCAAAACTTTTCTATTGGGTTAAGTTGTGTGAAATGAACTTTTTTTTTTTTTTTGTATATTCATTCTTTTATTTCTAATTTTCTTTTCTACACAAAATTATAATTTTCACCAACCACCATATTTTTTTTTTATTTTTATTTATTTTTATTTCTTTTGTTTTGTTGTTAACTAATAATAAATAAGAAATCTGGTGAATATGCTCGAAATGTATATAAATAAAATGAAGATGGAATGAATAATAATAGCACAGTGGCGCTAAGTAGAAAATAAACGAACGATGGTGCGGTGCTGGTTGAGGTGTGGGTTATGGAAAAAAAAAATTCATATTTTGACACATAGCTATGTGTAAAGGAAGAGTAAAAATATAAAGTTCATAAACAATTTTATCATATAAAAAAAAAAAAAAGTAAACTTTTACTCAGTGTGTGTCGGGCTTGAGGAAAATTTATTCGCAATGAAGAGTGATGAAGAAAGTTTGTGTTTTGATTAAAATACACACACACATACATACACAGTACGAAAAACCTCTAGATAAGAATAAGGTGTGTATATTTTGTTGCCGAATCTGTTTAAATATATTTTGAGTATTTTTAAATCGTATGTATGCGTATATTTCACCCGCCTTTTTACCAAAACAAAAATAAAACAAAACTTTTATAATAAAAACGAGCTTTTAGCAACACACAGCTATATAAAAATGTATGAACAAATTGGCGATAACTTTATGAACATTATGTTTTTTTACGGTATGGTTTCAATATCGTGTACATATTTATAACGTGTTGATAAATAAGAACAAGTAGAGACAAAAAAAGAGTGAGAGTAAACGAGCTTTATTTTACATTTTATTTGTTGATTTAAATGTTGAGGTAAAAGCGGTTCCAAACAACGCAAAAACCTTGTATGTTAAAATTAAATTAATTTTTTGTTGTCTTCTTGTCTACGCCATGGCATAACCTCGATACCAGCCGAAAATTAATCAACTGAAAATATTTAATTTGTCATTTGAGTCAACACTCGAGAGGGAAGACGATAACAAAAAAATGAAAATCTTGATTGTTTTTTAATTTTTCAAGTTCTTGGTAATAGACAAACTGATATAATGTTTTTTTTTTTAAGAAGACGATAAGTCCAACAAAAGTACAACAACAAAGAAAAGGAAAATTTATATCGGGATCAAAATAAAATTAAAAAACAATAAAAACCATAACAAAAGTTTTCGGTTGTTGTGTTGTGTTGTGTTTGTCCTTGTCCTCGTATTTTGATAAATTCATTTTAATCTCAGACGAAAAAGCTCCTTTTTCATTTTAAAAAAATTAAAAAGAAGAGAGCGTGGGTTATGGGTAGTAGATATTTATTTATATAAATAAAATCATATACGTAATTTCGATTGAGTAATTATATATATATATATATATATATATATATATATATATATATATATATATATATATATATATATATAACAAAACTTGGTTTGGACAATAATTTGCTTTTTGCTAATTATTTTGCTCCTATAACTTAAAAACACTTGTGATAAACTGTCTAAAACACTAGGATCACACGCTGACGCTAAATTGGCTAAAGCGATCGCATTCATAAAGCTGAAGTGGTGATTTTTTTATTCTGATCTCGTGTTTTATGGATTTGAGTGTAATGCTCAGTTTTCTTTCTTGTATTTGACTCTAAATAAACACTTTAGAAGTTGTCGGTTGTGCCTCAATTTGGTTTGTCATTTTAGTAACTCTCGTTTGTTTTTTAAATTTTCTTTTCATTCTAGCATATATTTGCTTTATTTTTTTTATATATTCGCAGTAATATAATTTTAAAAAAATAAAACTTCAGTAATTCAGCCATTGGATCAGTGTGCTATTTCTACACTCAAATTATATTACCGACTTTAGAATAAAATTGGCCAGAAAATCTGGGCAAAAATTAGATTTAATAAATTTGTTGATTGATATTATTCTAGATGCTCTCGAAGCCAATATAGAAGCATTGTGAAATGATGACTTAATTCAACTTGAGTTACAGTAGCTAAAACTATTACCCAAATTGTTTATTTAAGTTATGAAGGTTTTTGAAAATGCCGACTGATAATAACACAGACATTTATTGCAAAAGAGTTTTAGCTTTTAAACGACCAACAATGACACCGTTTTTTAAACCGGTTTCTTTTACTAGAAGAATATAAAGTAGACGTGTCATGGAAATAATAAGTATCTGTATCCTTACCGAACCAATTAATTCCGTTAAGCGAGATAAAAGCACTGGTATCAATCTTTTGAGAGCTTTTCAAGTCTATTTAGTCAAGGGCAGAGTGAGAAGTCTGGTAAAAATGAAACAAGGAATAAAATTTTTTGCCAAGAAAAATGTATTTTTCAAAGTAGTCGCTTAATAAGTGTATTAAAACGTCCAACGTTTTTTCAATTTTTCGACCCCATCCGAATAATACGTTTTCTCCAACCCTTCTCCTTAGAGCCGAATATCTTTACGCCGAACCATTTCTTCAAGTTCGGAAACAAAAAATAGTCGCAAGGGGGTAAGTCTAGAGAATATGGCGGATGTGGAAGCAATTCGAAGCGTAGTCCATGGATTTTGGCCATGGCACCAACACACGTATGCACCCGTACTTTGTCGTGATGGAAGAGAACTTTTTTATTCGCCAAATGCGGTCGTTTTTCTTTCAAAACGTCGTTGAGACGGTCCAATAAGTTGCAGTAAAAACCGGCTTAGCCCTCTTCGGCGCAGATTCGCCAGTAGAAATCCACTGTTTAAACTGTTCATTAGTCTCCACTGTATAGTGATGGATCCATGTTCCATCTACAGTTATGAAACGTTGCAAAAAGCATAAAATTATTACGCTTGCTAACCGTTCTATATCGTAATAATGCAGGTTTTTCAGGTTTTAAGGGTTCTGCACTACATTGCATTCCAACATCTTTAATTTGAACCCAGGAACAAACAATCTCTTCTTTAAGAAGATTGAATGCTTTTCCTGGTTAAAATTGAAAATGACACGATAGTTTACCTCTAAGGTTTATCTGTATCTATACAGGTTACTAAATACCTGAATTAATTTGTGTTTAATACTCCGATTCCTGTTATAGTGGAAAACCTTTTTTGTTTTATGAGTGAGAAATTTGTTTCAGTGTTTTGTTTTAGACCAAAAGTTGAGACCAAGAGTTTTTGCAATCAGTTATTTTTCTTAAAATTAAAATTCAACATTTTTTGGGACCTCAACCGGGATATTAGTAATTTTTACTGTTTTTCTTTCACTTATGCGTAAGATTGGCGCCTTCGAAGAACGAAACATATGAAAAGTTGAATATGTAATGGACACATAAAGTTACATCTTTACTTAAAACAAAATCTAATCAAATAAAAGGATTAAGTGCTATAATGCTATTGGTTATGGTTATATAAGATTTTGTAAAAAAGCGAAATGTGTAAGATGATTTAAATGTGATGAGTTTGGACACAAAAGTCTCGAGTGTCCTTGAAAATGTTGGCTGTTTAATACGCAGAGATCATATAAAAGACATTATTATTTTGGCAACCAATAATCGAACAGCGATTAAAGATCGTACTGCAAATCAGTGCTGATTACGGTCTTGAGATGCATTCAGTTTGTGAAGTGTAACACATAAAAGAAGGATTACAGTTGAATGTTTATTCTCGCAAAATTCTAACTGGCCAAAAATTACCGAAACCTTAAAACAAGCAGTATTTGAAAAAACGGGAGGTTACACGTTTACACCATCGAATTTCAAAAGAGTTACATCTTGGTAACACTCCGAGCAGAAGAAATGTTTACAACCGGAAAAAATCGATCGTTCGAGATTGGCAAAATCTCACTTCAATGATAAAACTCAATAATTTTGCGCAATAATTGTGTCCACCTTCCAAATAAATAGCGAATCGTTTTTAAACCACGACGTGAGTAAAAACTTTGCTAGCAGCTCCAATAGGATGAACGAAACGTGAATCATAAACTCAACAGAAATGTGTCATTGCACAGAATTTGCTCTATGTTAACGTCAACTACTTCTACTCCTTGTTCCAGAAACCACAAGTTTTTAAGCGAAGAAGCAGCATCTTTACTTGATGTCTTATAGTGTCGAATTGCGGATAAGGATGTGGAATTAGTTTGTCAACACTAACTAGAAAAGCACTAACAGGTTTATAATCATATACAAGATGAAAGGAAAATTGTGCAACAAATCGAAGGATTAAATCAAAAGCGAAATGATGCATTCAACAAAATTATCGGAGGTATTTCTGACAACACAATAGGGCAAAAATCTTTCTTTCTATATAAGTCAGGTGGTATCGAAAAGGAGTATCTACAGTACCATGGTAGGATTTTTTCGATGCAGAAGGCTAAGTGTGCATCCTTCACAAAAGTGTATGAACAAATCGATTTAAACTTCCAGTTCTACGTCTAAATGATTATCTTTCATCAATTCGTCTTAATTCACCTAAAACTGCCTACGCTTATGCTTCCATGCCATCAACAAGCTTTTGCTTAAATCTTTCAAAATTTTGCTGCAATTTGAAGGAAAGGTGGTAGTATTGAGTGCGATATTGAAAACTCTACCACTGGTTGCCAGTGAAATCAAGCAGATTGTGACAGCAATTTTATAATTAACATGTGTAGCGAAGGACAGGATCACCATAACAATTGGTTTTGAGAAGTTGGGACAGGAAACCATCCACAATTTTCTGGGCTAAATGGTGTCGAAATAATTGAAATATATCAAACAATGGTTAACGCTGACGCCATTAGATAATCCACCAAATTTGCTGCTCTTGAAAGAAGTAATCATTTGTATGCTGTGGTGAAGCTTTAACTATATATAACATTCTAAGACGTGATATTCCTTCTAAGACGTGAAGGATAACATTCATCAACATCATCAACAAAATTCATTGCTGATTGATGGTCAGACTAAGTCTTTCTAAGTCTTTGTTGCCTTCTGTTAATAAGTATACAGCTATTAATAAAATTGTATCCGTCCTATATATATATATATATATATATATATATATATATATATATATATATATATATATATATATATATATATATATATATATATATATATATATATATATAAATATATATATATATATATATATATATATATATATATATATATAAAGTGTGTCCCATTGGGACGAGTCCAAACGAATAGGGCGTGTAGCTGGATCAATATCATGAAAAAAAATCCACTCCACTACGCATATGCCCGGAAATGAACCGTTACCTACTTGAATTGCATTTCAAAATGTTTAGCACGGCACAATATCTTGAATCATCTAAATGCCAATAACTTTACTAAAAATTAAAATTACTCAATTATTTTTTCTATAATTTTAAAATCACTTATTTTTTTTTTTTTTTATTTCAAATTTAGATTTAATAAACGATTTAGTAAAAAAATTGTCTAAATAATTTTTATCTAATCACGCATAGTTTTCGAGATATTAACATTTCAATTTAGTACTTGTTCAAGTAAAAAGTTTTGTGTATGAAGTTTTTAACTTCACAAGCAATTTTCAAAATGATTTCCATTTTGTAACAAGCATAGTTGGAGTCATCTTTTAATGGCAGCAACCATGTTGAAATTTAAATTTTCTTTTAGTTTGTTGCCGGCATTATTGATTCGAGTAACCAACTGCTCCTTAGTCTGAATGTTTATTTTGTAGACTTCTCCTTTTAAATACTCCCATACATAAAAGTCTAATGGTGTTAAATCTGGAGATCTAGCCGGCCAAGGTATAGATCCACCGCGACCAATCTATCGTCCTGGGTAATTTGTATCAAACCAGTTTAGAACTTGTCTTCCATGGTGTGCAGGAGCTCCATCTTGTTGATTCAAGAAAGTATTTCTCATTATGAGTGGAATTGATTCAAAAATTGAAGATAGTTTTCTGAGTTCAATCTTTCAGGTAGTAAAGTTGGCCCGATAAAATTATTTCCAATTATACCACACCATACATTAACAATAAAACGTCTTTGGAATGATGATTCTCGTTAAACGTGTGGGTTTTCTGGTTGCCACTCATGAAGATTGTGGAAATTTATTATTCCATCCCTCGTAAATGTCGATTCATCTGTCCATAAAATGGATGACAAATATGAAGGATTATGTTCCTCGTTGTTTAACAATAAACGACAGAAATTTGCTCTTTTTGTTAAATCGACCGGTAATAATTCTTGCACTGGAGTGTAGTGGAATGGGTGTAAATGGTTTCTTTAAAGTACCATCCAGACTTTATTTTTGCTAATACCAAGTTGTATCGAAAGTCGTCTCGTGCTAATGGTGGGACCTCTTTGTATAGAATTCAAAATTTGTTCGTAGGTATTGACTTCGTATTGAATTTGACTAACATTTTCGTATTCATAAGAAAACAATGTTTTTCGTTCTCGTAATCTTCTGTGAACTCTGTCAAACATTCTATGGTCTGTCACTGACCTACATGGGTAACGGTTTGCATATTCACACCCCGCAGCTCGTCCATTTCCGTTACATAAACCATAAATAAAATGGATATCAGCAATTTCTTCGAATGTATAGCGTGGCATTTTTTTTTATTTCTAATTAGAAACGCGCAAAAAATTATTTTAAAAAGATTAACAACGATTTTAGCAATACATTTACTAACGATTAAAAACTTGAACAAGTACTAAATTGAAATGTTAATATCTCGAAAACTATGCGTGATTAGATAAAAATCATTTAGACAATTTTTTTACTAAATCGTCTATTAAATCTAAATTTGAAAAAAAAAAAAATGTTAAGTGATTTTTTCGAGAAAAAATGAGTTAAATGATTTTTTTTGATTCCACCAACGTTTTCTTTATGGAAAACACAATGCATGATATTATGCCTTTAAAATTATAGAAAAAATAATTGAGTTATTTTAATTTTTTGTAGAGTTATTAACATTTAGATGATCAAGGTATTGTGCCGTGCTAAACATTTTGAAATGCAATTCAAGTAGGTAACGGTTCATTTCCGGGCATATCGTTATGGAGTGGATTTTTTTTCATGATATTGATCCAGCTACATGCCCTATTCGTTGGGACTCGTCCCAATGGGACACCCTATATATATATATATATATATATATATATATATATATATATATATATATATATATATATATATAAATATAAATATATATATATATATATATATATATATATATATATATATATATATATATACATATATTTTGTTTATTTTCGGGGATGGTAAATCATATAAACTATTTATATATTTTCATGATCGTTCCCCAGTTTTTTTCCCATAATTTGTTTTTGTGGGTTACTGAAAGGAACGTAACCACATTACATTCGGAAAGTAAAGTAAAATATTTGAATTTAAATTGTAAAATTTAAGCAAAAAACGTTGCGCACCGTAATGCAAAATGCATTAAAAAGATATATTAACTGTCACAGCAAGAACGCGAAAGATATTTTTAAAAAATTACTTATCCCTAGTAAATTGAAAAGGAAAGAAACCTAAAAATTATAAAAGATGAGTTCATCAGTAACATTTCAATAAAATGAACTATTGACAGCAGTACTGCTTTTTATCTTTGGAACGCAACCAAAAAAAAAATAATAGATCAATAATGCAGATTCCTCCACCATAACAAGTGAAAAATAGACTCAAAACGTTAATTTACAGTTCCAAAGTTTGCAGAAATCATCAAAAAATAATTCAAACGCCTTGCAATCATATAAAATAATATCGGTAGAGTAGTAAAAGAAATGTGAGAAATCCTACCGATTTCTCCCAAAGAGATCAGGCGTAAAATTAAATTCAAAGTGAATATAAAAAAAGCTGTTAGTTGCCATTTTATATATCTGCAGAAATTTTAAAATACCTGCAAGGAAAGCTCTCCAGCCTTATAAATAAACGATATAGGTAGGCGTAACGCAAGCTTTAGACAAAATTTAGCAGGAAGAGATAACCATAAAATTTGACATGGTTTAACTTGGGAAACTCCTGAATGATGGTACAGACTGAGTCTTGTTTTTTTTTGTCAGTATAAAGTTATTGACAAAATTATATCCGTCTAGGGCGGACTATATTTATATATATATATATATATATATATATATATATATATATATATATCGTTTACAATCGGGGGTGGTAAATAATATAAACAACATATCTCTAATTCCTTGAACCAAACATATTCGTACATACCTACCGTTTCGTCGTACAGTTATTCTTAAAAGAAAGAAAATGGAATATTTCATTTATCAAAACATAATAAAACTTTTTGTGTATTTGTCGGAAATATTCCTATTTATTTTCCACCATAGCACTTACAACATCATCCCAGATATAACACAATATATATGTGAGAAATGATGGTCGTGTCTCTAGAAACTTGTATAGTTATGTGTATATATAGAGTGATAATAATGAAATGTTGAATAGATAGATAGTTGAGACTTAATTGCGTCTTTATATAAATTTCCTTTATATATATATTTATATATATATATATATATATATATATATATATATATATATATATATATATATATATATATATATATATATATATATTATGGTAAATATCTACCCTTTTTAGAATATGCATTTGTACAAATATCTCACATAAAACAAAAACAAAAAGCCCATACGGCTGGTGTTTTGTCAAGTTTCTAAGAATAAGGATTACGTTGCGATTCTATATCTATGTAAAACCAACTTTTTGTTATGTTGTTTTTAAGTTTGAAAACTTAAGGTATGTCAATTTGTATGTGTGAATATACTATCAAATAATACTACAAACAACATACACAAACCTTTAAAACATAAAACATACTTTGCATATGAATAAAATTTCAATTTGTAACTTTTTATCAACACTTAGACGTATTTTGTGAATTCTTGTTGTTGTCTCATATTAGACTCATTCAGAATATTATCTTTGTTTTGTGTGATGTATATATGCGTATGTTGATGGTACTCCTCAAAACCTATCTGTTTGACGTGTCATTATTATTTTACTTTTTTTTTGTGTTGTTCTATTGTCGAGTTAAGATTACATGTCTGAGTTTAATTAGTTCGAGAAAAGTTTATTTTTATTTTATAGTGAAAGTTAAGTAAACTGAAATTTGGTTTTTGATTATACAAATCGACTTGGATATACATATTTAACTCCCTTGGATATGTCTATCGGTCTATTTAATTATCATAAACGTGATGAACGTACGATAATGTCATGATTAGTTTCATCATGGTTAGTCAAAACAAAAATTCTATTTTTGTAGTCTAGTAAGTTGAGCTTTTATCTAAACAAATTTTCAAAAGATTTACTAAAAATTACACATTGCTCTAACGCTTTAAGCCAGTTTTCAGAAATAATTTAAATCAATGAAAAACTTTATAAGGAAACTTTATCATCGAGGAAAGTTTCTAATATTTTTATTTTTTAAGCGTAGTAAACTAAGCTTTTATGAGCTTTAATAATATAATAATATTAAAACATTTCAAAAATTTCGGTATCAAAACAAACTATTGACATAAAGATTACAAAAACAAACTTTTAATGATTTATGAATAATTTCAATAAGCTTTTCTGACATGTAGTTTTTAAAATAATATTTTAAATTATAAAGAGAAAGTTCAGTTTCGGCATTATTAATAAAAACGTCACGAATCCAAAAAAAAAGAAAATCTGATCAAAAAATTAAGTTCAGCTTAAAGTTCATAAAAATTGGCCATTTCAAACCAAAAATTTGTAAACATATTCCTAACAAATGCCTTTAGTGAATATGATGTATGTATGAAAAATAAGTAATTCTGACACCGCCAAGTTCCGATTTACTAATTAATACGAAGTATAGCCAAAAAAGATTTATTAGTTCTGCTTTTCATACCTAATTTGGAACTAAGAGTCATAACCTTGCTTTTAAATCTAGTAACTTTTAAACACAAAATATTTAAGCCATTAATTGTATTTTAAAGGTAGTAGATAGTTTCATAAAATTTATAACAAAATTAAGCTTTTGAAATAAAAGTATTTTCGTAAGTTCCAAAAGCTTAGTATTAGACTTTTGTACTAAAATCAAACTTTAAATTGACTATTATTGCAAAAAATCTTTTGTTGCCTTTTTCCAAAAGCTTTTGAAAAAAAAATTACAATTCCAAATGGCCACAAGTACAGAGTAAAAAATTGGTATGTTTGAATCTACCAAGCTTAAATTTTATTACTATGAAGTAAAAGCAACAAGGTTTTATTAATTGAGCTTACATATCTAATTTTGACCTTTGTCTTTTCATATAGGAACTTTTTTACTGAAAATATCAAAAATATTCGACCAGCTTCATTTTATTTGAAGCTTTTAAATAATATTAAAAAATTAATAACATTAAAAGCTTTAAAAAGTAATTCCAAAAACTTATCCATAAGCTTAATATTAAATCAAACTTTAGAGCTTTATAAACTTTTGACTTTTTGAGCTTTATACAATTGAAACTATTCAAAATGCTTTAAATAGTTAAGTAAGCAAAGCTTTTACGATTCTAATTTTTATTTGTTTAAATTAATAATTTCAAGATCTGTTAAACAGTTTTAATCGGAAATTTAACTTTATTCTAAAGCTTTTACAAATACTTTTAAATGACTAAAAATACCAAAGTTTTAAACTTTTTGATTACTAAAAATTTCTGTAATACACTTATCTTGTAAATAACGCTTAATTATTGAAATTTTAATATTTAATACAAGTTTATTTAAAAGCTTTTCATTTATTTTTTACTTATGCCAATAAATTTATAAATTAAGTAAGCCAATAAAAATGTTGGTATCAAGAGAAACTATTGACTGAGTATAAAAACTAAGTTTATAATAAACTTTCGAAATGTTTTTTTATTAATTTTTTGTATAATATAAGAAAACAGTTTTTAATAATTTTTTTAACAATTTCATTGAGCTTTATTGACATATGGTCATTTTAAGTTTTAAAATACCAGCAAAGTGGTTTCTAAAGCTTTTGAAAAAACTACTGAATTTTTCTTACTAAAAGCAACAAGGTTTTATTATATGAGCTTACATATCTAATTTCAACCTGAGAGTCTTAATCTTGTCTTTTGGTCAAGAAACTTTTTAATTCAAAATATCAGATGTTCGCCCAACTTATTGCGTATTAAAGCTGATAGTTTAAGAAAATTAAAATCATAAAAAATAGACTAGAAGAATAGATAGAAAATAGAAGATTTTAAAAAACTTGTTTCAAAAACCTTCCAAAAGCTTAATATTAATTAAACTTTAAAGCTTTACAAACTTGTAACGTTTTTAAATTTGTTTCCTTCATTCTGGTTAACCTTTAAATCTGTTTATTATGATCTGTCTATTTTGATAACTTTAAAAAAGATTTAAAATTCTAATCGAAAATTAATCAGTTTTAAAAAATTTTGCAACCTTCTTCCAAAAGCTCTTGAAAAAAAATTACAGTTTCAAGTGGCTAAGAGTAAAAAGTAAAAAATAGCTAATTTTGACTCCGCTAAGTTTTAATTCGTTAACTATATATACGCAAAAAAGGATTTATCAATTGAGCTTTTGATACCTAAATCCAACTGAACAGTTTTAACCTTGTCTTAAATCTAGTAACTTTCAAACACAAAAAGGTTTAAAATTAAACTTTTGAAATAAAATTGATTTCAAAGCTTATTATTAATTAAGCTTTTGTAATTAAATCTAACTTTAAAGCTTTACAATATTTTAACTTGTTAAGCTTTGTTCAATTGATACTATTCCATAGATTTAGTGAACTAAGCTTTAATGATTCATATCTTTGTTTGATCATTACAATTTTTGTTATTTTAAATTTACAATTTTCAACCATTTGTTAAACAGTTTTCAATCTAAACTTGAACTTTTATTCTAAAGCTTTTAAAAATATTTTTAGGTAAGTAAAAACACAAAAGCTTTACATTTTCTGATCACTAAAGATTGCTGTAATATGCTTAATTATTGAAAAAGCTCTGTAAGTTGAGCTTATTAAAGTTAGGTAAATTTAAATGTTGAATACAAGTTTATTCAAAAGCTTTTAATTTGTTTCCTTATGACAATAAATTTATAAATTCAGTAACCCAGTAAAAAAGGAACTATTGGCTAATTATAAACTTTCAAAAATGCTTTTATATTATTATTTTGAAAATTTTAAGTAATTAAACTTTTGATAATTAGTTTCAATGAGCTTTTTCAAAAATTTCTCAAAATGAATGAATTAAACGTTAAAAGTAAGTACTAATTAAACTTTTGAACTTTATTTTGATTTCAAATAAAACTTCTAAAACTTACGCAAACTTAATAGTTTAAAATTCGGGTCCTTGTCAAAGTTATTTGCCTAATCAAGGACACCAAAGACCCAAAATTTCTGTTTGCCATAATACCCTTTAGTATAATTATATAAATGGTGATTTAAAAATAAACGATTTTTCATCGAATTTCATGGAAAAAAAATTAACTTTATGCATTTTTTAATTAAAAATTATCGAAAAACTTTTAATTACATTTTATAAATTAAATTAATTAATGAAATTCTAGCGTAACATGTAAGCTTTTAATAATCCAAATTAAAAATTAATGAGAACCATATAATTAGTTCGGGGGCAACTTTAAAACTTTTGCAATATTATAAAAACGATTTTATTGTAATGTGAGCTTTTGCGTCATGTTTTTATAATTTTAATTTTCGAAATTTTAAAACGCGTTTTTAACGATAATAGTAGGTTTTAATCTGTTTAAAACAAATGTTAAAGTTCAAGGCCAGTAAACTTATTAAGTCATAACAATAAAATCAAAAAACTTATGGAAATATTATCAAAATATCCACAGGCAATCATTTAGTGTTTTAAAAATAAACGATCTTATCGTTTAATCTTTAATTTCTATGAAAGCTTTTATTTTATATAAACCCACGTGCTTATAAAATATAAAAATAGTCTTAAAAAAATGGAAAGTAGGTAAATTCAAATACCGTAGTTCTCCTTTATAATATTAAAAATCATTTCTAGTTAAGACAGTTTTGGATAATCTCCTGTTGGCATAATCCGATCTAATCTATAAATTTCGAATAATCTAAATATCCCTACACATCGCATAATAATAGAGAAGAGAAATACTATTTTGCTATTAATAGCTTCAATATTCGCATCTTTTAGTTTGTCTGCTACTTCGTTCGTTTCATTTATAAAATAAAAAAAACTATATAAAACTTTTGTGTAACTTTTATATTTATATATTTTTTTTTTAGTTTAGTTTAGTTTGAGTTGAAGCTTTTTTTTCGTAGTATTTCTCTTCAAACTATAAAGTATTGGATATAAAACAAATATGGCGCCTTCTTTTCTTTATTTAGTAACATAATATCATATTATAGTAACAACAACTGTATACGAAAAAAAAGCTCAGAATAAAGCGTTGTACAAAATAGATACATGTTATGTATAAATATATAACGGGTGGTGTAGAAAATATCAAAAACACAATAAAAGTGCTCAATGATCCGCATAAATCGAAAAGCTTAATACAATTTCCTTTCTTTGTATTGTGGGGGTCAACAAGCTTTTTTTTGTTTGTTGTTCTAAATATTTACTCTCACCCTATTTATATGTATACAAAGAGTTTTCCACATATCTCATAAAATCTAATGATTTTTATTTTCTAAAAAAAAGAAGCAAAATCAAAAAACAACAAACAGAAAATGGAAAATCGAAACTAATTATTCACATCCGTGAACATACAGCAATATAAAAAAAAAATTTATATTTTCAAATGTTTTAATTTTAAAAATTTTCTATTTGATTTTTCTCTCTCATGGATGAAAACACCAAAAAAAAGCTTTCATTTTGTATATATGAGCTTTTGAGTTTTTATTTCATTTTGATTTGGATTATTTATTTATTTTAAGGATAAATCTTTTGTTGGTGTTATTATTGTATGCTGCTTGGCTTTTATTTACTTGATTATCTCCGTATGTTCATTATGAATGTGGTATGAGGGCAAAAAACCTAAAAAATGATAGAGACCGAGTGTAGGAGAGAAACCACCGCAACCACGATAAAAGAATGAGTGAGCTTTTTGTTTACTTTAGATAAAGAGAATACCCACGGCATATATATATATATATATATATATATATATATATATATATATATATATATATATATATATATATATATATATATATATATATATATACATGTAGTTAGGATCCAAGTATAAGCTTATAGTAAATGGTAATGTGTATACAGTTCCTGAAAATGTATTAAATACATATCTTAGCAAAAAAAAATATCTAAGAAGAAAACAATTACGAGGATACAGATAAACTTTTTATTTTTGCGTTGTTGTTTTTATTGTAGTTTAGTTTAGTTTTATTTGGCTTTAATTATTTGAGCTCGATTAAGTTTACTAATCGATTTCTTATTTTTATGTTTGTTGTTGTTATTTGTGTTCGTTTCAAAAAATTTCCTCGTCTTCTTCGTGGATTTTTAACTTAATTTTTATATTTGTTGTTTGTAATTTGTGTGCAAAGAATTTTCGATTTGTGGCAATACTTTAGTACATTGATACGAGCAACAAGACGAGTAAATAAAGCATTAAAAATGAAAAAAGATTTTTTTGGAAAATAAAAAAAACTTTTGTCGCTTTACACGACAAAGAATGTGGGTGAAATATAATTGATCAGTCTCAAATTTTTCGTATAATTATTTTAATTTTATATACAATATACAAGCTTTTTCTAAAATATTTTTTTATTTTTATTTTCAGGTAAGTTGCACTGCTAAAAATATCATAAGCTAAGTATATGTTTAATGTTATCTTGAAAGCAATTATCAGCATCAAACTGCTATTTTCATTACACTTTTGTGTTAAGTTTTAAATTTTGCATTTGACAGAATCAACAGAGACGATGATAGTAAATGCAAAAATATTTTAAATTTCAAGTTTATGATGTATGCCAAAAGTTTCGTTTAACTCGCTGACTTTTCTAAATTGTTTATTAGTTCGTATGACTCATTAATAGATGGCAGTAGAGTTGGTATTTCAAGTTGTGCCTGATTCAGAGTATGTCGAACAATATACCCTTACGATGGTCATCGAATTGCCTTAATTTTTGTTCGTGCCATCCGTGAATCTATCAAGATTGCAAGCATCTCAGAATATATGTAGTTGGACACTTTTTACTTTTAGTGACAACAATAAGGGTTGACTGACATCTCTGGATTTTATATTTAAGAACTTTTGATCTAACTCTTTGAACTCTTATTTGCGCGCCAAACAGCAATAATCTTAGAAGCTGTCTAATTGAAAAACTTGAAATTTTGCTATCTAAAGCTTTTAGATATTTTTCGGTTGAGCAGTGCTTCCAGAATCGTTTCGATTAAATATTTTGAAAAATTTGAAGCTTTTTGTACCTTTTAAAATTAATAACTTGGAATTCTTACTACATATTTTAATAACAAAGTACATCTCTCAAAGTACATCTCTAACCGTTTTTTCTTTTATTTGCTATTTTTATATTTAAACTTAGCTCAAATTAATTTAAACATTTGGAAAAATTTTGAAAAAGCTTGGCAAATTTTTAAATTTAATAGAAGCTTGCTTCGCCTTGTTCAAATCATAAAAATAAATGTTGTCCAATTACAAAATCATAAGTTCCAATTTAAATAGATACATCAAAACGGAACCATCATCAGCAAGTAACCAAAAACCTAAAGCTTCGTAATCCAACTACTTCACTCATAACTAATAAAAATATATTTTTTTTTTTTTGGTGAGCATTATAGATTTGTTTTCGTTCCTGCTCTGTTTCCGAGTAAAATAATTAGAATTTCTGAGTTTCAATGTACTGTATGTATCACATCTAGTCATAACAGCTGTGTTAAGCTGTCGTGAAAGCGGTCAACCATGCCATTAGTACTTTGTATTTTTGGCGAGAAAACAAACCGAGTCACGTCTTGATTTATAGTAGACCAAAAGTATCGAAATGTAATCAATTTACGTGTATGGATACATGAGCGCGAAATATTATGCAGTGTCAAAGACGGTTCGATGGTTCAGAAGGTGATTGTTTCTGGTCGATTTTTTGCAGTTTATTTCTCAGCCAGGTAATATAAGAAGCTTTAGTTTCGTGTTGCAAACCAGCACCTTTAAGGTCGTGTTAGATGTTTCAATTGTGATTAGGAATTTTGTGTCATTCAAAGGATAGGCCAGAAGTGTTAAGTAAGTTAATTTTTTTTAAATTGCGTAAATGCATTTTGGTATTCCTCAAGACAGGTCAAATTTTTGGTTATCTTGAGCAACTTGAGTGCATTCAATTGTGAATGAATTCGTGCTAGTATTTCTGCTAACTTAAGTATAAACTGGTGGTAGTAATTTTCCATGCCGACGAATTCCTGGAATCGGAGTAAAGCACATGAGGTGAAAATTGGCATTTTTTAAACGTCGTTGGGTGCCACGGGAAGCAAATGATAAGCTCTAACAAGATAAATTTGACTATAATTTGTGTCACCTGGTACATAGATAGAAATACTCTGCAGCATGTAAGACTCGGTCGGTTCACTGTTTCCCGTACAAATTGATCCGGCCAGATTAATTGGGTTTCCGTTATGGTTATGTATTTTTCTAAGGAAAATAATTTTTTCAGATTTCTGTCCAAATTAAGAGCTTTCGATCATCGTTTAAATCATCTCGATAGGTTAACTGGTACAAACTGATCCGGCCAGAATATTCAAATTTTCGTGATGTTTATGTAATTTTCCTGAAAAAAATAATTTCTGATTTCTGCCCTAATTATGTTACAGTATATTTACACAAATCTTAAGAGCTTTCGATCACCGTTTAAATCATATCGATCGGTTCACTATTTATGGTACAAACTGATCCGGTCTGATTATTCGAATTTTCGTGACAAATTTCTAAGTAATTTTTCAGAGGAATATAATTTTTTCTGATGGTCGGCATATTCCTAATTAACTCGTTTGTTAAAGTTCCGTAAAATCAGCTTTGTGACATGTGATCTAGATTTTGTGGTTTTGACACTGGTAGATGACCCGCATTTATTTATTTATTAACCATATTCGTTATTGATTGTGAAATGGATTAAAGTTGGTGTGCTAACTCGAATAGAAGCATGCAAATGCCGGGGCATATGATCTACGAAGGGGTCCATATGTCTGTTCGTGTGCCTTTCGACAATAATGTGCATTTCGAATAATGAAAAGGTCTGTGACGGTATCGACAAGAAATGGTCATTATTTATTGCCTGTTTACCTAAAATAAAGCTTTACCCTAATTTAAATCATCTTTTTGTCTAATTTTTGCGAATTTTATTTTTTGTTGTCTAACTGTAACTTTAACAGAAATAAAATAAAAGTTCAATAAAAAGACGGAAGTTAAAAAAATCCATTGAGCTTTTATAAGTGGGTACTATCTGAATTAGTGAAAGTTGGTAATAATTAATTTAAAGTGTAACTTATTTAAAAAAGCTCAAATCTTAAACACACCGAAGCTACGGTTAAATTTCCCCTATAGTTTTAATATAATTAAAATGTTATAAAAGCTCTAACTATTTTTAATATGCCAAATTTATAAAACTGACTTCAAACTCAAAAAAACTAATTTCAAAAGTATTCGAGATCAAAAGCTTCGAACCAACGTCCATTTATTTTTTATTAGCTTTGCCTAAATAATATTTACATTAAAAACTTTTAATTTATTTGTATAAAAGCTTCGTCGTCCTTTCACTACTGTAAACTAAATTGTTTTAAGAAAGCTTTTAAAATTAAAGTTTCTTTTGGAAATATAATAACCTAAAAATTGCCATTAATCCTGTCTATAGTAACAAAAAGACGTCACCATTAAAAAAACATTTTAAATTTTAGGGTATTACTTTTAGATGTATTGAGCCATTTTCAACATTAAATTTTTATTTTAAATCTTTCATCATAAAATATTTTAAAGCGTTTAAAAAAGGTTCATTAGTTTTTTAAAAAAGCTTAACAAAATTACACATGATCGTATTAAATTAAATTCGGCTGTGAGCTTTTAACTTCCTTTACTTTAATTATGTATGCAAAAAAAAACATTTAAATACACCACCATTAAAATTAAAATAGAATCTAAATAAAAACTAGAAAAACATTTTACGAAAGCACAAAAAAAAATTTTAATCATTTTCGTTATTTATATTATAATAAATTTATCACAATTAGCTTTTGGCCATGAAAATTTTCATTTTTCTTTTTAAAAGTAGTATGTATATAAAATGAATCCTTTTTGTTTTTGTTGGTTGTATATTGTTATTGTTATTTTTAAAATAAAATTCCTTATCCTTATTTTTGGTTTTGTAGAAAAATAAAAACAAAAATAACAAATTAAAATTATTATTATTATAAGGATGTACATTAATTATTTTAAGAGATATAATAATAAAAATAATAATAGTAGAACCGAAAGTAATATAATTATTATTATTATTACTATGTATATACAAACATATTATAAAGGAAACATGTATATATATATATATATATATATATATATATATATATATATATACACTCCTTTTTTACTGATTTGCCATTTTAACTTTTAAGTACTTTAATCTCTCACATTTATTTGCCAGATAAAAGAGTTATTTCTTTTATTCTCCTGTGAAAAGCAGGTTTTATGAATTTCCCAAAACAAACTTTTCTTACGTGTGCTTAAAATTTTTGTTACTTTTCTATGATTTTCCATTTCTCCGCTTATTTGGAATTCTTTAATACATATATCCATATTGGGAAGAAGTCCATATTAGAAAAGTATATTTTCAAAAAAAAAAAATGTTCGTATAGAATAAAAGCTTTGTTTAATTTAAAAACCACCAAAAGGTATCGAAAGCTCATTTATTTTCAGTTTTGGAGTGAAATCGGGCGAATATATTCTAAAATATTGACGAAATTCATGGTTTAGGAATAGCGATGATTTAACCAAATTTCTGAAAGTCCAACCAAACAATCCAAACAGGATATCGGTTAGGACCGATTAATTTGATTTAAAAGGTTCCCAGTCCTGAATTATGTATATTTTCGACACCACAACTTTTTTTATTAATATGCTTAAAAGATTGTTTGTTATTTCGGATATAACGACAGTTCTCATAATTGGTTAAAATTTTTGTCTTTCCTTTGGTGTTAAACTTTATTCATTCGGGTTGAAAATAGTTACAAAGTACTATTGTCCGGAAAAGTTTAGCTCGTAAATTTAACTGTAAATTACAATGGTACATGATCGGGCAAAAAATGTATTTAAGATTCAATTTATTATTTTTAAATTTATCTTTACATTGATTTATGTTCTTTCCGTTTGTGTGGCAAAGTTAGTTCGCAATCGTTCAATAGGATTAACTTAATTCCGATCATAGTTATAAATCAGACACCATTTGCTCAAAAGATGAATCAGCTAAAAAAGGGTTTCTAAAAAAATGGATTTTTAAAATTAAGCGTAGCAGGCGCATGTCTGATGTTTTGTACAATGATTCGGTTTTCTAAGCAAATGGTTCAACTTGATGTTGAATTTCTTCAAAACAAAAGGCTTTCTGGTTCGATAATATTTTATTTTTTACAAAAATATTTTGACAAAATAATTTTGTTGGTCAAGCCATTTACATCAATTCAAAAATTCTTATAACTTATTTCTGCTATCTTATAATAGATGTCAGTTTATAATGCAAAACGTAATGTAATTGTGTGTGGCATGAACTTAGCGATCGCTTTGAAATGGTAATTTAAATTGATTGACAGCAAACATAATTTATGTATGGGACGTTTCATATGTCCCGAAAATGTTTTTAACAGTGACAACTTTGATGTGATTATCAAGTCCTGGATGTATTTCATTTATTTTACCCAATAACCACATTGATGGGGAAACGTTACTGTGTTTTATGATCAAAATTTTTCCAATTTTCACATCTCATTGTAATTTATGTCATTTGGTTTTATTCTGCATGGTTGTTAGATATTCCAAGGACCATTTCTTCCAGATGTGTTGATTCATCTTTTGCAAAATTTGAATATTTCGTGTAAGTAATTGCGAGCTACAATATTTTTTTTTTCATTATCACTGAGATATCTGAGATATCATTATATCTGCTGCATAGATTTGCTATCTTAAGGCTTGGACCAGCATGAAGATATTATAAATTATGTGCTTGTACTATTAGCTCGATTAACGTATCCTTGGCTATCAAAATTATATTGTGTTCAATGTCTTATGAATGGATACATTTGATAGCCTGTCACCAACTTATAATAGCCCTGATTCATCGATAAATGGCTCGAGGGACTTAAATTAATTGGATGTTAGTAATTCGTTTCTGAGAGTCAATACGACAGCTTGTACGTGATGAAGTAAAAGATGTTGTGGTTTACTGAATAGGTGTGATGAAATATTGGAAAAGCATTCCATTTTTTGGGTGTGATGCCAACCAATCTAAAACGCTAGTGGCATCTATCAAAGCAACTACTTGAGTAATTTGTGTCTTCAATGATTTTTCGACGGTTGACAGATGTCGAAATAAGAGCATTCCATCACAGTTCTAATTTTGCAATTGATATCTGCATAATAGCTGCCACCTTAGTTTTTGCAGATAATAGTATAATGACTGCCTTACCATTATATTTGAGCACTTGTCCATATATACGACGGCTGAATAAGCATATTTGGATACATCTTAGAATCCATGTAACACTTGCAGGTTTCGTTTGGATCTAAATGTCTTCCCAGTTTTATATGGTAACTTGTGTAATATTTGTATCTATTTTGTCGTAAGTTTATCCCAGTCGAAGTTATCTGAGAGCCAACCTAATAGATCAAACAACCTACTTGCTTCAGAGAATTCCCTTTTTAGTTATATTTAATATTTACTTTTAAATTTTACACAATCGTCCCCATAACATAAAATACACAAAATGCAGTCACGTTGAAAACTTTAAAAAAAAGCTTTACCTAATAAAACAAAATAAAATTTATTCAATATTAATTAGTAGGTAAGAACTTAAGAGGTCATTTTTTCATACAATGGTAACATAATATCTAGATCAAGATTTCTAGGTTAGCTCCAAAATTTTATCGGTGCAAATTATTACATTTCATTTTTTTCCAGTACTGGGGAACTGCAAATTAGCGGATTCAAGAACTTAAAGTTTATTTAATATTCAATTTTTCTTTCAAAGAATTTAATATTTATGGATTTAATATTCATTTTTCTTTTTGCAGTCAGAAGAAAGCGTCCGGTGTTCTTACACGCAACTTAATTAAAACTGCTTTAGTTTCTCTTCCAATATCGGGATCGACAATTTTAGGCTTTGTTCAAGAAGTATACAAGCACTATAATACGACCAGTGTATGAAACTGTAGTATCACAACAAATAAATTTTACTTTATCTTCAAGATTCTAGTCTACAATCGCGTTCCAAACCGCCTTCGTCTGTTTGCTTCCTAAAGAGCTTTCTAACATTGTCGCAGCTATCAAATATTCTTAAATCCCCTTTGAAACAACCAATTCGTTTTAAAAATGAACTTTTATGGCTTTCACACGCTCTTTGTGTTTTCCGTACAATTCTTTTAGTTGAAGGCTTACTTATCAGAAATTCATCATTATTATAAGCAAGCGCCTCAATAGTAGATTCAAGAATAATCATAAAATCACTTTTACTAAATTAAAACCAGCCTGTTACTAATTTTGTAAATTTTTAAGAAATATTGAGAACGCCGCTTAGTTAGCAAGTACTGACATATTTCGATTTTAGTCGGCACGTGTTGCCGTCATCCTACGTACAAAAAATTTTATTGACAATCACATCACAAGTAATGACTGATTTTTTTAGGACGACCTAATTTATATATATATATATATATATATATATATATATATATATATATATATATATATATATATATATATATATATATATATAATCTAATTATATTTTGATTACAATTTAATACGTCCTAAGTAAATATTCGTAAATGACTCGATCGTCCCTAATAATATACAATACACAAAACGCAGACACGTTCAAAACTTTTTAAAAAAGCTTTCGCTTATAAAACAAAATAAAATTAATTCAATTATTTTTTTCGTCGAAACCCGAATAACCTCTTATACTCGTTACACAAATATTATTATTATATTTTTATTTTATCTTACGTAATCCTGATTGAAATTTGATGATATTGGAAAATATCGTTACAACAGCAAAAAAAAACACAACAACAAAGCAGCGATAAGAAACAAACAACATTTAAGAAGAAAGTACAGAAGGATTATTATCAAATGTTTTTTTTTATCAATATCGTGAATTTATCCTTTTTTGGTTATGCTGAGATATGCAAATTTTTTTTTTTTTTTTTTTTGAATTTTCATCAAGCAACATCACTAAAAAAATATTACAAAAATAATAAAAATGATTGATTTTCCCCGTGCTGCAATATACATACTCGGTATTATATACCTGTTTTCAATTAAATCGTGTATATTGATTGAAATTATTAAATTGGTTTCAAGGATCATCATCATCATCAATGTCAGGCGACGACTCTCCTTCCTTTCCTTCGTGAACCGTAAATTGAAAAATAATAAAATTCAATGAGCATGTAATCAGATTGGTAATTTTTATATATTGTGTACCACATAGTACACCATGAGTGTGTGTGTGTAAAAAAACACACTCATATGTAAAGGGTGACCAACTTTAGTTTACAAATATTTTGTAATACTTTTTTTAATCGAAGAAAACTTTCACAGTTCAATCGCAAAAACTTTGTGGGTATTTAAGACACCTAAAGGTGAAATATCTCGACCTAGAAAATTTCAGTACTGAACATTCGGTTGGATCACTCTTTATATATATATATATATATATATATATATATATATATATATATATATATATATATATTCATATATATATATATATATATATATATATATATATATATATATATATATATATATATATATATATATATATATATATATATATATATATATATATATATATATATATATATATATATATATATATATATATATATATATATATATATATATATATATATATATATATATATATATATATATATATATAAGGCGAAAAAAAGCTTAAAAGCTCGTTTCCCCATAAAATAATTGAAAAATTTAAGATTTTCGTTCTCGTCTCATTCTAATAAATTCAATGAATTGAGAACAACTTGTATATCCTTTATACATTTTAACTGTATGTACAGTATGTATGTCACAGGATAAAGCATAAAATTAAAAAGATATACAAGGAAGCGTATCCATACAGAAGATAACAACATATATACATATATGTGAGTGTTTATTCCTATGTTCACAGTACAAACATAAAAATTGTCAAAAAATCAAAAAATTTATGAGGTTTTCCATGTTGTTGCTGCTGTTGGGTGTTGTGTACCAAGCGAAAGAAATATGTATTGGGAAAGACAAGACAATTATTTTTGATTGGAAGTTTATTGTCAGGAATGTCAAAAATAAAAAATAAAATGATATGCCATAAGAAGGTGGGAATTTAATTATATTTATATATGTATATATATATATATATATATATATATATATATATATATATATATATATATATATATATATATATATATATATATATATATATATATATATATATATTCACTGTCACAAAACTTCGATCCTGCTTTACAAAATCATCGATGACTTTTTCATAAAATTTTACAGATATTTTCAATTTACACAGCACTTCCTTTTCAAAAACACTATATAGAGCAAAAGCTAAAATTTTTTTTGGCCTATTCTATTTCGAATGAAATTTAAAAAAAAAAATTACTTAGGAAAATAATCTCTTCACTTGCAATTGTTGTGGAATTAGTCAAAAAATAAATAACATAAATTGTGTGCTTCTTGAAAATCAAAATTTAGCACAGCTCAATTTTTAAAATCTGATAACCATCCAACAATTCGATAAATTTAATATAGTTTAAATCTTTCAAGTTTAATTAATTTTAACTTTTAGTCGTTATATTAGAATTGCAAAAGGTGGTAGTTCAAATCCTTAGTTATTATGTATTGTTTGTTTCTTCGAAGAAGCTAAAAAAAATGCACCATGGTCCTTTTATAAATATAAATAACCTCGAAAATACTTCAGAGTTGAGTACCATTTTTTACAATTACGTCAAATGGAAAACTTCGTTAAGATGAATTGTTAATAAAAGCTACCATTCCAGATAAACTTGAACTGAATATTTTGAATGGCTTATTAAGCTGGAACGAAACTTAATTGAATTAATATGAAAATAATCAAATAACCACTGCCGTAAGCACCATTAAAACTTTGATAAAATAATTTCTGTTTAACCATCAACATACTAACCTTTTTAGTTAATATATTTCCATGTCTGTGCAAATTAATAAAAAATAGATTTTTTTGTGCACATCTAAGCTTTCGTTTAAGTTTTTAAAATTAACGATTTAACTTTAAACTTTAATTTTTAAACTTAAAACTTTAAACTTTACACTTTAAACGTTAAACTTTAAACTTTAAACTTTAAACTTTAAACTTTAAACTTTAAACTTTAAACTTTAAACTTTAAACTTTAAACTTTAAACTTTAAACTTTAAACTTTAAACTTTAAACTTTAAACTTTAAACTTTAAACTTTAAACTTTAAACTTTAAACTTTAAACTTTAAACTTTAAACTTTAAACTTTAAACTTTAAACTTTAAACTTTAAACTTTAAACTTTAAACTTTAAACTTTAAACTTTAAACTTTAAACTTTAAACTTTAAACTTTAAACTTTAAACTTTAAACTTTAAACTTTAAACTTTAAACTTTAAACTTTAAACTTTAAACTTTAAACTTTAAACTTTAAACTTTAAACTTTAAACTTTAAACTTTAAACTTTAAACTTTAAACTTTAAACTTTAAACTTTAAACTTTAAACTTTAAACTTTAAACTTTAAACTTTAAACTTTAAAATTTAAACTTTAAACTTTAAACTTTAAACTTTAAACTTTAAACTTTAAACTTTAAACTTTAAACTTTAAACTTTAAACTTTAAACTTTAAACTTTAAACTTTAAACTTTAAACTTTAAACTTTAAACTTTAAACTTTAAACTTTAAACTTTAAACTTTAAACTTTAAACTTTAAACTTTAAACTTTAAACTTTAAACTTTAAACTTTAAACTTTAAACTTTAAACTTTAAACTTTAAACTTGGAACTTGGAACTTGGAACTTGAAACTAGGAACATTAGACTTTAAATTTTAGTACAAGGTCACGAACGGTTGATTTGTTTTCAGCCACCGCAATCTTAATTTATTTATTTATATTTTTAACAAAATTACACAAATTTCAGCATTTATGGTGAAGGTCTTGATGGACCCAAGCAATAGTTTACCTTAATGCGGCGTGCTCGAGAGGAAAATACATACTGCTGCCCGTGACTAAACAGTGGTTTTAGGGAAGGTATAGTTCAAAAGTGGAATTTTGTCCTTTGATCACTAAAGTTTATGTATGTTTCCATAACAATCGCTCTTTGACTACCTTCTGTAGCATCAACAGAAAGTGTTTGTCTTTAATCTACTCCAAGAGTCTTTCGACTCAATACCGCATTTCATAAGCTTCCGTGAATGGATTTATAGTTGCCTTAAGAACACTGAGTTGTATCATTAACTCAACAAGGTTACAACTAGTATTTTCATCTAGAAAGGTGAAAGTAACAAACAATAATGAACTGCAGTGGTTGCACAGGAGCCATATTTTTTTGTTATGAATTTTAAAATTCACTTTTTACTAAAAATCACATACAACAATGTCTGATTGAATTTTTTGGCCAAGTAAATAATGTGTTAGTGACAAAATAAACCTTTTTAGTTAATATATTTCCATGTCTGTGCAAATTAATAAAAAATAGATTTTTTTGTGCACATCTAAGCTTTCGTTTAAGTTTTTAAAATTAACGATTTAACTTTAAACTTTAATTTTTAAACTTAAAACTTTAAACTTTACACTTTAAACGTTAAACTTTAAACTTTAAACTTTAAACTTTAAACTTTAAACTTTAAACTTTAAACTTTAAACTTTAAACTTTAAACTTTAAACTTTAAACTTTAAACTTTAAACTTTAAACTTTAAACTTTAAACTTTAAACTTTAAACTTTAAACTTTAAACTTTAAACTTTAAACTTTAAACTTTAAACTTTAAACTTTAAACTTTAAACTTTAAACTTTAAACTTTAAACTTTAAACTTTAAACTTTAAACTTTAAACTTTAAACTTTAAACTTTAAACTTTAAACTTTAAACTTTAAACTTTAAACTTTAAACTTTAAACTTTAAACTTTAAACTTTAAACTTTAAACTTTAAACTTTAAACTTTATACTTTAAAATTTAAACTTTAAACTTTAAACTTTAAACTTTAAACTTTAAACTTTAAACTTTAAACTTTAAACTTTAAACTTTAAACTTTAAACTTTAAACTTTAAACTTTAAACTTTAAACTTTAAACTTTAAACTTTAAACTTTAAACTTTAAACTTTAAACTTTAAACTTTAAACTTTAAACTTTAAACTTTAAACTTTAAACTTTAAACTTTAAACTTTAAACTTTAAACTTTAAACTTGGAACTTGGAACTTGAAACTAGGAACATTAGACTTTAAATTTTAGTACAAGGTCACGAACGGTTGATTTGTTTTCAGCCACCGCAATCTTAATTTATTTATTTATATTTTTAACAAAATTACACAAATTTCAGCATTTATGGTGAAGGTCTTGATGGACCCAAGCAATAGTTTACCTTAATGCGGCGTGCTCGAGAGGAAAATACATACTGCTGCCCGTGACTAAACAGTGGTTTTAGGGAAGGTATAGTTCAAAAGTGGAATTTTGTCCTTTGATCACTAAAGTTTATGTATGTTTCCATAACAATCGCTCTTTGACTACCTTCTGTAGCATCAACAGAAAGTGTTTGTCTTTAATCTACTCCAAGAGTCTTTCGACTCAATACCGCATTTCATAAGCTTCCGTGAATGGATTTATAGTTGCCTTAAGAACACTGAGTTGTATCATTAACTCAACAAGGTTACAACTAGTATTTTCATCTAGAAAGGTGAAAGTAACAAACAATAATGAACTGCAGTGGTTGCACAGGAGCCATATTTTTTTGTTATGAATTTTAAAATTCACTTTTTACTAAAAATCACATACAACAATGTCTGATTGAATTTTTTGGCCAAGTAAATAATGTGTTAGTGACAAAATAAAGCAAAAACAGGTTTTTACACTTTGTGAAAGTGACATCTAATGGAATAGTTTTGAAAAAAACAAGTTTGCTCAAAAATACAAAAGATGGCAGTAGTGGTTGAAAATGTATATCTTAACAGTGCGACATGATCTAGACGAATATAAAGTGTGTTACCCTTTTATATAGGATTGCAGCATAATTTGAAACAAGATATATAGAAACTCATATGGGACCGTAGACTATGTTTAATATATATATATATATATATATATATATATATATATATATATATATATATATATATATATATATATATATATATATATATATATATATATATATATATATATATATATATATTTATAATTTTCAAATTAAATTGAATTTTCACCATCATAAAGCTTTTAGTTCCAAATATGTGTACAAACAAAAAAAATGTCTACACAACGACAAAAACCAAAAAAATATGTCTGCAAATGTCACTTTCAAGTACACACACATACATACAATATATTGGTTTTTATTTTATTTTTCGTCGTCGTCATCTTTTAATTAAAACGGAAAATTCTTTCTTCTTGTGTTCTTCTGCTTACCAAGTGTCATCATATACGCACAATTCGTTCTTCGATATGTTATTTGGCGGTAGTGTGGCACAAATAAAAACCTATTAAATTTCACTTCAATCAACTGCAAAGTAGAAAATTTTCCAAACATTTCGAAATTCTATATGAAAATATATACATCAAATTTAGGGAAGACGAAAATACAGTGGAAAATTTAAATTAAATTTTTAATTTTTTTTTTTTTTAGAATTTGTTCCTTGCTGTGTTTTTACACACAATATTTTTTGACATGACTTTAAGTAATTTTCAGTATATTGTGTTCAGTAAATGTGTATGTATAGTAGATACAAGATGAAAATGAAAATGAAAAAAAAAATTAACTGAATTTATTTGATGGCGACATAAAAAGACAGTAAAATATTAGAAGCAAGAAAATGTTGTTTCTTCGTCGCTTTTGTGTTCAGATATTTTACATTGTCATTTTCATCCATTCACCACCCAACTTTTATTTTTTATTTTTTTTTTTCGTCGCAAGTAAATATTTGTTTCTGTAACCGACCTTCCCTCATCCCATATACCACTAAATTGTTCGTATTAATAATATTGTACAAGAAAAATGTAACATTGAAAAATAGATGAAAATTTACAACTCATTCCTCCCATGAGGAAAATGAAGCTCAATTTATAACCCATATTTGAATTTTTCTTCGTTTTTTTTTTTTTTGTTCTGTTTAAACATTCATTCATGACGTAAATAGAATGGAATTTATATGTTCTGGTTTTTATTGGAATAATATATAATTTATATATATATATATATATATATATATATATATATATATATATATATATATATATATATATATATATATATATATATATATATATATATATATATATATATATATATATATATATTTGAAGCAAAAGTATGTTACATGTGTAACATAAAAATGTTGCGTATGCGACAATATGATTATTTATATTTAATCAAATCTTAAATCATAAATTGCATGATATATTATATATATATATATATATATATATATATATATATATATATATATATATATATAAAGCACCGCATGTTACTATCAAATAGACAATGTAACCATTCAAAAGCACTTCCCTATTGTTTGCGCACGAATATACGATATGACAAAAGAGCGTTTCCACATTCCGACTAACACACAAAATCCTCACAAAATTTATATTTATATGCGAGTATTAAAATTAGAATTAACAAAAGACTTTCTTCTGTAAAAAGCTTTGTACAACAACAACAATATTAAAAACTTTGTGTATCGCAGAAAGTAGTACCAACGAACAAAATGAATTATGGCAGAATGATAAATTTATGTTTGGTATTAAAATAAGTAAAAAAAAAAAAAACTTTTCTAATTATATATACTTAGTTTATTAAAAATAACAACGACATGAACTAAAAAAAAAAAAGCTCGACTTTAAACTTTTTATTTTTTAATATATAAACCCAATATAATTTTTTCTTTTTTCTTCGTTCCAATATGTACTATAAAACATCTTAGTCACAAGACATACTTTTTGTATGTTCCAATTCGGTCGAGCTTTTTTTTTTTAGTATAACTTTAAGTTATCCGGCATCAAAAAACAAAAAAAAAATGAAAATTACTATGATAAACCATATGAACACATTGTGCATAAGGATATTATATGGAAATAGGATGATCGATAAAAATAAATTTAATTTTCTTCAAATAAATTAGATACATAAATGGAAGAAAATTCTAAGATGTATAAAGCTTTGTGGAGTTTGTGTGTAGCATTTTGTTATATTGTTTCAATATCCGTATAAACGTTCATCCAAAGGGTATTTTAATTTCCTGGCAAAAGTGTAGTTTGTTTGACCTTACCAAATTTCCAGTTACTGATACAGCAAAAATGATGATAAAATAGAAAAAAACTAGCCAAAGAATATTTAAGTAGTTATAGTTTTAAAAATATAAGCAAAATGTTTGCATGTGATATGTTAGATCTGAAAACTTTCGACCACACTTTTTTTGTAAAAATGATATTCCAGAAATCTTTCAAACTCGTTTTAACGTAAATAAACAAAGTTCGGGAAACTTTTTTAGTTTCCTTAAAATATTTTGTAACGTTGTTTGGTGAAAATTGATTCCTTCTACAGGAAATATTCTCACTTTCATTTTCCACTTTGTATGATTTTTTATATTAACATTATGTAAATTTTCCGATAATTCTGCTGTTAATTTAGAGCTTTTTAAACTTGTTAGGAAAATGAAATGTTAAAGTTCTAAACATAGAGCTTTCAGAATACTTGTATAAGCTTCATTTTCAACGTGAATATGGTTTGCCCAATGGATTTGGCTCAGCTTTATTAGGATAACAATTAATAGTTTATTAATGCTAAGATAGAGCTTTTGAAAAATTGTAAAGCTCGATTTTAGCACCAAAAGTTTCAACCTAAACAACTGGTATTATAAGTAACTAATACTGGTATAGATTTGGGTCGACCCTTGCTTTTGAATACTAGCTAATCTAATACCTTCCGATTTATGGCGGCAGCCTAAACCTTTCCGTTATATATTTTATATTTCATGTATTCTAACCTTAATCATTACTTTCATTCCGTTTCAATTCGATCTTGTGATCAGAATAGTCGACGCTCAATCAGTTTAACAGCGTAGAGTAAAAGATCTTTGCGAAAGTTGAATGTTACTGGTCATATTATGGCTTTCATTTTTTTTCCGTCCCATTCGCAAAAATCCGAATTTAAAAACTAAAAGTTCAATAATTAAGTAAATTTACTTACTGGGCCTTTAATTTTCTCGACAGCTTATGCAAATTAGGCAGAAATTACGTGAAGATTGTCACTGTTAAATAAGTTTCTAACATTTCTAGAAATGTCAATGTTATTAGAAGAAAGGACACGACATCTCCTAATTTGGTTCTGGAAAAATATTCCGCTAAAGACTTTGATTGAATTACTCGACGTAAGCTTTGATTATGCGTTGATTTTAAAGTTTGTAGTGACTCGTCATGGGACCACAAAAATTAACCCCCGAAATTTTCGAAAGGTCTGGCAGGTTGTATTTGTTGAGCTGGCAAATTACCCTTCAACTGCTGATTATGTACGAGGCGATGTCGAAAACGGATGAAAAAACATCATACTGCATAACATAAATAATGAACCTTTGTGATTGGTTTAGGTCTTCAGATGTAAATATAGACATGCTGCAAAAATAGGCACCTTGTGCCTTACTTTTATGACAATGAACCGATGGGTGTACGCAAAACTGCGACGACGAAGCTTTTGGAATGAATTCACAAATTTGCACAACCAGACCAAACGTTCCTTTTGGTTGAAATAACATTACGACATTAATATTGCTGGTACTTTACCAATACCGGGACTTTTCCGTCATGCCTGCACCTGGACTCGTTAGTCAATCGCTGAATTGTAGACACCCGATTCGAAAAAAAGTCCAATTATAGATGGATGAGCCACCAACCAAGTCAAAACAGTTACAGAATATATCCAGCAAAATACCCCACTTATCCTGATTCCTAGATCCGAAACGAAAAAAAGAGCTGTCGCGACCACATTTCGCTACACAATTAATAATTCAGATATATCGGGCAAATTCACATAATTCGCTAGCACTAAATGTAATAAAATTCATCATCAGATCAAAACTGAGCTTTGCTTCGCACACCACCTACATCTGAATAGTTACATTAACGAAACACATAACCCTCATTATATAATGGTGACCCCCACGTAAACTAGGTGAACATGTTTAAACCTGCCGAAGGAACATAGAAATACCGACGTTCGGAACGCGTATGACGGTTAATTTTAGATTTCTGACAGGGAATACACTTTTTTACTAATACCCAGTAACTACATTCATTACCTACATTCAAAGACCATGAAGCTTTTCGAAAATACTTCTACCGTTGACTACGCTCCAACTTTCACACGATTGGTGTCGTCAATAATTTGTGGTCGGTGTTGATGAAAATATCCTATGCCGACTACGAAACATCGAAATTGCTTAATAGCAATTTATATAAGCAGTGGCTCCCGGTTGAAAGAAGAATAATTTTGTTCGAAAAGGAAAACTTTTTCCAATGACACTTGAGCTCTTCTAAAATTTCCGCTGCACACAATTTAAGTAGTTGATTCGATATAGAATTGGTTAGTTCAACTCGAGATTTACCATACAATAAGTGACTTTGATGAAAAGATGAAACGAGTGAATTAACAAACCTGACTAAGAGTAATCTGCTACCAAAATTGTCTCATCAAAGCTCTTCCGCAAATGCTGCACTCGAAAACATATCATATCATTACCGTCAAAGTCTTCTCGAATCTCGTATGTTGTGTTGAATGTAATGATTCGCCGAGAGTAACAAAACGTACAAATATTTCTGAAGTAACTAAAATCGTAGACCTAATTAGATTGATATCACCGGTTGTATTATTAGGTTCTTGGTGGCACTCTTACACAAGGATTTAAAAAAAACTACGACTTATTTTTGATCACTGTCCAAATCCAACGAAAAACACATGGGTTCGTGGATACAGTCAAAAGGGTTACGGTGCTGTTGTCTATGTTCGAAACCAAACTTCAAAGGGAATTACCCTTCAATTATTGTGTTCGAAATCCCGAGTCGTCCAGTTAAACAATCAACTTTGTTTCGCCTCGAACTACTAACTTGGCGATAAGCTACTATCAAAATTAATAAGTTCAAACTGATTCACTTGATGGCTATTTTTCTGGATAGATTCCTTGATTGCCTTGCATTGGTTGAACGCCTCGTCTAATCGGTACAAATTTTTTTGTTACCAATCGTGTTTCAAGAATTGAATCTATAGTTGCAACAAACACTGGCATCATGTCGATTCCAAATACAATCCAGCCCACTTAATATCCACGGTTAGAAGTTTTTTTATCATCAGATTATGTCAAAATTTCTAAGCATCGAAACTCTATGAATTAATTGCAAAAGTTTGATCATGTCAACGCAGTTGGACGAATCAGAAGAAATTTTATTGTGTATCCATGGAAAGGGTTCTTTTCTGACTATATATTCATGTAAACATAAAGGTCTTCCAAATTCTTAATTTATGGTTTATGATCCCAAATTGAATTCGTTATAATTATTCATGAGTGATGATGGGATTATTCGGGTAGGTGGTCGGTTGAAATTTTCTTCATTATCTTACTGTTTAAAGCATTCCGCTTCGCTTCTACCCAAACACTTCTTTACATAAGCAGTATTTTTATTTATTCACTGAACTCGCTTTCATGTTGGTCGTCTTAAACTTTCGGCAGCCGTACGATGTAATTATTGGCCAATAAATGGAAGTCGCCTGATTTGGTCTATTTTGCAACAAAAGCTGTTAACCTAGAGCTGGTATCGTCACTTTCAAATTTATAGCTACACGCGGCCTACTAAAGAAAATTGTTTAAAAATTTAACTTATGCATCAAAGAAATAAGATTGAGTGACCATTTGCTCCGCCCTGTTCATCGAACTTTGGTGGCATATACCAAGCTTCAGTCAACTCTGCAAAATCCCATCTCCACCGATTAACAGTAAGATTCAAGCTGACTTATGAGGAACTTAGTATCTAATTAAACAAGTCGAAGCTGCGTTGATCTCTTAACCACTGGTTACCATATATACGCGCCATATCTACCATATCTAAAATCAAACGCGCTGCTAAGAAAATTGCTCCATTACCAATTGATCTTGTAACCTATATCTATTCTTTGGAATTACATCATAAATGTGCACGACCAAACCAAACTTCATAAATATCGGGACTTTTCCAACACGCATGCAAATTTGTATTAACATCCGACAAAAACCCGGGGTCATTAAGACAAATCGAGTTTTAAATAATTTCTAGTGTAACATCCCCCTAAAAATGAGGCCACTCGGTTGTTTTTTGTGTCTACGTTAGTCAATCGCCAGTTACCTTGATTCCTAGCTCCAAAACGTTAAGATTTTAGAGCTGTGGGCTAAAATTTCAGCTACACACAAACGGTCACTGGGGTTACAAGTTTTAATAACTTGGCTACAACATTTTTCTTATTGCTCTTTACATGTTGGTGGTAACGGCTCTTTCCATTCACTTTTTAATATTAACAAATGTTGCATTTTTGATTTTTGCCAACACGGCAACACCACAATTACCGAGTAAACAATCCGAACATTTCGTAGTTGCTTGTTCTTAGTGTAAGTCCAAAGCCTTTCGCAGTCATTGTTATCAATTTTCATACTTGTTTTTCGAATCCCTGTAGGATTTCGGGCGTCGTTTGAAAACCTCTTGCGAAGGTCAAATCATCATCTTTGAGACTTACTAAAAGTATGCCTCACTATCTCACATGTGGTGCTGTTTCTATTATTTTGTGTTGGATAATCTGTGAACGACTTGGCTCATCTGCCTTCGACGAAAATTGTTGCACTGAATTATCCTAGTATATAGTGACGCTGGCCAAATTTCGACAATGGCCAGCTTTACTGAACCGAATTCGATGTTTGCTTTGCAGACAATTAATGGAAATTGAAAGCCTTTTTGCTTCGTCAAGACGAGACAATGATGCCATCATGTTGGATTGGCAATGATAAATATCATGGCCGATGCCCACGGATGCGCTTAAGCTACTACTATCTCTGTAATTATGTTTTAAAAAGGATTTTGACTAAACAGCAGATGTTACTAAATCAATGTTAAGTTGTAACGACAAAAAACGCTTGTTAAGGCAAATTTCTAAATCCGACAACTTAGGAAGTTTTCTCAGTCTCCTTTTTTCATTTTGGTACTGAAGTCCCGTTAATTTTTCCGCAAACCAAAAATACAAAGAATGCATTGGCCTTACCCTCATAACTGCCCAGTGCTAGTAATGTATGGAAATTTCAATTCACGCAATATTTCTAATCCTTTGATTGTGTTTATGGCGAGACCTCTTAGGCAAAGTTGAAGGTGCGTTTGCTTTTCAACACAAGAAAAATTTCATTATTGTGCACCAAAGTTGTAAATGTTTGAAAAAAATAATTCTGTCGGTATATTTACTTAAAAAATGAAGCAGCTCTGAAAGCTCTAATTTTAGTCAACGAGCGGCATAGATATTAGAAGGCTGTAAAATTGAAGTGTAAGTCATGATACTTTCGCGAGATAGAATATCTGGTTTTCGTGAAATTAATCGAACAGACTTTACCAAATTTAATATAATTTGTTAATGATTGTTGATGTTGCATTTGCTAAGGAGCTATCTGCTTTAATACCCACCAAATGTTTGTTAGTGATAAATTCAAACCAATGGAACTAACGCTTATAGATATTAGCCTGACAAGTTGAACACGATTTTATTTTGTACAATTTACCTTAAACATGCTAATATCAACAATGTTAATATTATATAGTAAAATTACTTCGCGAACTGTATACCCATTACCATTTATATACACTATCTAACAACAGTATATCAACATTTTTTTTTTTTACTCGTGTTCATGTTATTGTGTTCAATATTCTTGTTTTCTTATAAATTTTACTTAGCATCCAGAACAATGTAAATGCAAAAATATTCTACCTATTTTGATATTATTATTATATTTTTTTGTTAGTTGCTAGTTACACATCCATATCCACCTTTATATGGATGTGAAAATATATTGTAGATAAATATAGAGATGTAATATGGAAAAAAAGAAAATCTCCCCTGACATTTGATCCTCCTATTTTCTCTCTATTTAATGTATGATTTTCATCCTGAATGTTTTATGGTTTTTTATATTTTGTATATATATATATAGACATGGCAGTATGTAGCCACCTTCGCCCACTATTATTATTCCACTTTGCTTCGTTTTTTTTTTTTTTTTTTTTTTTTTTATTGTATATTTCAATAAATTCAAGGAATGAACGGAATTCTATTTCTTTGCTATGCAAACATACATACAATCCGGATATGTAATATATTATGTATGAATATGTCTAAGGATATGCAAAATATTTTTTATTGCTGCTTAAAATATAAAAAAAATAAATATATATATATATATATATATATATATATATATATATATATATATATATATATATATATATATATATATATATATATATATATATATATTTATATATATATATATATATATATATATATATATATATATATATATATATATATATATATATATATATATATATATATATATAAATTCAGGACATCAGCAATAATAGTATTTACATCTTTTGAGATTTCTCGTGCGTGTGTTTGTATGTACGTATATAAATATAATTTATTGATCTGATTGTGAAACCACCTTGTGATTGATTTTTCCCCACTCATGTCATATCATTTTAATATTTATTATTTTATAATTTGTTAAAACAAATCACAGCAAAGTAAAAGTAAAAACAAAAAACGAAAACCGAAACGAAACGAAAGCTCTATGTGGTGCAGAAAGTGTGAAAGCTCATTTTTTTCAATGTATGCTATATTTTTCATTCTCTAGATATGTTTGTGTATTTATATAAATTTGGATATAGCTGTGTGTGTGTGTGTGTGTGTGTGTGATTTAATAAAATGACATGATTTCCCATGTGTAATTTAGTAAGATAAATTAATGAGGGAAATTTCTATGTTGGAGTTTGTTTTTCTGTTTTATTTTTTTTTTTTTCGTGTTGCCATATATATTTGTACATATGTACACCGCACGAGATAAAAATAATTATATAAAATAAATCGAAAAAAATGATATATTAATAAAGTATATTGTGTGTGTGTGTGTGTATGTGTTTTTAAGGTGGAATAATTAATTTTGAAACAATATTTCAAGTCTTGCAGAGTATAAGATTCTTACTGAGTATCGACCAAACCTTTACCAATTTTCTTTGCCATATAGCCTTTTATGGAACTACCTATAAGTATGACTTCACAAAGCCAGCTCTTACCTCAGGCGTCATTCTTAATTATTAGCCTGCCTAATCTTCTCTACGTGTCGTAGTTTCGTCATTATTTTGCTGGTGTTAGGTTAACTCCCACAGACCTAAATGCGTTTCATTTGAGACCATTCTAAATGGACAAACCTCTTTTAAGGCTCTTAACCTATGAACGAAGCCACTTACTGCTTATATATGGGCACTTTTCCATAAGGCTGGTCCAAATCGGTACGCGATATTTCGGAATAGATGTAACCACGTTAATAAGTAATAATCTTCGAATTTGGCAAGCATCTCCCAAATTCGGCATTGTTCGCGTAAAGGTCCATTTACTCTCCCAGCTGCCCAAAATGGGCGTAATCTTATAAAAGATTTTGATACAATCTGTTATCCATCCACTTTAACCTTTATAAAACCTTTAATATTTCGATCCTGTTACTACCGGAGATTAGAACTATTTCAGCCTAATGTTACGCCATCTGCAAACTTCATATGTACTCCAGATACATATCTTTTCCACCTCCTCTATATGTTGCCACCACAATAACTGCCACATCATCCGCAAAACCGATGACTTTTGCTTCTTTTGGTATCGGCGTAGTTATAAAATATCGTCATTCTTGAAACACAACATAGGAGCTAGCACCGAGTCATGTGGTACTCCTCCTATCTTATATGATAGTCTTTTGTGCCTCCATTGCTATTGTACTTTTAAATTTTATTTCTTAAATATTAAGCTATCACACTTCTTAAATACTTGAGAAATACTTAGTAGCGCTCTAAATATGCACCCCACTTATACCATACTTATTTATGCACCCTGCATATTTATGATAAACCTCATAAATATGTGAATCTTATGGAATCCATATACTGATTTTCAGACAGGTCATCTTTGTTTTTATTAACGTCCTGCAGTTTTTAGCACATTATCTGGTAAAATATCAACCGTATCCCGCAAGCAGGTTTGGGGCATTATGTTATATTTTCTAATGCCTTCAATAGTTTTCCGGTGGTCACATAATCAAGTTGTATTAGAAAAAACGTAGAGACAATATATTCCAACAAATCTGGGCATAAAAATCCCGGTCAACCACTTCACACAAATCTACGAAGCAAACAGCTTCTGATGGAGTACTTAAGAACAGAACGAGTAGCACAATAGTGTTGCCTCATCTCGTATTACGTTTCGGGCTTTGATCGGACGTTGGTATAAGCGTTTAGCACTGATGCATTTTTCCACCAATCCACCAGACGTTTTCAGCTATGTGTTTATCTCCGTGGCACTACTGCATCACAAGATCTTCTAATATAAACTTTCTTTTGAGACACACGATTATCTGCGGTTCTTAACAAAACATTGTCTTCCAGCATGAAAACAAAATGGTTGTCCAAACAGTTTATGTTTCCAGCAATTAAATTTCCATTGCATTTCTTTTTCTCCAAACATTCCTTAGTGGTTTTCCATCATGCAAGATGAACAAAATTACTGTGTCTAGAGTTACCTAACTTTCTAGCTTAATACGTAATTATGAGCCACCCACTCATGTGAGAACCACTATCGAGATAACACTACCTCTACAAATGTAAAGTTTTCCAACATGCAGCATTACCCCTGGAAGTAACAAAAAAGCTTTACTTTTGCCATTAGTAACGGGGCTTTCCCATTCAACGGGCTCGGCATTATTATCTCTTTGCACTCGACAAAAGAACGTCATTAATCAGACGATCCAAAAACACTTAATAGTTCTCTATATTAATGCACTGGTATGAGCATAAAAGCTGTAGATATAAACACCATCGATCTAGTCCGCGTCCAAATCACGCAATGTTTGCTGTAGCAGGAATTGGATAGTTTCACAGTGTTTAAGATTGGTTTATTAACTTTATCGTCTCTAATACATATAAAGCGCCTTCTGATTTATTGGACACTTCAAACTACCAACGATGTCTGTTCCCTCTATAAAATGTATTTATCATTACAAAAATTGCATTAAGGATCGTTGATGCAGCCAATATAACCCTCTTCTTCGCACTTCATACACAACTTAGACGTATCCTTTACACTTCTTCATTGTTGATCCTCGTGGCCATATTCGAGGCATTTAAAACATTTTTAAGGCTAGTTAAAAGGTTAGTTAATTTCTCGTATTAGGAAAATCACCCAATAAAGACTTATTTTCCCATTGGATATGTTTTTTTCAGCTATTTGGATTGAAGGGCTAATCACACTGCCATTTGTGTTCCCGATAAGAAGCTTTAAGCTTTTTTACGGTGGCAATAGCATTTGTTTATTCTACCAACAATTTAAGAGCCTCAAGTACGTCGGCCAGTTTAGTCACTACAACAGTCTTTTATTCCTAAAAAGGCTTCCTGTATCATGGTTTTAACATCAGAAAACAGTGGTTTGCGGTATGTTGCAAGAGCTTTCCAACTCTATCAAAAAATCTCCCTTCATTGTTTGGGAAATATTAATAATTTTTTCCCACCTTCTGGGATACAGTTTCTTTTCTTTTAATCAGAACGTGTAGGTGATTGGTCAAAGTACGCGCATTTGTTGTAATGCGTTTCTTTTTACCCAACTGATGATCAGTCCGGTCAATCTCTCTTTATTTTACGAGAGTCTGCATTAAAAGGGTTCAGCACTTCATTTATTATTTTATATTAATTAGTCAAAATGCCTGGTTTCACATTAACAAAAATTCTCGAATCTCTAGTGCTTGCAAGCAAACTCAATTCCTTTCACCTGGTCTTTATTTAAATCAGAAAGTGAGACTTAAAGCCACCGGTACTGGGAACTGAGTCTCTGCAAAGTAATTTTTTATCTTCTTCTTTTTTATTGTGTTACTCTAGTATTTTTGAAATCAGCTCACATCTCTGGATTGTTATGTAAATTCTGCTACCAGTAGGTCGATTAAAAACATCCCTTCATTGACGCAGACTGTTTCGTTCGAGAACATTCTGTAAGCACTAAATACTCTCATGTCATATGCAGTTGCGGTATACGGAATTTACGTCTGTACAGTTGCACCTATAGCGCGTTAGGCCGCCATATAGAGGACGTATATAGCTATATTGACGTTACCACTCCTACTAGCAGCCTGCGTCATCCTTGGCTTGGCCCACCAACGTTTGGCATTATCCAGGAAAGAGCCTTAATTGCTTTGGCTGCTTTTTCGCTGACATACTTTGTGTGCTGCTTGAACGATATTCTGGCGTCGATTATAGAACCCCCATGTTCTTTATTGAAGGTCGCGCGATAATGTTGTTTGGATATTGTTTCCAAAGCCTTTCAGCTAGTTAATAGCACTGATTCTATCTTTTGTTCAGCCGATTTCGATCCAACTAAATAAAAGTATTGCTTAATTATATCCACCGTAACTCTGCAAATATTTTCTAACTCATCCTTATACTTATAGAGACTGCGACAATAGCAAAGCCATATATATCAGCAGCAAAGCCAACTATCGTCACATTCTCGGGAAATTTAAAAGGGTAAAAACATCGTCAAACATAATGTTCCAAACGTTAGAGGTAAGAGCCCTAGGGACCCCGCAATATTTTGTACGGCCTCCTTTCCATCTGCTACCACGTATAGCATCTTAAGGCAGTCTATTAACGATCTGAATAGCACCACTGGTTTGTTGCAAGACCTTCAGATCTTTCAATCACTTCCTCTAACCGGTCACATAGCAATCTTTCGAGAAGTTTCCCGCTCCATTTAACAAATAAATGGGACGAAACTATGATGGGTCTTCGGTTGTGTTTTGTCTTTTTAGAGCAGTATCAGTCTCTGTTTCTTCCAAATATCTCGAAAGCAGCTAGCCCCAATTTTCCATAAAATAATTATTACTTCAATTGTAAACTTACCCCTCAGTACCAGAGTTTTAGTTCGTGGCGTAGATGTTTGTAAATGTATTTGTCATATTTTTTCCTACTTGTGCGTATATCCTATTTCCTTAATTATACAAAATTACTTTTATTACCTTACTCTGCTATATGTATATGAAATAATTTCCCTCAAACAAAACCAAGATTTAAAATTACCTGTAAACTGACCAATTGGGTCTAATAAATTAATTTTAAAAAAATCTCGTAACATTTTTAATATCTTTCCCTTGTCACTAGCTCAGGTGGAAGAAATATACATACATAACAACATAACATAACATAACATAAAAAAAAAAGTTTCTGTTCTTTAAAAAAAAAAACGAGAAGAAAACCCCAAAATAACTATTAAAAATTAGGATTTTTTTTATGTTTGTATCTTGAACACAACAGAGAAGCTGTGCTGTACACATAGAAAATACCAGAACATAAAATAATTTACAAAAAAAAACTTTCTCCCAGAGTCATCAATTACATTTCATTCACAATTTATTTTAATACAAAAGTAAAAAAAAAAAAAGCTACAGTTGGAAGCTTTTATTATACATTTTTTTCCTCATCTTTCTATATTCTGGATGCTCTCTATCCATACATAGACTAAACTTTTTGTAATTTTAGTTTCTCGAACTTATTTGTTTGATACAAAAACAACAAAAAAATTCTTTATTTCAAAACTATTATCCTTTATATTCCTCGTGCTTTTTTTATTTGGATAAAATATTTTTATGTAGCTTTTTATGTGTATATATGTTTTTTGGAAGCTTTAGACAAATATATATGTATATATATATATATATATATATATATATATATATATATATATATATATATATTAAATGCTTTGTGGAATTAAAACAATAAATTTTGATTGGTTGAGGATAATGAAAAGCAATTTACAATGAATTTTAACAGTATTAGTGCGGATTTAAAAAATAAACATAAAAAATAAAATGAAAGTAGTTTTCTATATGTTGTTCATCTTTGGTTTTGGGTTTTTAATGTGTGTACATATAACATACCCGACCATAAAGCTGTATACATATTTATATTTACAGGTACGAGCTTTTTTTTTATTATTGTATTTAGTTTAGATTTTTGTGGATTAGATGACGGTTTAGGGAATCGTAACAAAACTGAACGTATGAAATTTTCATTTTTTCTTAAAATTATTTTGCAGATAACGATTAATCGGTTTGAAAATATTTTTTGATTATGAAATTTTTGAGGTTTATAATACGAGGGATTAAAATACGAAATATTATATTTCGGGGGGGGGGGGGAGGGGTGGTGTTGTGTTTATTTATTTGTGAAATGAAAAATATGATTTATGGCCGTATAATTTTCGAAAACTTTTAAATGTTAATTAAAAGTAAATGAAAGTATAAATTTGGATTTCTATATATATATATATATATATATATATATATATATATATATATATATATATATATATATATATATATATATATATATATATATAAATATATATATATATATATATATATATATATATATAAATATATATATATATATATATATATATATATATATATATATATATATATATATTTTATTGTTGCAATAAATACACGATGAACCATAACGATGAGGAGATTATGCTTTTATTAACCTTAAATAATAGTGCAAATAGTATACTGGTTGTATAGATATAAATCATAGTACATTAAATGAGATATTATCAGATGCGATTAATGATGATGATGTTTTGGCATATATTCGAATTTATAATAGAGATGTTCAACTTAAAGATTTAGTTTTCAAATATCCCACAGTTGCGATAAATTCATCAATATATACCCAAATCTTTCTCCTGGAGCATTTTTTTGAGGTCTGTAAATAGAATGGTGAGGGCCAGAAAAAAAGAAATTGTGGATAGGTAAGCAATTTGAATCCTGATTCGTGTAAAGTGCTACAATCGAGAAGATTATATTTTAAATTTGAACAAAAATAGATCGATCAGAAAGGTATTGTAGATAAATATCCATCTCATACACATGTTGCTAAATTTAATGCAATAAAAGTGATTATTTTACCACCTAATAGCAAAGCCTTGTGTATTTTCAAAGTTTAATTTGCACATCCTATTTTGTGTCGCGTTTCGAGCAAATCGAGTCAGATGTTTTCATCGTCATTATAAATTACAATCGAATGATGAAAAATCTCCGTCGAGATTCGAACCCAGTACCTTCCAATCTAAACTCACGTCTACCGGTTTTCCTAAATAGTTAAATTGTCCATACAATTTTTATCTTCCAACCTTCTCGCCGGAATTTAACTTCCTTATTATAATTTTTTGGCGGAATGCATAAGAATAATGGATAAGCTCTAAATCAATTATTTTTAAAAAATTCAATTGAAACTTTGGGAAGTTTCTATTTGAAATTGGATGTTCGGTGTTGGAAGATAATATATGTATTTTTATGATGTGCTTTAATCTCGTCACAATCGAATCAACAAGGAACATTAGGGGAAGATGTGTTTTGGTTTGCTGATTTAAATTATGAAAATTATGAAAAGCCATGATATATATATATATATATATATATATATATATATATATATATATGTATATATATATATATATATATATATATATATATATATATATATATATATATTATATATAGCTATTTTGTCGTTTAACACAGGAAAATGCTACGTACAACATACCGTGATTAAAAACAGGTGTACGAAGGTCGACGCCAATTAATTCGAACATTTGCCCTTGAGATTTATGCATGGTCATCGCAATCGCTGGTCGAAGCGGAAAATGATGTCGTTGTATTGTACATCCAAGATGATCTTTACTGGAGTCGAGCGTAACTCGAGGAATGTGTACTTCTTGTCCAGCTTTTTCCCCAGTAATTATTTTTGCTTTAACTACGTTGTTGTATAATTCGGTAATAATCAGGCATGTTCCATTGCACATACCCTCCGAAATATCTAAATTACTAGGGAAAAATCTAGTGTTTCACTACGGTTGCTTCGGAACTGCAAATCGAGTGTTTCACTATGGTTGCTTCGGTAAGCACTGACGGAAATTACCTCCAGCGACTAAAATTGTCCCTCCAAATGGCAAGTTTGGATTTGCAATCGACCACAACAAGTGATCCATATTTTGTAAACCATACTTTGGTAACATCGGTGCCTCATCCATATGGAAAACACCAACTTGAGCGAGCTCTATAGCTTTGACTGAACCAGGTTTAATGCTGGAAATTGAATCTGACGAAACCGGAACACTTTCAGACCAAATATGTCTTGTGTAATGTTTGTCCAGCAGGCAATAGAGGTGATGCGATTCCATAAATGCCATACATTTTACTCTGTGATTTTGGTCTCAAAGTAAGTAATACAAGGTCTTATACACGAAGGTTTTACCGGTACCGGCTGGTCCATCTATGAAAAAACATTTTGTTTCAACATAGTTAGAGCCATTGGCTGCATGTAAAATACTGTCCACAATTTCAATCTTGCAGAAGCCAATACATGAGTTCTCCAGTAGCAGCTGACTTATCAAATTTACGGTCATCTTCGTAATTGTCAATGTCGTCCATACCGCATATCGTTTCACCCAAAAACGAAAATTTATTTCGAGAAGGTCGAAATATTCTGTTGCTGTCGTATTTAACTTGAAAGCAATAATATCTATTATTTCGTCGTGCTTGCAGAATTAAATCTTCAGCCAACTGATTTTTTAATCTTTCCCAGAGACCTTTTGGATCTTCGGGACATCCAAAAATAAGAATCTGAATGAAGAGTATTTGCATTGCCGAAGGCATTTTGGACAGTGCTGATTCTTCTAGACCATCTATCGCCTGTTTATCGTCGAAAACGAGACCATCAGCTAGGCAATCTTGTTTGTATGTCGCATAACAAATGTCATTTACAGTAAGAAGATCATCAAAACTTGTTGCGTCTTTCACATGACAGAGACTCGCAAATGGAAGCATTCTGATTGAGCAACATAATTTACGTTCCCAGGTACTCGTCATTCCATTCCATTTAAAATGTTAAGGCATTTGCCAATATCAATAGTAATTCTGGTTTGTTTGCATTTGCTTCAACACCTGGTTATGTCGAAAATACGCTTGTAACATTGAACCTTTTTGTCCAATATCTACCAAATCTTCTGAGCTTGGTCATTATTTTGCATTCGATATTGACCACATAAATGAATATTCAACCGCTGAACAATATGACTCTTTCTTTGGATTTCGTGGCCAAATTATCGCCAGCATGCTTCAGGTGGTGTAATGCAGCGACCTCCACATAGGTGTCTGTTTCATTATAAATCAAATTCCGTTGATTTTCGAGTTTATTGAAGCGCAATCGTGTTATTTGTAGATGTATTTATATAAATACTTTACCGGAGCTATAATGCCAACATATTCAACATTGATGTGTCATTAGAATTTTTTCAGCAAATAAGCATTCTATCAAACCACGGCAAATGGTTCTTCTCACGCTTTTAATGTTTAGGACATAGTTATTGAAAGCATCAAAAAATTTCATTTCAGTCCACAATTTTGAAAAATTCCCGCAATAGAAAAGTTTCTTTCTAAGTTTCAAGTACAATAATAGGAAAAATGGAGTGTTAAGCAAATACTGCCTTCAGTCCATTTTTTTTCCTGCCCAAAACGGCTAGCACTGCGACCTGAAAAATATTTTGTGCTATTGGGATTTGTTAGTCCAGGAGCTTCTCTACCTTCCTAATAAAGGCGATAATGCTGCCTGTAGAGGCCAATCTACATTTTTCCGGGGTCAAATACCTCTCTTCAAAATGAAGCGACCTGAGTGTGCACAGAGCAACACACTCACATAGTATGTAGACCGCCAAGTCCTTGTGATGAAATGGTTTGATCAAAGATTTGGCCTGTCTAAGGCCGGGAATACAGTTCCAATATGTCAAGCACTGCATTTTTCCCATTTACTAATATTGTAGACTACTGAGGCCCACGGGATGCCACAGAAAGGATCAGGGCCAATTGGTGTAGCTGGTGTGCCTGCCCGCGCAAGTTCGTCGGCTATCTCATTTCCAGTGATACCCCTGTGACCAGGTACTTACCACAACCTAACTTTGTTATGACAAGAAAGAGATTGTAGCAGTGTATAACAGCTTTTGACCTACTTTGAATCCAGGCAGTTGGAAGCCAATGCTTTCAATACTGCTTGGCTGTCGGAAAAAATGTGGATGGAGGCGCCCTTAAGACCTTTAATCATAATAGTTGAGACGCAGGTTTCGATGGCGTGAATTTCGGCTAGAAAAACACTGGGATAAGTTCCCAGCGATTTCGATATTTTGTTGTTGGGCCCAAAGACACCAATGCCTACTCCACTATCCATTTTTGATCCATCCGTGAACCAGACTAGGCTGCTGGGTTCCATAAAAGGTCCACCAGTATCCCAGACGGTTCTATCAAGGGCTGTTACCCCGAAATCCCTGCTAAAGCAGAGTTCCTTGGGCATCACGTCCGAGACTCTAAAAAACATATCCAAGAGAGTTCATTTAAAATGTTCAGATGATCCATATGATCATCATAACTATATTGATTCACCAGCTGTAATCTAGCTGCACATATAGCAGCTGATTTTTTGACGTAAATATGAAGTGGAGTGAGTCCGATGAGGGCTTCCATTGCTGCCGTAGGACAGGTGCTCATAGCACCTGTGATTCCGAGACATGCTAGCCTCTGCAATGAGGTAAGCTTGTTCATAATAACTTTTTGCTGTAGCTTTGGCCACCAAACTATGAACCCATAGGTTGCAATTGGCCTCATTTTCATGATGTACATCCAGTAAATCATTTTTGAGCTGAGGCCCCAAATCCTGCCGAACATACGCCTACAGGCCCACATGGCTCTGACCACGCGTTCGGTAGTTGATTTAATATGAGAGTTCCAGTTCAGTTTCTTATCTAGGACAACACCCAGATATTTGACTTCATTAGAGTATCTGATAGTAATATCATTTAGACTAATTGAACCAAAGTTTAATTTACGTCTTTTGGTAAATGGTACCAGGACTGTCTTGTTAGGGTTTATCGAAAGGCCCTCTTTAGTGCACCAATTCGAAATAACAAGCAAGGCCCGTTGCATGCTGTCAGACATCGTACATTCATGCCCACCAGAGATTATGATAACCAAATCGTCCGCATTACCAATGGCGTCATATAATGAGCTTAAGATTTGCATAAAAAATTCAGAAAAAATGTGTATTAAAAGCCATTTTCAAGTTCAAATTTTACAACGATCTACCCGTCACAGACCATGCCAGCCTAAACGAAAGCAATATTATAGCATATTATTGCATATTATTGCATATTTAATTTTAATTATCTATCGGAGCACTTCAACAAAGAGTCATAGTTATGTTCATTATCATCGCCTATTATAATAAATTGCAGAAAAATCCTTTTTACATTCCTCGCCATTGGTATTAGAGCCGGATATTGTTTGTGTATCTCCTTGTGTAACTCCCTGTAATGGGGAGTGCAAGATTTCAGATCTGTTCGCTACGGTGCGGCTTAATCCTGATTTAGTTTTTCCCAAAACTGAAAACAGGATGATCAGTTTTTTGGGCAAAAATGATATTTTATCTGAGCTACAATTTGGCCTTAGAAAACAAATATTGACCAGTGACAAAAAGCTTTTGCCATTAGGCTATCTAAAGATCTAAAATCTCGAAATATAATATTAATGACATGACAGAACCACTCGGCCGTAATTTGTCTTCTATACCTGAGTCAAGAAAAAATTCAGAAAAAAATTCAAGAAAAGCTCAAAACAGAAGCAAACAAAAAGTTAATTCCACAATTTCCCCACTATCTAGAAACCAATATTATATACTTTATTTATTAGAAAACAGTTAGTTACTTTTAAGTTTATATAAATCTCGATTGATGCTATGATAACCTTCATCCGAAATTACACGTATACCGTTGAAAGCGGAGCGCGTGATTCCCAGTTGTGGAGAGATTACAACAAAAATCCGATTATCATACTAATCAAAGAAAAGGCATCTTAAATATTGCGAATTCAGGACATTTTCATATGAATATTTTATTGAAAATAGCTTTTGACTTTCGAAAAGTTTTAAAGGAAAAAGTTGTTAAAACATAGAGTCACGTAATATTATAATAATGGATGGAAAGAGAATAACATTATGAATGTCCTTTATAACCAGCTAAATAACTCATAATATTCAACAACATAATAAACCAAAAATCCAAAAACTTCACACCCGCACCCAAAATCGAAAATCAAATTTAAAAAGATAACAACTGTGCGATGGACAATACGATAACATTGTGTACCAGTCAAATAAAAATTGAATAAAATTGAAATTATTATAATGGCCTACCGGAAAAATATCTCCATATCCTCCTTATCCATATAAAAAACGAAGATGGTATACTCCCATGAATATTGCGTATGATTTTTTTTTTCATTTTTTTGTGCATAACTTCTGGTGTATATACAACATATAGTGTTGTACCCTCGAATTTTTTCGGACCATAACATTATAATTTTATGCGAAAAACATCAGCAATGTGTATCTATATTTATTATACTCAAAATATACTCGAGATGCTCGAGAAAAAAAAAAGGCATACAACATTTATAAAAAAAAATAAAAAATCCGCATTCAATTTGGTGGAGGATAACATACCAAACAAAAAAAGGAAATACATTTTTGTTTTGAAGGAAACAAACAAGAAAAACTGAATCCTTTTTTTTGCGTTTTGTAAAAACATTAAAACATAATATTTCTAACAAAAAACACACAAAAATATGATAAGATAGATAACATGGCAAGAATGGTATGAAGAGAAAATGGAAAATGTTTTTTTTATGAAAATTATACATTTTTGGTTTGATGATTGTACACAGTGTATGTACATGTACTGTACATATATACACAGCCACACCAACTAACGAGAGAAGATGATACTGGGACTTTCGACAAATAAGAAAAAGCACAGTATATAAATTACATATACTAACAAAATTATAGCTTTCATACCAACCAAAAAAAAAATTACATAAATAAATAAATAAAAATAAATGAACATTTACATTTATAATTTAATAGCATAAAGTAATTTATCCTAATGGTTCGAGTATATTAAACTGTTTATATAACATAAAAATAAAATATGAAAATTTACTGTGTGCACACGGAAAGCTTTTTATTTTTTATTTTTTTTTATTTTGTGTTTTCAGTGTATATATATATATAGTTACGCGAAGGAAAAATACTTTGAACAGCTTTTTATTTTTTACGTTTCGTTTTTTAATGGTAGAACACCAAAAAAAAAAAATTTTTTTTTTGTTTAAGTTCACGAGATAATAAAAACAAAAACACCTCTAAATATCTTTATTTATTTTCATTTAAATACACCTACGCCATCCATTCGAGCAACCCCGACAACATATTATATATGATGGCAAATATAAAAATTGCATGGTATGAAAATTTTAATGGAATTACATAAATACAACACTATAACCATATAGTACCTACCCCAAAACAAAAAAAAATATGTGTGAATGCAATCATAAAATTTATATTTTCGGAGAGCTTTTAATTTGTATTTTTGTGTCTTGTTTTGATGTTGGATTATGTTTAATATGTGTAGTATTTGAGCTTTTTGTTTTATACATGGTTGAATTATTATGAAATTTAAAATCCTTTTTTCCTGCTTGGCTTCATGGTATATTATATAGTTTGAATCTAAATTTTTGAACTTAATTTGAACTAATATTGATGGATATGAAGCTTTATAAAAGTTTAATTGTAAAGTAAATATTTTTTGTATATTTCGTTGTAGTAAATTTTTGATTTGCTAATTAGTTATCATTATGCATGCACACGCATAAATTAAATTTATTTGAGCTTTGCATTGCTAAAGCTCCATCGAAATTATATCAAAGAATTAGAAGTATTAAGGTCAGCATTGTTCGAAAATTGAAGTCCGCATGCATTATAGCTTGTATATAATATATAATATAATATATATATATATATATATATATATATATATATATATATATATATATATATATATATATATATATTTAATATATTTATATTTATATATATATATATATATATATATATATATATATATATATATATATATATATATATTTAATATATTTATATTTATATATATATATATATATATATATATATATATATATATATATATATATAGTGAAACCTCTGTATATTGGACACTTAAAGGACTGACGAAACGGTGCTATATATAGAGATGTTCAATATATCCCATTTGTGGGAGGGGTTTTTTTTCAATTGTTTTGTATTTTTTTATTTTTTTCTATTTAAAAAACAATCATCAAGATTGATAGGATCCAAGATCCTGGGATGTTGCGCTAACGCAACTATGGGCTTTCGGTTATACATTTTTGGTTTTACAAATTTTTATTTATTTACATTATTTCATACATATCAATATAAATTATAATTATCAATCACATCTCTTATTCAAAACAAACGACGATTTTTACCAAATTTATGTTAGTTGCCGATGGAATTCTCCGAAACATTTGCTATGTAGTGCAATATTGCATATTGAGCATGCATATATAGTTTGTGAATGACAATGCCTGCATCGTAACCTGGTTTCAGTTTTTACAGTAGTATGTGGTCCTTCAACTAAAAATTTAGATGTTTTGGCAGTTTTCCTCTCGATGCTAGTTTTCCATACCGAGTTAGGAGAGATGTTGCTAACTGTCGCCGAAACTCGAGCTGATTCATTTTCATATTATAAGATTTAGCTAAAGTCCACGCATTAGTTACTGCTAAATCGAACATCCACAAAACAACGGGCATGTAAAATTTTACATGGTTATCCAAAATATCAACTCCACCCATGTTTCGGTTGTACATTTTAACTACAGCTTGTTGCTTCCAAAATAATTTGATAATAACGACACAGTTTGGTTATCCTTTCATTGGGTCAAAACCAATTCGTTTTCTTTGTCTACGTGATTTTCGAAGTATCCCCTCTGCTTTTTATTTAAAATTTTTTTATCCGTAGTTATAGTTTTTTATTCTGTTCATCCTCAAAGTTCCTGTGCCCACAAACTTCATTTCATTAAGTGAACATAAGAGGTTTGGTCCTGTGAAGAAATTATCAAAATAAAAAGCAAACGGAATACCTGGAAAATTGTTTTGTAGTTAATATGCAAAACTTAGCACTACGGATTCTCCAAAACCGAAATTATCAGGACGTTGTTGATTACGGCCTTGACAAAAATCGAACTGATAACAATCTACCAGCGGCCACCCATGTCTTATACTCGAAACGGACCGGGTTGTTTCGAATAAATTTTTTGCATGGATGCCTTCCATAATACGGAATCATTGATTCATCGTCTGCAATATTCATCTCCATCGGAGCATACTTTAAAAATAAGTCATTTAAATGTATTATAAAGGGGCGTATTTTGGCGAACCGGTCAGTAGTATGTCTAATCGAATCGACATCGTAAAATTGAATATTTGTAAAAATGTCTTCAAATATATTTCATCTCATCCATTTTGATACTAATTCATTTCGTGTATCTTCGTCGTTAGCCCAATATAACCGTCTTCGGGTAAGACGTTGTAACCAGAAAAAATCATCCAACCCAGAAACGCATACACGTCGTCAGCATTAATATTTATTGTTTTTTTCCTTTTTTTTTTTTGCATCATAATTAGTAGTGTGATTTACCACTAAATCAACGAGTGATGGTGTAATGTATAATTGTAAAAAATCGATAGCATTCGACTCCTCCGATAATGTCAAAGGGCACAAGAATTTATCATTCCATGATTTGAATTTATACAAGAGGGCCGATAACTTCTCCTCACTTCCCTGTCCCCATTTTTGATTTCCCCTTTGTGGAGTACTTGCGCTTGCAGGAATTATTATCTCACATTCAACCCCAGCGGCAAAGAAGTGAGGCGGTAATAAACACATTGTTTAACATACTTCAAACCCTTTACGTTCACATAAGTCGGGCAATTATCAATCCTAAGTAAAATATTCCTATGCCCGAAATTCGTGCAATAGTGGCTCACATTTGTTTAAACCACTCAAAACATGTTAATTTAATTTTATAATTTATCTGGTCAAAATCGGTTTAAGTCCTTTTTCGTTGCATAGTATCGTTTTCATTTAAAAACCTATTCAAGTACTTACACTTTCGTTTTAAAATATTGCAAACCGTTTTTGTTGTCAAAAATTTGAAATTTCCAATTGTAAGACGCAAACTACTGGTTTTGGAGTCATTGATAACGTCAATTTTTTACTTTAACGTTAATTCTGTGTAATTTTTTTATCTGAGAGGTATTTGAGTATTTTTTTATAAAATGTGTACTGAATTTGAAGGGACTGAACGAAAGTGTCCAAAACAAAGAGGTATCCAAAATACAAAGAGGTCCACTGTTGGAGAATATATATATATATATATATATATATATATATATATATATATATATATATATATATATATATATATATATGTATATATATATATATATATATATATATATATATATATATATATATACATATAGGTTGTCCCAATAACCCGTTCAGTTTTTACTTCGGTTATTTTGGCTTTGGCAACACTAATGTTATTCTTTCTTTGACAGAAACCACTATATTATTTCTAGTTGACGAAATGAGTCGCTTAAGGCTTCAACAAAGGTGGGAAATGTTGAAAATTTGCTTCCACAACAAAGGCAATCAAAAAATCATCTTTTCTTAAAAAATCATCTTTTCGGACGAGGCGAATTTTCATCTCGGTAGGTTCGTAAACAAACAAAATTGTCGCATTTGGAGAACGGAATTTGGTTTTCTCATCACTACAATTGACTCAAGTGATTAAATTTTATTGAGTAAAATTTAAAATTTGAATTTTGTGTGGCTGCAGTAGTCTGGTATAGTTGTGCAGATTATGAGCAATATTTCATTTTAAGAAAATGTTTCAAGTACATTAATAATTTTCTTTACAGCACATATTATATTCTACGTATTAAGGATGAAATTAGTATTCGATTTTTATCATTTATTAATAAAAAAAAGAAAATCGAGTGGTAACCCAAAAGAATGGTCTTTTAATGTGTCTTCCTGGATATGTTGAAAACCTCATTTGTTCATGCAGTATTTCAGTCCAAAACATTTTAGGTTGTAAGTAATCAGAATCATCTTCGTTTTCCCCAAATTGTCTGAGGTGCTAGTGCAAAAATTCCAGTTTATGTTAACAGACTATGTTCTCCGTTTTCAGCATGGGCTTATTCAAGGTAGATCTATACTGTAACCAATGTAATGGTATTTTCTAACGATTTTTTGGTCAGATAGTCCAAGTTATTGTAATTTACATAGACTTTTATGAAGCATAAGTTTCATAAGAAAAAATAGCAGTACTTCCTATATTAGCACTAAAGTTATCGCAAATAGTAACCGAGGTGGTATAAACGATGTTTTGCATGGTTCCCCAAATCAAAAAATCAAGGAGTGTTAGGTCAAGGGATCCTGGAGGCCATCATACTACAGGCTCATTGCGACAAATCTATCTGTTTGGAAAATGTACATTTAACCATTCTGTAATGCCGAAGGAGAAATGTGTGCTCGATCTAAAAGGCCCTCGATTTAGTAGTTAAATCGATACATTAAAATAAAATGACTTGCCAATACTCTTAAAACACACAAAGTTCTCAAATGTGTAAAAATATCTTTTTAAATTAAAAAATATTGTCACACAAAAAATGTATATGAATTACGGATTAAAACAAAAATCATTTATCACTAAAATTAAATGAAATAACCGTTAAACAGAAAAAACACGTCAAGCCGTCTCTGTATACACAAAATTCTCAGGTATACAAAATTTTCCATTTGGGACTTGACAACTTTGAACTATAACTGTGAACGCACCATTAAACAAATAACCAAACTGTCATTGTCAAAACATTCAGTAAAGACCACATTTTCATCATGGTGAAGTGCACGAACTTCTAAAATTCTGAGTCGGTGAATGCAACTTCAAGAGTGTTATTTTTGGTCGTAATTATCGTTCCAGTATACAAGCAATTCATAATCTAGTGAAAAAATTTAGAGTCCAAATATTCGCTGTTGAATATTCCCGTGTCAGTGAAACAACAGGTTGGTCGAAGTGCCGAGAATATTACTGCGCCGTTCAAGCGTCCGTCGCAAACGAACCAAAGCACGGCTATCTCAAGAATTGGGTATCGCTCAGACCACACTTTGGGTAAATTTTGCGAAAGTATCTTGGCTTGCACTCTTATAAGATCAAGTTAACACAGGAACTAAAGCCACTCGATCTTATAAAGCGACGTACGTTCGCTTTATTGGGCTCTGAAAATGTTGGAAGAAGATGACCAATTTCATCTTCAGTGTTGAAGCGCATTTTTGGCTAAACGGCTTTGTCAACCAACAGAATTTGCATAATTGGTCAGACGAAAACCCTTATGTGCTTCAAGAAACACCAATTCATCAACAAAAAATAACTATATGGTTTTCATGCTGGTGGTGTCATTGGACCATTTTTTTTTTGTTGATAAAAATGACCGTGACGTTACAGTCAATGGAGATCGCTACAGAGACATGTTGCAACGGTATTTGTTTGGTCATTGGCATGGGATAGACATTAATTATATGTGGTTTCAACAAGACGGTGCGACAAGCCACAATACCGATTTAACAATCGACTTATTGAAATCTAAATTTGATGAACGTGTTATATCTAAAAATAGTCCTGTCGATTAGCCGCTTAGATCGTGTGATTCAAAACATCTTTTTACGGGGCTACATTAAATAATTGGTCTATGCCAGCAAAGCGGCGTCGTTAAAGGAGCTCAGAGCCAATATTGAACGAAAGATAGCGGCCATTTCCGTCGAAATGTGGGGCCGAGTCATCGAAAATTAGGTTCAACGAATCGACAACTGCAAACATGCCCGTGGCGGGCATATGAGTTGTCAAGTTCTAATTGGAAAACACGATATTACACGATAAAAGTATTGTAGTATGTTCTGTCGGATTTATTATAAGTTTCGAAACTTTCATTTAACAGTCCATTTAGAGCTTAAAGCGTTAAAATTTAATGTTTTACCCTTCAATATGTCACATTCAAAAATACTCTTATCTCATAATCATCGAGCTTAGTTCATATATGACCCTTTGAGTTTCGCATACTTTATCCTTTTAACTTACCTACGAAGCTTATCAATTTCATCTTTTATAATGAATAAATCACAAGAAGTTTGATAAATTTTATCGAGTTGGGCTATGTCAATTCTAAATTTTGAATTACTCTCATTAGGAATTATTGTCATAAACACTTATACATATGCATCAGCCTGTTCCCGTAATTCTGTTTAATTACATCTAAAATTTCAATTGCAACATTCTTCTCTAATTTCAATTGCAATATTCGTTCAGATTAATCCTTATCAGCCACATCGGTTTTGTACGGCCACATATATTCAATATTTGTAGCTATTGGATAACGCTATGGGGAGGTCAATTTTTTAGATAAAGTATTAGGCTTATTATATCATACTTATACCTACAACAGTTCCATAAAAGCCTTTGTCTTTTGGTTTTCTAAAAAAAAGAACTTTTCATTAAAAGTTAGAATATTATCAAAAGCTCACTTACTTTTATTAGAGTAGCATTGATTAAGTCTTCATTGTTCTCGTGACTGTATAGTTAAGTACCACAAAATCAAGGAGGTGCATAAAAATCAATTAAGTTAAGTTAGAAATTTTTTATGAATCCTTTATCATCACGTTTGTATATCATAGGTCCTAATTACTTCGCTCTATCAAAACTCTTCAAAGTTCAAACCTTTAAAAACATTCTATAGAGATTTTTAATCATTTTCAGTAGTTGACCTGCCACAAACAAATTTTTAATTTTGTAAATACTCGGATTTTTGAAAAGACTTTTCTTAATTTTTTTAAATTATATCCTTTAAAGTTTAAACACATGATTTGATTTCTTAGACGAGTAAAGATATTATGATTTTTAAGCACAAATCTTTTATTTAAGCATATTTTCATGACTATACCAGATCCTATCGACCATTAAAAATGTTGTTTTTCAAAAAAAATTTATGTTAATTTGGTGTTGTGCATATAGAAAGAAAATGTATGGCTATTATATTTATTTTGTGGCTAGCAATAATTTTTAGCAATTTTGTAGGCATTATAAAGTTCTTTAATTATTATTGAAAATTTGATGTACGTTAATGGATTGGCTGTTTCGCCATCATATATTTTATATACCGGAAATATTATGATTTGGATTTATTATTACCAACCCAGTTCGTGTGATGTTGTAATAAAATATGGATTTTTATCTTAGTACAATAAAAGATACGTCCAACGTTTTACAAAGTATTCCTGTAACTAAAAATATTTTTTATTGCAAAAATATTAACTGAAATTTTACGGAAAATGAATAATGATGGTTTTTCCACATATACAGGCACACACACACTCACCAATAAAATATATCATAAAAATAAAACTTTTATATACATTCTATATACATATAAGACAATATGTCTAACGAATTCAATTTTTTTTGTGAAGCTGAGTTGAAAAAAAACTTGTCACAATTTACGAGTCGCATCACAATAATTACTCAAATTAAAAACTAAATAAAATAAAAGTTATATATATAAAAAAAAAGTTCTCAATTATTATTTTCCTTGTTTCGAAAGTTTTTCTAACTGTACAGTAGCATTTTACATTATAATATGTATATAGTCGTATATAGACGACGTCTCTTGATGCGAATGCACCTACTACTTACTATACATATAATTTATATAAATTTGATGCTATAGCATTATTAATGTTTTATAATTTTGTTTAATTTAATTTATTAACGAACCATTTTTTTTTCGTCTGTGCCATTACAAGTTTTTTTTTATCTGCGCTGAACATAAGTTTTCCGTTTACTCATTTACGATATTATTAGGAATATATTTAATGATTTTATCATGAAACATTTTTAAATAAATTTCAAGTCTGGACTATAATATATCTCAATATATAATATATTATATATATATATATATATATATATATATATATATATATATATATATATATATATATACATACATATATTGATTGGTTGATTTGATTTGATTGATTAGAGTGTACGGTCAAGGATGAACCAGGAACTCCCGGAATGCCGGGCACCACCGTACACCCGTGTTGCATCTAACAAAACCGAAGGAGTGAATGGAATGGTAGTTATAACAGACTCGACCCGGTTGCAGACACCTAACCGATCGATAGTTAATATTTTTTTTTGTGGCGAAGGGAAAGGAAAAGTAAGTCAGTAATGACAAAATTGGTCCGGTTTCCCGGTAGCCAATATTCAAACTACTGTTAATTAACACAAGACAATCACAATTATAATGAACTGCTCTGCATTTTGTCATATCTTATCAGGAAATCCAATCTGCAACCATTTTTCTGTAATCTTGCAGTGTTTCTCTGAAAAAGAATATCTATTAATGGTCTAATTTCTGCCAGCCATAGGCTGTAATAAATTAAATTAGCTTCCGCTTGAAATTTACAATTAAATTATAAAAATATAGAACAAATATTACAAATAAAAATTATTAAAATAAAAATATAACAAAATATAATAAATATAAAAATATAAAAATATAAAAATATAAAAATATAAAAATATAAAAATATAAAAATATAAAAATATAAAAATATAAAAATATAAAAATATAAAAATATAAAAATATAAAAATATAAAAATATAAAAATATAAAAATATAAAAATATAAAAATATAAAAATATAAAAATATAAAAATATAAAAATATAAAAATATAAAAATATAAAAATATAAAAATATAAAAATATAAAAATATAAAAATATAAAAATATAAAAATATAAAAATATAAAAATATAAAAATATAAAAATATAAAAATATAAAAATATAAAAATATAAAAATATAAAAATATAAAAATATAAAAATATAAAAATATAAAATATATATATAATTTATAAAAAATATAGAAAATATAAAAATACAAAAAATATAAAAAGTATAAAATATAACAAATATAAAAAAATAACAATTTAAAATATATAAAAAATACAAAACATATAAAAATATAAAAAATATAAAAAATTTAAAAAACATACAATATATATATATATATATATATATATATATATATATATATATATATATATATATATATATATATATAATTATATTATATATATATATATATATATATATATATATATATATATATATATATATATATATATATATATATATATATATATTTATATATAATTTACTGTTATTTGGACCAAACGTCCGCGATACAATATTTTCCAATTTTTGGATTTCCCATATTTAGTTGCTGTCGTTGTAATAGCCATTGTAATACATTTATACATTTTCTGCTTCCTAACCGATAAATCATTTCTGAAAAATTATCAATGCAATGTTATCAGTGACTCTGAGATACCTATTGTTATTAGTGTGATTGATAATAAGCAACCAGTCTAATTTAAATCTAATTTAATAGCTACCGTCAAGGTTAGCCAAATGCTGCATAAATATGGGTAAACTATACATTTTAAGAAATGGCGAATGTGGAAGGCTTTGGTTTAATTGAAGTCAAATACAACATAAACGGAGTTAAAAAGTCACCAACATATTGAAGACCTTTTTTTGTTTTACTTTATCTCCAATTTAGGAGCGAAGGGTCCTGTTTACTAGATTGGACCATCTCGTTCTATTTAGGCCTTGAATTCACCTTAAGTCTTACCTAGTTATTTTGCTTCATGTCATCAGTGATCTTATCACTTTCCTCATTCCTCGCGGGTTCCATTCCTTAGACATATTGGAAATGTCACTTGATGGCTTTCGAAGTGTGTGTCTTAACCATTTTCATTTCCTAATTTCTTTCTCTATATCGATTTGCCTTGTTTGCACAAGGAGATCCTCGTTCCTGATTTTGTTTGGTCAGAAGCATCTTATTGATCGCCTAAGTTATTTACTTACAAATACCTGGAGTTTTCGTTTAATTTTTGCATGTTTTCTGGTTTCACAACCATACCGTATTACTGATTTTACACAGGCATTGAACATTCGTTGATTTGTATTTCTTGACATTCCGGATATGTTCCAGATCTTGGGGATCATATGGTGAAGGTGTTTCTGGCTTTTTAAGTCCTTCGACTAAAACACAAGTATGCCGATATGCAGGAAAAAGTTGATCACGTATTTGTGTATTAGCAGCCATATATCATCTGCATAATCAAAATTATTTAGCCGTCTGATGGAGTCCCATTATATTACTTTTGAAAACATCAATGGGGATAGTACACATCCCTGTCTAACTTATCGTGAGTTGTGGTATTTTTCACTCTGCTTACCTTTATATTGAACTCTATTTTCGGCACACCTGTACATTTCTTTGATGAGTTTTTTTATTTTCCTCAGAATGCAGATGTCGCTAAGTGCCTTTCAAATTGCCCTCCTATTAATCGAGTCGAAAGCTCACTTAAAGTCTACGAAGAATAGATACAGCGATGAGTTCCATTCATTAAATTCATTTCGTATGAGATTGTTGGTTATAGATGATATACGCTCCAGGATGATCATGGTCAAAACTTTCATTATGCATTTGAGGAGGGAGATCCCTTTCAGTTTTTTGCATTCTCTAAAATCGCCTTTCTTTGGGATTGTAATAGTTATTCCAACTTTCCATCTCTCTGGTGTTCTACACCTGTACTCCAGACTTCCGCTAATACTGGTAATAGAATCGCTGCTTAGATATATCATTATTTAGTAGATCAGCTGGGAAGTTGTTCGATCCAGCAACTTTGTTGTTCTTTAACTTACTTATGACTCTTGTAACTTCCCTTTCCGTTTGTGGATGGAGCTGATTGTTTTGTTATAGGTTTGGAATTGCGAAATTTCCTTAATTGTTTATGCGATTATCTTCGAATAATTTTTTCGGTCGGGTTTCTGAAATTAGAGTTTGACTTCCTGCATCCGTAATTTGTAGTATACGTTGTTAAACTTTCTGGTGATCCTTCTGAAGCACTGATGTAGCGTGCGTAGGTTTGTAACTCAATTATTGCTTAAGTTCCTTAAATTTATTCCAGGTATCATTTCTTATCTACTGTTTCCTCGTGTTGTCTTGGCGTTTGAGTACACTGATAGCTGTCTTAGCGTATGCTTCTTTTATTTGTAACCACTTTTTAGCATTTTTGCCACTTTCATTATTTGCAATGTTAACTTGTAAGTTTAACTTGTACTGAAAGCAATTCTGGGAGTGTTCTTGCTTCTAGCAATTGTTAGAATTTCTTAGACTTGATCGTGTGAGTCATGCCTTCTAGAGTACATCAGGTAGTTGCCTGTGCTTGTAGTTAGATCCCTACTGTTTTTTCATCTTACTTCTCTAAGGCCTAATATTTCGCTAATATACAGCTGCATTTCCTTTTTTTACTTGAGAACCTTGATGTTTCTGCACCATGGTTCAAAAAGCTCTGAAATGGTGGCCAGAATATCAATACCACTATAGATATTAACCAGGGCTCTTTTCCTAATTTTAAAAATCGGTCTAACAAAGGAAATCTTCCAACGATCTAGAAAAAATGCAGTCCGAAGGCGTTCATTTAAAAGTAAAAGTGGTCAACGAACACAATGCGTGAGCTGTCGGCAGATTTCCTATCAAAAGTGCGAAACATTGTCAAACGAACTAATTTATACAAATATAAATATTTTTGTCCACAATTCCTGTTACATGTGCTAAGTTTTTGTCATTTGCTAACTTTGTTCGAAATACAGCCACAGTAGGATAAAAAAAAATCTCTATAGATTATAGAAAAAATTTATTCGGATCATAATGCTTTCCCCTAGTAATCCAATTTTTAAATTCTTTTCCGTTATGTTAATTACGATTCTCATCATGGAAGTCCCTTAGAGATAGTTTATATTCTAATGTGATTTACTTACGATCTCTGGCTTGTCGGTATAATAAAAAATTTTGAAGGAGTTTGCTGTTTTGACTATAATGTCACCATAAATTTCGATTAAATTTTTTCTAAAGCACAAAGCTTTTCTTCCTGATTATTGGAATTTTAAAATGTACGTGATTTGGACAACTAAAAAGACAAAGCACAAGTAGCGTTCACAAAAGAACAAAAAAAAATATTTTAAATTGGATACCGCACAATACTATGTGCATAGTACAACAGCATACTCGTAGAAAAAGATAGTTTTATAAACACAGCCATGCACTACGGTACATAATAATTCCAGCATAACTTGTTTTGTAATTATATTTTGAAAAACCATAAGAGGAAATTAAAATCTGGATATATATATATATATATATATATATATATATATATATATATATATATATATATATATATATATATACGTAATATATAAAATAAAATAAGCTGCTACTAAAGTAAGATTTTTTTACCTCTAATATATGGCCGTTAATGAAATAAAGCTCCCAAAGCCAAAAAAGCTCATTTAAATGACGCAAATATCCGTCAACTCATTAAAAGCACTGACAATATTTGTACAATGGCAACAGAAGCATTTCATCGGGTTCTAGTTTTTTTTTTGGAATATCTGATTGGATCTGATTTTTTGATTCTCAAGTAACAATTGTGTCTAAAAGAAAAATTATATTTAAGTATTTTGTTACCCAACGCACAACAATTTACTAACCACTCCAAAAAATGGAAGGACGTTGTAATTTTTATAGAAATAGGAAAAAAAAGTTTGCCAGTTGTAAACGACTGTTAAGAGTGTCGAATTGCACTTTTTTCAAAATTGAAAAGCAACAACATTATTTGCTTTGATTAGTCTATCAAAACGAGATGAAATTTCTCAAAGACGAGAATTTTAACTAGCAACCTCTTCATAATGTCGTATTTGGCTCAGGTATTGCAAAGTAAGTAGTTGCCACGTTTGGAAAAAAGCCATGTAGAAAATTTAATACTTCAAAAAAAATTAACCACCCTAAATATATAAGACAGGAATAAAGAAAAGTATAAAAGCTCAGCCTAACAAAAGTTATGGAAAAAGAAGATTGGAAAAAAAATCCATTTCACGTTTGTTTCTTATGTCCAATTCAAGTAAAATATATTAAGAACAAAAACAAAATGTTTTGTTACCAAAAAACAAATAAAAGCTTTCAGACTTTTTACTAGGTGAATGCAAATTCTTTATTGTGTATTTATGTATATATGTTTGTGTAAAAGCTTCTTCGTCTTCGTTTTATGTTATTCGGTTTTTTATAAAAAAATATGTATATAAATAAATAAAATTTTATTTTGTGAAATTTAATTAAAATAATTCTTTTGAATTACAGCAAAAACAAAATTAGCTTTTTTCGAAGAAATGTAAATAATTTTTGTTTGAGCTTTTAGCTTGGAATTTCCTTTTGTTTTATTGGTTTGTTATATTTACACACACATATACATACTATATACAAAGATCTGTTGATATAATATGTACATAAATATTATACACAGTCAATTTGAATTAGTTTATATGTTTAGTACACAAAGAGCTTAATACAACTTAATTATATTGTATTTTGTGATAAATTTTATATATATATATGTATATACGAAATTAGATATTGCACATGACATTGAGATAAGTTGTTGTCTTAAAATAAATATAAACGTATTTAAAAGCTGCCCACATTCGTTGTGAACGCGTCAATTTCTTAAATATTTCAATAAATTATAGAGTCTGGTATGTTTGCTACAGCCCACATATAGCATTTAGTTTACGTTTTCTTGTTGTTGTATATTTATTAGCTAAGCTAATAAATATTTAGGAGGATAAATACTGTCTTCTTAGTTATTTTCGTAAAAATAATGATTTATGACCAGTGTTTTTATAATTAATTACGTATTTTAATGTGTATTAATTGTTTTTATGCTAATTACTCAATTAAAAGGTTCTGTAAGAGTTTTATAAACTGTATAATGGAGTTTGATGAACCCAGATCATGTTTCCAACATTAATTTAAATAATTTTAAATTTTAGAGAGCATCAACGGCAACGTGAAACTATAGTAAAAAAATTCTTTGTTACGAAAGAACTGACTTTTTTAAAATCACACTTATCGTTTTAAAACTATATATTACTATGGTTTAATGACTTTCATTGCTGTTTAATCCCACTTTTGCTTCCAACAATAAATTAAATTATTGTAATCCTAAGATTAAAGATATTTTTCTCTACCTACATCCGTTTTAGATCGGCTCCGAAAACGTGACCGAGCCAGCGTACTCGCTGTCCTTTTATTTCATTAACGACACCAGGAATAATCATTAAATTCCTAATCTTGTGGTTGAATAGAAGTCGATTAGTACCATCATCGTTGCGCTTGGGGCCATATAAAGCAGGGACTTGACTCTCCTCTTGAATGTCACTAACCATCTCTTATAGTTAGGTATACCAAAGGTGTGGTACGAGCAGCAGGAATATTACCCATTGATTGTTTTATCGGCGTATTGTGATGTTTAGCACAAACCATGCAACTGTGATAAACCTTATTGATGGTTCCTGTAAATCTTCAAATGGTGTTTCCATAAGTTATCACTTATGGAAACACCATTTGAAGATTTACAGGAACCATCAAAGACTACCCGTAGTTTCGTTGTAAAGCTCTTTTTTTTAATTACACTATGATGAGGTAAATACAACCGACTGAATATGTAGATATAAGAGTACTCACAAAAACACAAGTTTTTCCTTAAAAAAAATAGTACACAACCCCGTCTTTATTAGTTTTAACAATATTTATTTTATTTGAAGTCTTCTACGCTCCTTATTTTGCTGATGTTCATTTTTAGACTGATATACAGGTAGTATACAATTTGTATGTACTGGACGTTGCAACATACCTTTTGCTGTTTTAATTGTAACAACACGAATGTGTCCATCTGGACCAGGGTGGATTTCTGTTACTGTGCCAAGAAGCCATTTGCATGGTGGTACATGTTTTTCGCTGATTGTTACTATATCGTTTATACGAACTGGTTTATACGAACTGGATCCTTGGTGTGTCGCTATTTGTTCCTCGCCTCCACTTCCGTCAACAACGTCATAATTTCTTCCAGTGTGGGAATTGTATTCCCAACTACTCTCTTAATGTGGATTTTTATTGATTACACCGACGCCTCCCAAATGCCGCCGAAATGTGGGGCCTGGGGTGGATTGAAGTGCCACTTAATATAGTTTGCAGTAAATATTCTGTAAATATCGGCAGAATTAGTGATTATTTGATGACACGTTTGTTTTAACTTAGCTTCAGCTCCTTAAAAATTTCTACCGTTATCGCTGAACATACTCTGTGGTGCTACGAATCTTTTAAATGCAGCCAAAAAACAATCGCTTGTTAAATCAGTAGCAAATTCAATATGTATCGTCTTAATAGTTAGACAGACAAATAAGCACACATAACCTTGGTAGGTTCGCTGACCTCTTCCTTTGATGAGATGGAAATCGAATGGACCTGCATAGTCGCAGCCACAATTGTTGAATGGTCGGGTAGCTATCACTCTTGAACTTGGTAAATTAGCCATGATCTGAGTTCGGAGAAGCGCTTTGTTTCGTTCACACATTACACAACTGTTTAATAAACATTTAGCTTTATTTTTAAGTGATGGAATCCAATATGTTTGGCGACTTGTGTTCATCATTAGAGATGGGCCAGCATGTCTAAGCCGAAGATAAATGTCATTTAATATTGGCTTTATAATGATTGACTGTGCGTGAATGATGATTGGATGTTTAGTATCATATGTGAGTTCGATGTATTCGAGCCTTCCTCCTACGCGTAGACTTTGATTTTCATCTAAGAATGGATTTAACGCAACCAAAGAGCTGCGACGGTGTACATTCTTCTTATCTCGTAGATGTTCTATTTCTTATTATAAAACCGCTGTTGTTCATATTGGCAAATGATATTCCTGCTTTTTAGCAGTTATTCTAGTTCAGGTATTGGATTGTTACATTTTCGAAATCTAGTGTTACGTATGTTGTTGATGAATCGGAGGATATAACACAAGACCAACTCTAATTTTTGAGATGATGAGTATGTTGCCATCAACTGTTCCAGCCAATTGTTGGTTAATGGCACCGAATTGTAAATATGTATATGCAATTCAGTCGCCAGTCTGCTTGTTTCATGTTGTATTGGCCACTTGTCTGGATGATGTATTAGCCACTGGGGACCATGTCATCAAATTGTATGTCCCTTTAATGCTTTAGGTGACATTCCACGAGATGCGCAGTCTGCTGGGTTGAATTCCGTTGGGACATGCCTCCAGCACAACCTGGGTAAGATACTTAAAATTTCTGCCGTCCGATTACCAACAAAACTAGACCATTTGCTAGGATGATCACTTAACCAGTGCAGTACATCCTTGGAATCGGCCCCACCATAAATTGCAAACACCCGCACTCGGATTTCAGCAATGACTGCTTTTAAGAGTTGTGAGAGTAGTAATGCACCTGAAAGCTCTAATTTTGGAATTGACAATTGTTTTGTTGGAGCAACTTTAGTTTTGGATTTAGTTAGATATACTCGAACGTCATCCAAGTTGGTTACTTTAAAGTATACGGCAGCTGCATATGCCGACTTGCTCGCATCACAGTATCCATTGATTTTCACCGTAGAAGTATTATCTGTTGATATAAATCTGGGAATAGAAATTGTATTTATCAAGACTAACTCGTCTCGATATTGTAACCATTCGGTCCTTAGTTATCCGGCAACGGATCATCCCAGCCCAGATTTTTTAACCATAACTGTTGCACAAAGATTTTCATTCTCACGATTACCGGTGCCAACTAACCGGATCAAATAAGCGACTCGCATCTGATAATGCTGTCCGTTTCGTGTGAACCAAATGATTGGTAATAACACGTTACATGTTATCATTACATCGTTTACATATATACAGTCGTTGATGATGGTAGCTGTCGACGGATGGTGCTCTGCTACATCCATGGCTATTTGTCTTAACGTCCTAGTAGCGAGTAACGGTGCCGCTGATAGTCCATATGTGACTGTTTAAAGACGATAATGTTTCAACATGCTATATGTGGATTGTCCCGTCATACAATGGGTTGAAAATCTGTATCGCATGTAGCAACTTTAACCTGACGATAAATTTTTTCAATGTCACTTGAGAAGACATAACGCTTTTCATGAAACCGAAGTAGAATGTTAAATAAGCTGGCTTGAACAATGGGTCCGACTGCCAAACAACTGTTCAACGATTTATCGGTACTTAATTCGGTTTAATTTTTCTTGTGATTGAAAAATATTTTTTAAATATTTTTAAAATAATCAAATTAATTTTATTCCGATGGATGATTATACCAGTTTTACTCCTCATAATGCCAAACGGTTATTTATATAATAAAAATCAATTAATGTATCGTGGAAAGCCAAAACACTACGACCTAATAGATGATGAGAAACTGTTAAACAAAGATTGTTACCATACACGAGGAGTTAATGGTGATTCAAATTCACGCACGAAAGGTGTTCATAACGAACGAGCACAGTGCTCTATGAAAATCAAGAAAGACACAAGAAATGTTTAGTTTTACCAATACTGGGGACCCAAATTAAATTGTAATCAGTCGGAGGATGAAAACGACCAAGATATACCAATATTATTTTTATTTTTATTGTTATTTTTGTATAATTGTGTAATCATATTATTGCATAGTCCATCATGAATGAGCACATGCTCAAGATGGACTATGCAATATATATTCCTAAATTGTTTAAAGATTGAAGTAAATAAATAAATAAATAAACAAAACAAAATGAATCCCACCATTTTGTAATAGAAGATAATTAACATAAAGTTATATAAATGTAAAGTAGTAAAGTTATAACACTAATTTTTTGACAATAGATGACAGTGCATTGCAAGTAGTCAAAGCATGTCAAATGTTTTATGGTTTGGTTGATGATGATTTCTTAACACCGACCCTTGATATTTGGTTTGCATCGATTTTTCTCATTTCTTCTAAATATTCTTTCATGAACTTATGATACTCCGCTTTTAAATCAGGATTTTTCTCGAATCTGCGCTCCATAGTAATCAGACATTTTAGAGCTGCAGTGAAGGAATCTTTTATCACCTTTTCATGATTTTTTATTGGAAGACGAACAATATATCGTCCATCGACATCACGAGTGATAGTATTTTCATAAAATATTTCACAATCTGATTTTTAAACTTCAGATTGATTGTGCAGCTCTTTCCATATATATTGCTCTCATCATCACAAACTTTGATGCAGTATAATGTTAAATTGGTCCTATTTTGAGTAGTGCCTGTGACAAGCCAACCATATATTTAAGATTACAACGTTATATCTTTGACAATTATGTTATTTTACTGGGCCTCAAACAATCGAAAAACATATCTGCTCCCAATAATACAGCAATACCAGCTGATATTACATACAATGGTTCAGCAAGCTCGTAATTTGTAAGTAAGTGGATTCCTTTAACATTGTCATTGTCATCTTCTAGTATTCCTAAGGCCAATTAATAATTTGGTGATTCAGTGATTCGAAGCTCGTCTATATTCCAATTTGTTACTCAATAATTAGTCCTAGCTTTGTTGTCGTTATACTTTGAAAGGGAGTATATTACAAATATATATTTCGGAAGTTGATCTGAACCGAGGTCTTGATATGATTTCATATTTTATATAATTTGTGGGCAGTTTGTTAGTGATATGTCGATATGGAACTATATTTTGAGTTATAGTTGAAGTCCTAATGTGACTTGGGAAATTTTATTAAAAATTTCCTGTAATATTTTGTTATAAAGACAGTACTAGCTCTATTGGTTTTATAAAAATTTCAATGCGGATGCTTGGTATTCAAATCAATAAAATAATTAGCCGTTATCTGGTTTACTAAGTCTTTCACTGCTAAAATACTCCTGAAAGTAAGTATGTTACTTTAAGGTTGATTTTTAATTAAAGCTGAACTTCCTGCTTGATTCATTTTTGCTTACTGTAGATATGCAAGTATAGAAAAAGCTTTCACGTCCATTAAGTTTTTTGGATCCTGACTTTTGAATTCTCAAGTTACGTTTGTATTAGCAGTTCCCAAGTGCTTTTTAATTTTAATATTCTCCCAGATGATGACGTATTTGATTCGAAACGGATTGACAAATGATTGTGTAAATTCGTTTAATGAGTGTTCAATAATAGTGCCATCTTTCGGGGAAAAAATGTTCACAAATATTAAACCTAAAAATACCCCATAAAAAAAATGGTTTCTATTTGCCAAAATGGCTACTTCATTTTTTTTGATAAACAAATATTTTAATTTTAATTGTATTGATAGTAAACTAAAAAGTTCAACACTGAAATCGGTAGTATAAATACGGTGTATAATGCCCTTTAAAACAACACCATTTTTTTAAATATTCATTCGGGAATTTTAATATAATTTCGTAAATACTAAAAAAAACGCGTACCTTAAGTTGATTACTCTCGGGATATTATTATTTTATTTTATATTTACTTACTTTATGTTGAAACAATTTATGACATAACACTCAATTATTGTACGCATTTTAAAAATTTCACAAGCCAACATAAAACATGAAATAATAAAAAAAAAATTATTTTGACAGAAATGCGTTTACCATTTTCTTATTCTCTTTTCATTCATTTTTAATGTTACACTCTCTCTATTTATCTTTATGCTCGAAGCCTAAATATCAATTTCTTAAGCTGTTTAGATAATTTCTAATTCCAAGATAAATTCTTAGAAATTTATAGACACTAGTTAAGTCCCTTGTCTATAGCATTTGTCTCCCGTAATCAACAACCCATATAACTCTGATGGATAGCCACATTTATTTTCATTTTAACCTGTTTCAATATTCGTTTTACTCGGAACTGTTGCTGTATCGATAAATTTACGTTATCTAGCTTCAAATTGTTCCTTTTGGTTTCGTTTACAATGTACAAAAGTTGAAAAGTTGTCATTGGGCGTCAATTTAGCTCCAGCATACTCTAAAATTGTATCAAACTAACTTTTAAGCAGTTAAGTTTATCTGTATGGATTTTGCTGTGCATCTTAGATATCAACATTTTTATCGCGTCGTTATTTATGCTAAGTATTTTCCTGTCCATAATACTTTTTCAATACAAACCAGTCATAAAAATGTTAATAAATGGAATATCTTTATTTAAAAAAAAATACAAACCAGTCACACCGTGTTAGCCTACTAAAGCTTTTATATATTTTGTTTAGCGGCTTAAAACCTATTAAAATTGTAAATACAAATATTAACATTCTTATGTTAAGGCTTAAATTGACTTTAAGCTTTTAGCTCTTTTGTAGGAAATGAATGTTTTATGTCAAGAGTTAAAATAATTAAATAATTAAAACCAATTTTAAAATTGTAATACAATTTAATACTTTTGATAAAAGCTCGTAAATTTTTAAATCAAAATTTGATGACATTTATTTGCACACATTAAAAAATAAGTCATTCAAAAGATTTAAAATTAAGGAAGTAGAAAAATAAAATAAAGTTATATTGTGCTACGATCATACGCTTTTTTATTATTTTAGCGAGCTTTTAATATTTTCTATTAAATTTAGCGCCAAATACACATAAAAACACGTATTATATACGTAAATATGTATAAGTATGAGTAAACAGACAATGTTTTTTTTTTATGAAAAAGCTTTTGGTTCTTGATGTCTTGTGCTTATATAAAAAAAATACATTTGTTGTTAGATTGCTGTTTATTTCACCATTCACCAAGTTGTTTGGTTTTGTTTCGTGTGCATAAGTTTTTTTTATTTATAGATACAAATCTTTTTTTCATGAGCTTTCATAATGTATATTATTATTTTTTTTTTTGAGCTTTTCTTATATTTTGTTCATGCTGTATATTATTTATATCAGGAGCAGTTTTTCGTCGTTACGTTTCGACTGGTGTTGTTGTTCTTGCTAGGGTGTGTATGTTATATTTTCATTTTTATTTTTTTTTTTTTGTATTTTATTTATGTTGGATATATAATTTTGATGCTTTTCTTCTTGCGTTTCATGTTGTGTTGTTGTTGTATGTTGTTTGCTTTAAATTGAAATTTATTTATGCTATAAAAAATGGATAAGAACATAAATTTGTTGTTGTTGTGTTGTGTTTGGTTGTGATGAATGAAAAATGGTTTATATATCTAAATTTTTTTAATTTTTTTTTTTTTTAATTTAATAAATAAAATATTATTCTTAAAACTTGCTGGAAAATTTGATTAAATTTTAAGTAGTTTTCTTTATATATATAAATGTGCACGTATATTCATATGGCATGTGTCATAATGTGGGGTTACAAATTAGACGTATGTACATAACAGAACATATCGTTCGTGTCTGACTAAAAATGGAATGTAATATTTTACAAAATAAAAAAAAATATGTTCAATTAAATGTTTAATTTATTATTAACATTCACACATATATTACAGAAAAAAGCTTTTGCTCACTATATAGATATGTGTTACAAACAGAAATTGACCATACACAATTTCTGTTTGCAACATCTTTATTGTATACTTAAGCTTTCTACATACATTTTTTTTATGTTACTTCTGGTATTCCTTCTTTATAATCGTCATGGTGGTGGTGTTTATCTTTTTTAGCTTTTCATCATTCAACATAAAAAAAACATAAGAGTTTGTTCTGAAGTTAATTTTTAACTTTTTTGTTGTTCTCATTTCGTGGACATACCATACATATATAGTATGGTTTCATTTTCTTGTGTATATAGCCTCAGGATACCTTTTGCTGGGTTTCTTTTCCGTTATATAAATACCACTAACCCACAGTTTACGTATGGTCATGTAAGTGTTTAATGTCATGTTTTGATATTTAACAGCTTAAGCTTTCTTTGATTCAGCTTAATACGTTCTTATTTAGGTCAGATCTATGCAGAGCTTTTCGTAAACTTTATTTCTTTTAAAAAGTTAACTTTATTAAAAGCTTTGGCAACAAATATTTTAGAAAATTATTTTTGATTTAGTTTTCGATTTGTGGTTTAAACAAGATGTAACGTATAATATATACAAAATATGTTGAAAAGCTTTCCTAAAAGAACAGTTTTTTTTTAAGATTTAGTTGAAAATATTGTAGAGCTTTTTAGTTAAATGGAACCAAAAGTCACCCAAAATTTAAAAATTATCTAACTTTGTTAATTGTACTATACTATGCATACATAATGCATAGTTTTCAAAAATATAAGCTTTGAAAAACAGTTTCAAAACTTTCAAAACAGTTAGAGCTCTATATCATTAAATTGAGTTGATCAATTATTCAAATTTAAACTTTTGCTCAAGCTGTAATATTGTTTGGAATATTTAAACTCGGATCTGTATTTTATATTTCAAGATTTTTAAACACGTTAGCTTAAAAAATATAGTGCTTTAATGATTATTGTTCTGGAAAGTTAGAAAGCAGGTGTAGTTTGATTTTGCTAACTACGGTTTGTTTGTTCCTACCGTTGCAGTTTGTGATTTCAAGTGAAATCATGCATTTATCTTCTCATGCCATTGGCTAACTAATTTTTGAAATGCCTTGAAGCTGGTAGATTAAATTGTATAATTTCTATGTTAACTCAAACTAAAAACAAGGTGGAAAAGTCACTTTTTGGAAAAAAATTCTACTTCCAATAAAAGCTGCTAAAAAAGACGGTGGTCCCATAAGATGATTTGAAGGAGTTTTTACTGCTTTCACAGAAACTTCCATTGTACATTTTTAAAATTTGAGGACTTCGCTTGCTGGTAGATAATGCAGTAAACGTAGTATCGTTAATTATAAACTTTTTTCGAAGCTTACAATCTATACTATGGACATTAAAAAAATTTTCAAAAACTCGTCTTCAACAAGGCTCCATTTTTTTCTTATCATCTTCGATTTTGCCTAGCTTCCACGTGTACTTTTTGTAGCTTTTGTGTCTTGGTTAAAGAAAACTGAACTAAGTTTTCCAAAAGCTCCATTTAAGTTTACGAAGTTCACCTTCTTCCTGTTTTTCCCAATTAAGCTACTAAAATTCTGAAGGTTTGCGTCTCAATGTCATTTAAGGTGAATTTTAATCTAGTCGAATTTTTTCTATAGTTCCTCCTGCACATGCTATTCGCCTCCCCAAAAACAATTTTACATGATGCACCTTAGAAATTAAAAAAATTATATATATATATATATATATATATATATATATATATATATATATATATATATATATCGTTTTGGAAACGAAACTAACAAATGGATTTATGTTCAAAAAATGAAGCTTTCTGAAAATAAATCCATTTGATGCAAGAATCTAGAATAAATCATATCTATAAAAGCTTTAACACGACTTAATAAAATAAGCTCCACGTTCAGTAGGTAGCTTTTACTTTTAAAAAGCTTTTATAGTTTTAAAAACGACAAGTTTAAATAAAACTTGCGCCAAAAAGCTTGTCAATATCGGCAGATAAGCTTTTTTGTAAGTTTAAATTAGATAGCATAAATATTGACGGTATTCACAAATAAATCACTTAAAACCATTCTTTACCAAATATTCCATATTGTATGGTCAAAGCTCAAGAAGCAGATTCTCCCAACAGTTTCTAAATTTAAACTTTTGGACTGTTAAAACTGACACTACTTTAAAAGTAAGAGCGTCAAACTCAAATTTAACATTCAATAACCAGAAGCTTTCTGATTCTAAGTCACTAAAAAATTAAGTTTTAAGAAAGCACATATTCACCACCCAAAAAAGTTTGTGCAATTTATTTACTTTTCACATATTTTTCTTATAATTATCATGCTTTAATATTTAATTCTAATGAAGATCTCAAAGCTGCAATCCTAATCAAGGTTGTATAATTTGTAAAACGCAATTCGATAACCGCTTCAGTGCTTTAAAATTAAAAGTTTAATAAACGATTTATAAAAAAAAATTAAATTCAACTAAAATCCAAAACTTTTAAAAAGTATTTTTAAACTCAAAAAAGGTTTTACAAAAAGCTATATTTAAAGCTTTAGATTAACTAATAGGACTTTTATGTCACATAATTGCAATTATTGCTCGAACCGCTAAAGCAAACTGTATAAATTACAAGATTATTAAAACTCTTATTTTGTAAATTCATTAAATAACTTTCCACCACTTTTTAACTGAGCTTTTAAATTTGTTTGGCAAAAAATTTAACGAACAAAACTTTTTTTGGTTATTGCATAAAAAAAAGAAACCTAGAACTTTATTATTAAAAAATTGAAAAGTTTAGAAACCAACTTTAAAAATTGATTAAATATTACAAAATACAACAATTTTTCAACATAAAGCTCGAACTAATTTTCAAACAATTTACTGCGTACATTCCGAATATGATTGAATCTGTCAAAAATCTAATTTTGTCAATTTTTAAGTTCCAAGAAAAGATCGAAACCCAAGTACTACCGCGACAAGTAATTTAGAATGAAACATTGATATTTTTCCTAGAATCTAGACGATTTGCCAAATTTAAAACTTTTGTTGATTTTATTTTTCAGTGGCAAATTATTTTTTATAGTAGATAACTCAGCTAGTTTTTTTTTTTTTTTTTAATATTAGACAAGTCTGAATCGATTCTACTGCACTAACCCAATAAAAAATCCACACAAAAATAAAAATAAAAACTCTAAAATCAATTTAAAAGCACAACCAAATCAAACGGAATAATAATAAAAAGCTTGTTTACCTTATTCAGCTACTTTATCGCACTGTGTATATATCCATTTAAAATTTGGTTCCGTGTTGTCTGTTGATTTTTTTTTTAATTTTTTTTCTTTGATTGCATCGTTAATGTTCGTCTTATTTAATTTCTATATGACTTAAAGATCCAATAAATCAAATGTTTTCGTTTTTCTATTTATTTTCTATTTTTAAGCTTTTAATTCTAGAGTTTTACATTCAATTCAATTTCCATAAAAAAATAAAAATAAAATCGAAGTAAAAATAATACATCAAATTCTCAATTTTCTTAAAATTTAAGATATATATCTCTTCTATTTATGTCTCTAACGAATGAGTGTCCCGAACGAGGGTCTAAGTTTATTTTAAAAATAAATACGAAATATTGTATTAGAGCACCCTTTATATATATGTATAATAGATTCTACTACATTGAATCATAACTAAACCATAACCAAAATTGTATTGTTGTCTTTGTTCTATATGTTCACCCTCCATCCTTGTTGTGAGAGGAAACGCTGCCTCATGATTATTCATCGCAATCACACACACACATACACACGAAACACAAAAACAAGCACTAAGACGAAGAAGAAATACAAGAACGGAAAAATAATAAACTTGTTCTCCCGAAAACGCGAAAAAAAATCTGATTGTTGTTGAATTTTAATTAAAAATTATCAGGAAAAACAATAAGCCAAATAATAAATAATAACAATAATAATAGAAAAATGAAAAAATAATTTCCATAAATTTTCTATTTTCACTTCAGTTGATTTTTGATTTATTTATTAAATTTTATATTTTTATAAATCACGTGATTTAAAATTTCTTTTTTTTTTGGAAAATTTCAACGGTATCGATTTTTAATTTTTTTTTTTTTTTTTATTAGTGGGGTGATAGCTAAATAATATTAGAATCATCCTGCTTTATTATTTGTTATGACATTAATCAAACGACGTTACGCAATCGAAAGTAATGAACTGCAGTGATACTATTGCTGAAGTACATTTACTGTCGGTTTGTAAATATTATGCTCTATGACTGCTTTCGTAAGTGAATCGTAAAGTGAATATTAGAATAAACACCATAGATCTCGGTACGTCATAATGAAAATCTTTGGATAGAAATTAAACTTTTTTCGAAGTCGTTCGCAGCCATTCCCCCGCATACTGTATAAATTCAGTTATTTTATCTTAGGTTAAGTCATGCGCATTTTTTATTTAATAGCCTAACGTCAAAATTAATGCCATAATTCAGGTCGAAATAAAATTCAAGTTAAAGCTCTAACCGAAAGCTCAGTTAATAGTTAAGTCAAAAGTCAATTTTAAACTACGGTCAATAAATTATCCAATATAATCAGGTTCATAGAGTCAGTTCAATAAAGTCAATAGTTGCCAGAAGTACTACATATTTTGATTGCCAATAGGAACCTAAAACAATTGCTTAATAGTCGAGTTGTTTCTTCAACGATCGCAATATGACCCCAATTAAATTGCCAGGAATAAAACAATTACCAGCAAAATAAAACAATTATCAGAAAATAATAGTACACTCGCCCATATATCGCAAAACAGTCACATATAGCCAAACCTATTAAACAGTAAAATAGAACAGTCAAGTGACGTCAAGTCGGCCGACTGTAAAACTGTAATGTAATTCTTAATTGATACGAATGTTAAAATATTATTTAACACCAAAATTAAATGAAATGACCGTTAAAATAACAAATACGTCATTATAGTTTCAAGAAAATCTAATTTATATCCATTTCAATAAATTAAAGATAAAATAATTGTGTAATTTAATTATAAAACTGAAAGCTTCACAAAACTATTTATAGTAGGGTTAGTACCAAGATATGTAACGTAAAAATATATGGAAAATACCAAGCCAGTATCTAACTCAATAATATTTTGACTGAAAAACTGTTGCGAAACATAATTTAAAACTTAAATTTTTAAGGCTCATGAATTATATATTACAAAGACAACAATTTAAAGAGATTATCTGCAAGGGATCATTAAGTTTTTTTATATGATTACGTTTCTTGTATCTCATGAGTCTTCTTCGACTACAACAAAGCAACATAAGCGCAATAAAACTTCGAATATCAGCGCACAACTTTTAGTAGCTAACAAAAACAAAAAAAAATATCCGGTAAAATCCATAAACACATTTGCTTTTCCGTCCTCTCCCAGTCCATGTTCCGTATATATATACGACTAAATATACGCACACTAAACATATTCTTATCATTTAGCATTTCACTTTTGCTATACATGTAAGTTGTGTATCTATATGCTGCGGTACGGTTGTATATTTTGTGCGTATTATTTTCCGCGTCATTGCGACTTTAATACAATCAAACAACTATAAAAAGAAAACACGACCAGCAACAACAACAACGCAACGAAAAAGAACAGAAGCAAAAAAAAAATGTTGAAAATTTATTATCTAAGGGTTAGTTGAGGATAACAATGTATATATAAGAGATATAAGAGTATATACGTACATAGTTCGAAAACAGAACGATATACTCGTACAACACGAATGGATAATTTTTATATCAGGTTAGGTGCTTTTCTTTCTTTTTTTTTCTAAAACTTGATTTTGTCATTTCACTTTAAAAATGAAAATCTAATGAAATTTAAAGTCAAGTTACATTTTAATGTTTGTTTTGGCAGAGGCAGCAGCAACAGCGCACAGAAGAAAAACAAAATAGAATTTTTGATGATTTTACAAGAAAACACCACATCCACCGAACAAAAAAAAAAAAAAGCTTCGTGCTTTAAATAAATAAATAATTTAATTTTAGGATTGTGTACTGTATATACGTACGTATATATGTACAGTATTTTACAAATGTGTTTGTGCATCGTATATAATATTTTTAGAAATTTTATATAACGTAAGATTAAGTGATACCAGTCACTAGAAAAATAAGCTTTGCTGCAGGATTAGCTAAATTCTAGTGTATAGCATCGCTCATAGCAAAATTATAGGAGATTAGCTATTATCTTGAGTTTATCAAAAGTGTTATTTGCCGACTAGAGGAATCTGTTTTTCAGGAACAGATTGTGTAGGTTGACTTTAGTATTAGAGAACTTATCCCTCAATATTTTTTGATTTATTCTCTAATAATGTCATTAAAAGTAGTAACGCTATCTAACGGAAGGTTTTTTAAAATCATCAATAAAAAGGTCAGTCCTGTGAATAAATCTAAACCATTTTTGACAGTTTGTATGTTTGGATTATATATATATATAAATATATATATATATATATATATATATATATATATATATATATATATATATATATATATATATATATATATATATAGATATATATATATATAGATATATATATATATATATATATATATATATATATATATATATATATATATATATATATATATATATATATATATATATATATATATATATATATATATATACATTTATTTATTTATTTATTTATTTATTTATTTATTTATTTATTTATTTATTCATTTATTCATTTATTCATTTATTCATTTATTCATTTATTCATTTATTCATTTATTCATTTATTCATTTATTCATTTATTCATTTATTCATTTATTCATTTATTCATTTATTCATTTATTCATTTATTCATTTATTCATTTATTCATTTATTCATTTATTCATTTATTCATTTATTCATTTATTCATTTATTCATTTATTCATTTATTCATTTATTCATTTATTCATTTATTCATTTATTCATTTATTCATTTATTCATTTATTCATTTATTCATTTATTCATTTATTCATTTATTCATTTATTCATTTATTCATTTATTCAGTTATTCATTTATTCATTTATTCATTTATTCATTTATTCATTTATTCATTTATTCATTTATTCATTTATTCATTTATTCATTTATTCATTTATTCATTTATTCATTTATTCATTTATTCATTTATTCATTTATTCATTTATTCATTTATTCATTTATTCATTTATTCATTTATTCATTTATTCATTTATTCATTTATTCATTTATTCATTTATTCATTTATTCATTTATTCATTTATTCATTTATTCATTTATTCATTTATTCATTTATTAATTTATTCATTTATTCATTTATTCATTTATTCATTTATTCATTTATTCACTTATTCATTTATTCATTTATTCATTTATTCATTTATTCATTTATTCATTTATTCATTTATTCATTTATTCATTTATTCATTTATTCATTTATTCATTTATTCATTTATTCATTTATTCATTTATTCATTTATTCATTTATTCATTTATTCATTTATTCATTTATTCATTTATTCATTTATTCATTTATTCATTTATTCATTTATTCATTTATTCATTTATTCATTTATTCATTTATTCATTTATTCATTTATTCATTTATTCATTTATTCATTTATTCATTTATTCATTTATTCATTTATTCATTTATTCATTTATTCATTTATTCATTTATTCATTTATTCATTTATTCATTTATTCATTTATTCATTTATTCATTTATTCATTTATTCATTTATTCATTTATTCATTTATTCATTTATTCATTTATTCATTTATTCATTTATTCATTTATTCATTTATTCATTTATTCATTTATTCATTTATTCATTTATTCATTTATTCATTTATTCATTTATTCATTTATTCATTTATTCATTTATTCATTTATTCATTTATTCATTTATTCATTTATTCATTTATTCATTTATTCATTTATTCATTTATTCATTTATTCATTTATTCATTTATTCATTTATTCATTTATTCATTTATTCATTTATTCATTTATTCATTTATTCATTTATTCATTTATTCATTTATTCATTTATTCATTTATTCATTTATTCATTTATTCATTTATTCATTTATTCATTTATTCATTTATTCATTTATTCATTTATTCATTTATTCATTTATTCATTTATTCATTTATTCATTTATTCATTTATTCATTTATTCATTTATTCATTTATTCATTTATTCATTTATTCATTTATTCATTTATTCATTTATTCATTTATTCATTTATTCATTTATTCATTTATTCATTTATTCATTTATTCATTTATTCATTTATTCATTTATTCATTTATTCATTTATTCATTTATTCATTTATTCATTTATTCATTTATTCATTTATTCATTTATTCATTTATTCATTTATTCATTTATTCATTTATTCATTTATTCATTTATTCAGTTATTCATTTATTCATTTATTCATTTATTCATTTATTCATTTATTCATTTATTCATTTATTCATTTATTCATTTATTCATTTATTCCTTTATTCATTTATTCATTTATTCATTTATTCATTTATTCATTTATTCATTTATTCATTTATTCATTTATTCATTTATTCATTTATTCATTTATTCATTTATTCATTTATTCATTTATTCATTTATTCATTTATTCATTTATTCATTTATTAATTTATTAATTTATTAATTTATTCATTTATTCATTTATTCATTTATTCATTTATTAATTTATTCATTTATTCATTTATTCATTTATTCATTTATTCATTTATTCATTTATTCATTTATTCATTTATTCATTTATTCATTTATTCATTTATTCACTTATTCATTTATTCATTTATTCATTTATTCATTTATTCATTTATTCATTTATTCATTTATTCATTTATTCATTTATTCATTTATTCATTTATTCATTTATTCATTTATTCATTTATTCATTTATTCATTTATTCATTTATTCATTTATTCATTTATTCATTTATTCATTTATTCATTTATTCATTTATTCATTTATTCATTTATTCATTTATTCATTTATTCATTTATTCATTTATTCATTTATTCATTTATTCATTTATTCATTTATTCATTTATTCATTTATTCATTTATTCATTTATTCATTTATTCATTTATTCATTTATTCATTTATTCATTTATTCATTTATTCATTTATTCATTTATTCATTTATTCATTTATTCATTTATTCATTTATTCATTTATTCATTTATTCATTTATTCATTTATTCATTTATTCATTTATTCATTTATTCATTTATTCATTTATTCATTTATTCATTTATTCATTTATTCATTTATTCATTTATTCATTTATTCATTTATTCATTTATTCATTTATTCATTTATTCATTTATTCATTTATTCATTTATTCATTTATTCATTTATTCATTTATTCATTTATTCATTTATTCATTTATTCATTTATTCATTTATTCATTTATTCATTTATTCATTTATTCATTTATTCATTTATTCATTTATTCATTTATTCATTTATTCATTTATTCATTTATTCATTTATTCATTTATTCATTTATTCATTTATTCATTTATTCATTTATTCATTTATTCATTTATTCATTTATTCATTTATTCATTTATTCATTTATTCATTTATTCATTTATTCATTTATTCATTTATTCATTTATTCATTTATTCATTTATTCATTTATTCATTTATTCATTTATTCATTTATTCATTTATTCATTTATTCATTTATTCATTTATTCATTTATTCATTTATTCATTTATTCATTTATTCATTTATTCATTTATTCATTTATTCATTTATTCATTTATTCATTTATTCATTTATTCATTTATTCATTTATTCATTTATTCATTTATTCATTTATTCATTTATTCATTTATTCATTTATTCATTTATTCATTTATTCATTTATTCATTTATTCATTTATTCATTTATTCATTTATTCATTTATTCATTTATTCATTTATTCATTTATTCATTTATTCATTTATTCATTTATTCATTTATTCATTTATTCATTTATTCATTTATTCATTTATTCATTTATTCATTTATTCATTTATTCATTTATTCATTTATTCATTTATTCATTTATTCATTTATTCATTTATTTATTCATTTATTTATTCATTTATTCATTTATTCATTTATTCATTTATTCATTTATTCATTTATTCATTTATTTATTTATTTATTTATTTCATTTAATGTTGGAAGTTCTTATGAACTTATTCCATAAGTTTGGTAGTTTAAATTTAAAGTTTTACATTTGTTCATTTTATTTTATACTTTTACGTTTATTTTTATTCTTATTTTATTTTTTTATACAATAATATCAAACAATTAACCTAATTAACCTATATTTGTGTAGCCATAATCCTATTTAAATAAATATTTAATTAATTTAAGCACGCAAAAAACTCCTTTCGAAACATTCCTATTGTTTTATTTTTAAATTAAGATTATTCCATATGCATACTGCCCTGACAAAAGAGAAGAATTCATTAAATTGGTTTTGTTACTAGCAGGTACTAAAATGTGATTAGGACGATTCGCAGACTTAATAAGTTTATTAAATATATATATATATATTGGTTGTTGATATTTTAAAAATTTAAATATGTATAAACACACTCGAAACTGATAGAACTGTTTAACGGAACAATCCAACAACGAGTGGGAGAAACTAGAAAAGTGGTCGTACTTTCTCAATTTATGAACATAGCGTATAGATGAGTTAAACAGCCTTTGTAATTCCTTAAACTGTTTATTTTTCAATTCAAACAGAACCACATCTGCAGAAAGAAAATGAGGCAACATAAATGTTTTGAAAAGTCGAAGTCTTAATTTGGTTTTTAGGCATTTAGAGGTAGACCATAACATTCTTAGTAGAAAAACCACTCTATTGCTATTCTGTTCAATGTGATAGTTCCAGCTCAGTGTTTGATCAATAATCAACCCAAGATTATTTATCGAATCAGCATAATCAATATCTTTACCATCAACATTTATGTTAGGATAGTCACGAGTAAGCGATTAGTTGAAGATATATTGATGCACTAAGTTTTATCTTTGTTTAAGAATAGACTGTTGTTTGATGCCAATTGTGCAATTATATTTATATCTAACTTTACATTAGCAATACTGTTTCGTATATATTTTTGTTTTACAAAATTTGTATATTTGCAAGTCATCCGCAAATAAATGATACTGGCAATGTACAATTTTAGAAGGAAGGTACAATTGATATACATCATAAATAAGAATGGACCAAAGACTGATCCTTGCGGAACACCACAATAGTTACTGCAAGTGTTAGACATCCTCGAGTTTAGTTTTACTGACTGCAGTCTATCAACTAGATAAGACCAAATTAAGCGGCATGCTGGGATAGAAAATTTGAAATTGTAATGTATCTTTTTGATCATTAATGGATGGTTAATTTTAGCAAAAGCTTCGGTCATGACCAATTGTGTATAAAATCATTCGTTGGTCTGACCGCCTACAACGATCACTAATTGTAAAAGTTTGTCCAGTGCTATTATCTTAAAAGAAAAATGCAATTGTTTCAAGAAAACAATTTAATCAATCACCTCTATAGTCTAAAAATTACAGTGGTCAACTAATTTAGAAATTTTTTACTATTGAAGTGATATTTCCCAGCAGGCATCTAATATAAATTTGTAAATCATCTGCGTACAAATGATTTTGACTGAGCTAAATACTCTAAGAAATGAATAATAGGAATAACAGCGGACCCAGTACTGAGTCTTGTGAAACACCAAACGAATTATATTTAAATTGTGTGCGCCATTTCAGGTAATACATTTAAAGCATTAAAATTGCTTTTGAACATATCCCTTTAACACGAGTACAGTGCATAAATTTTGATACATTTTAGAGAATAGATCATCATTGATCTTTAGTAAAGCCGATAAGATACTATATGCTTATTTCTAAAACCTGCTTATAATCTTTTCTATTTTGATCTAAAAAAGAGAGATCTAACTGCTTAAACCATACGATCCGATCAACAATCGACGTACTCGATAGATCAATTAACGACGAAGTCTAGTATACATCATAAAAATATGTTGGTTGATCGTGGGGAAAATATGAAAAATTTTAAGACTTTAATACATTCCGAAAACGATTTGCAGCTGCGCTTTTAGAAAAAATATTGATATTTAAATCACCTGCAATCAAAACGTGATCATAATTAACAGAATGGAAGGATAGAAACTATCTATCACCACGATAAAACTGAAATTAAGTTTATACATTTCACTGAAATTTACTAGGGTCAGTTTAATGTCCTGACGTGTAAATATAAATATATATATATATATATATATATATATATATATATATATATATATATATATATATATATATATAATATATATATATATATATATAATTATATAATTATATATATATATATATATATATATAATTATATATATTATATATAATTATATATAATATATAATTATATTTATTTATATATATATATATATATATATATATATATATATATATATATATATATATATATCACTCTATACACTTGAATGTAAATACTTTTTACTGTTCAACAGCCACTCATGGATATTCCATGCTTTTTTTGACCCTCAGAAGGAAGCTCTACAATAATCACTAGACATGCTTTTGCTTTTTTAGAGTAATCTCAATAGATTTTACATCTGGATTGCTTTACATTCCTATAAAAATGCACCTTTCAAACGTTACTAGTTTTGACTTTTGTATATCTTTTCCAATAGTTTTTAAATTTTTGGGAAAAAACATACCCTACCATCTGGCCATTTTAGAAGTAATGATGGTGGTTAAACTTTTACCACAAATCAAAAATCCGCAAAATCCATAAAATGCACAATGGACCCATGAGAGCTGAGATACTTAAAACTAATCAAACCGGCTGATCATACTATCAATAAGACGAGATGTTTGTATTTATCTCATCACTGTGTGCTAAAGCAATCTAGTGAAACAAAGAACATGCGAGTGGTATTTTTTCCAAGTTTTCAGTGGAATTTCGTTAAATGTGAAAATGCACCGCAACTGCACTGGGTTAGTCCAATGAAATAGTTAATTTAAAGGGCAATTCTGATGAGATTCCGAAAATATAAAAAAGCATTAATCGGCGACATAGAAAAAATTTACTATCAAGTTTTGATTAAATGATTTTTATGTTGACGATTTCATACCAGTGGCGGACACTATTACTGAATGGAGGGTGTAATTTAAGAAAGAGAAAATCTAACGCATCGGACAGTAGGCAATAAAGCAAGTGTTCTTGTTGAGACTAAAGCAGTGTGGAGCGCAATTGTTAACCAAACTTCTGGTGCAGGTGAAAAAGACAAAGTGAAATGTTACGGGTGGGCAAACTCTACAATTATGTTAATATATAGCTATCTAGTCATCTAGCAAGACGAAAAACATTTTTGACCAGACATTTTAAATTAATTACCTCGAAATTATTGAAACCACGTACGACCTGAAAATTATCTACCAGACTCTGCTTCGAGTACTTCCATTGCAGCTTGTCCATTTAAATCAATGATGGCACGGTCGGTAATGTTACTACAATATAGATTTTTTTTTACAAAATCCGATTTATCACAACAGCGAACATTTGACTGAAGAAAGAAAATCGCAGAACTATTCGATCGCAATGCTAAAATATAGCGGAGCATTCCATTGATCCTCTACAGAGCGGAAAAGTTATTAAAAAACAATGACAAACTTTTTTGACACCATTCGTAAATACGTAAACGGTATTTTACTATTTGGTTGGTACGATTGTCTAAAAATATCAAATAATACTACGAAAGTGCCGCAGGCACTATGCCGAATTGGGTTTAACCATACAAAAAGTAAAATTACATCCCGGTTTAATAGTAACTTTCTATTTGACGAACAGGAACATGACAAAAGCATATAGTAGAAAATATATGATGCATTGACCGGAGAAGCAAACAATTCCTGGATAAAGGACTGTTGATAATTCTTGGGTGGTTCCGTTTATCCTTACGATGGTATTTTGATTGAGCTAACATACATTTTTATACAAAAAATAATTTGACGTAAAAATCAGACTAAAAAAAATCCGTTAAGTTGACAGTGCCTCGAGCTTTTAGGTTTTTTATAACTTTAAATGTATTTTTGCTGCTCTTCCGTTTGTTTATTTGATAAAACATTTTTTGTCAATTCTTTTAGGGAAGTGTTGGCCATTCCGGTCTTAAATTATATCTAGATTAAAATAACAGAATTAAGATAATCGTTTTTTCATATCTCCTGGCTCACTTCCTCTTTCAATAATTTTCCATAATTTTCAAACCTGTATACATTATAATTTCTATTTTATCATCATGGCTCGTGTCATGAAAGTTAAATTGCCCTAACCTCATGGATAAATTTCTGAGTATTACGCGATAGTTTTGGAAGGTTTCCGCCAATTTCTTCGAAAATAATCCAAAAGTTCCCAATCTCATTATTTAATTGGTGAAGTTTTTCTGCGTTTTAGGCTTTTTTAGTAAAGTCGCCAAATGAGTATGGATAGGTGCTAAATTTCATGCTGATAAATTGCTGAAAATGCCGAATTGAGGAGCCTGAAACTCCTTACTGCCACTAATTAATGCTTAGTCAAATGGAGTAGTATTTGCCTTATTATGAACATCCTCAGATGCAACCGAGATTAAACGGTATGATCTGATCAAGTCGAGCTTAAAGAATATCTTGCATCCTTATAGTTATGCCTAGAAAATTTTTCATTGTATAGGATTCGGTAATGGTCCGAAATTGTAACCATATTTAACCTGCAATAATCCATGCATGTGGTTCATTCTTGGTTTTTCTTTTGTGTTGTTACCTCTTTGTGTCGGATCGGAACCAATCTTCTAATTTTAGACACCGGTAGATGTCCCATGGACACTATGTGGTGTTGTACTTCATTATGTTAGTAATGGATTTAGCACAAAAGCCTTTCTAACATTTGTAAAGGTACGAACACAAGTGATTATTAAACTCAACTACTCGATAAAACTTTAATGCTACCAACAAATTTCGTTATAATTTGCGATGAACCAAAATAATTTTGTGAAGGACTGTATATGCGTGCCAAAACATAAGGATGTATAAAAAAGACAGTGACAAGGTAGTTAGAAAATCTAAACAAAACAAATAAAAATCTGTATATGTATTTGTATTAAGGGCAAACGTAGAATTAAATTTTAATAAAGCTTTCGCATTTACCTTATACGCAAACAAAAAAAAAGCTCGCGTTTGTGTACATATTTGTATATGAGTGCGAGAAAATTTATATATATATATATATATATATATATATATATATATAATCGGATAATGGTGCAAATATCTAAGAAATCATATTTCCCGCTTGACTTATTATTCCGTTTTGTTAAAATAAAAAAAAATTAAATAAAATATTAAATTTCCACACCATCTTTCAGGCACAACAAAAAATAGGTACGCGAAAAGCCATTTTCAAATAGTGTATGTATACACGAATACATAATATTGGTGTGCAGAGATTGCCTCTATTAAATATCGCACCAAACCAACAAAAAAAATATATATATATAATAAATTTGCATAATTTTTTAAGTTATTCCAAATCATATTCCGAAAAAAAACTGAACAACCAAAAAAAAATCTGAATAAAATTATAATAATATGCTAAAAAGATTAAACAAAACCAAAAAAGCTCTCGGTTGTAGAGTCAGCGATTTAAATTTTTTTTTTATACTTTAATCTGATTTTATATCATAACTGCCAATCAAACATGGTTTATGTCGTTCAAAATGTCGGAGATCGTAAGATGTAAACAAAACAAAAAAATATAAGAAACCTTGAACTTTATTTCCTGTTTACACTTGGCACGACACTAAAACCCATTTTACAGTCATATGAAATTAATTTTTGATTTTTTTTTATATTTCCAGCACCACCTACATCGATCGAGATCCAAGGCTATACACACAATTCAAAAGTAGAGGTACGCGAAAATCAAGATCTAACACTAACGTGCGTAGTTTCGGACGCTAAACCAGCCGCACAAATTATATGGTTTCGTGGTCACTCCGAATATAAGCCAGACAAACCCGATGAAAAAGTAACGAACGCAGCGAAACGATTTACGACAACATCAACGTTACGGCTAAAACCAAAATCAGACGATGATTATACAGAATATTCGTGTCAAGCAAAACATAAAGCACTGCAACCGGATATGCCAATGCGGGCAACTGTACAACTATCTGTACTATGTAAGTAGACCACAAACTTATAATTAATTTTATTTTTTGAAGATGATCATGATGATGATGATGATGTTTAGTGATTATCGTATAAAATTGAAATATAAATTATATATATTTTGCTACGTCGTTTAGGTACTAAAGGTACGTCATTTTCAAATATATTACCTTTTTTCTTATTGTTGTTGTTCTTGTACACAAAGATCAAAGGTAAAAGAAATATATTAAATTTCTTTTAAATTTATTTTAAAAAAAAATGAAAAGAAAATTAAATAGGAAAATCGAAAATGTCTAGATAATAATATATAGCATAGGTAAAAGGAAATATTATATCTAGGAAGAGAAAATGTTGATGGATTTTTTCCTGTATTTGCCCTCACTCAAATCGAATTGCTGGTAGTTTTAAATATTCCTATGTATATATATATATACATATAAATATATATATATATATATATATATATATATATATATATATATATATATATATATATATATATATATATATATATATATATATATATATATATATATATATAAATATATAAATTTCATTTTTGTAGGACTTCAACTTAATTGTAATTATGGTGGTGGGTTGTTATTTTCTTATGCGCTACATTAAATTCAATTTGATTTTCCATTTTCAATAAGTTTGAGCTTACTTATAAGCATAGTACATGTGCGAAAAAATCATTGAAGCCATTTAATGTGGAAATAATTCAATAATCGAAATCGGAAATTTTTCCAAATAACTTCATTTCAAAATTTCGATAGATTTATCAAACTTCAATTTATATTGTCGATTTTAAGGGTCAAATACACGAAATGATCGCAATTCCATCCAAGACACATATTTGTATTTCATTATCTAATAATAGATGGAGCTGTAATTTTGTAAATTCAATTATTGTTAAAATGGAATAAAAAATATAATGCACTACAACTGTTAACTGTTCGCACTAAATGTACTTATCTAGATCGTGTTGATTGCCGATTTTTATGTTTTATTTGTTTAAGAACACAATTTTGGCTTCTTCGTCCTTTATTATAATTTTAATTTTTTATTAACACTTCTGTCGATGGACGGCATGACTCTCTTGTCTCTTAAAATACTTCTAAATGAGAATTTTATTCTTAGAATTCCACCATATCTTCATTGGCTTCAACAAAAAAAAATATGGATACCACCAAAATTTAACTCGATTCCCTCTTATGTTAACGGACACACAGTTTAGAATCAGTACTTGACACGTGCAGTTGAAAAAAAAAACCAGGTGCATTTGATGGTACTGTATTAGCCATGAAAGAGTAACGCTTGGAGCTCGTTACGCTCTCCAAGCAACTTGATGGCCCAAAAGTGGAGATCATGTATTCCAAGTTTCCATCAATTTTCTATACATTACTTTACAGTTTATACAATTTCGGTCAGAAATTGTATTAGGATAATTCTTTCTAAATATTCCGAAACATCTCGTGACGTACATCAGGTGTTCTTCAATTTCCAACAAGCTTATGACTCAATCTATCGAGCTGGCTTATAGTTTGGTTTGCAATGTCTGCGACCATACATTTGACGCAAAGAAAAGTTTCCGATACCTCGCGTGCCTTGTGATAATTATGTATGAGGGAATATGGTTTATGACGTTTAATAGAAGAATCATGCGCATGATATACGGCCCCAAGCGCGACGAAGACGACACTTAACGAGTTTTATTAAACTACGAGTTTGTCTAGAACAATAAGAAGAACAATCTAAGAATCGAATCCGATGGAGTCAGACTAACGACTCGGTACGAGTTAGTAATGGACTGTAAAAGTCGTTTATTATTATTATTAAAAATTTATACTATACAAAAAAAGTAAAATACAATAAGGGTTGCCAACTCGAAATTTTTATCCGGAGTCTCCGTTTTTTTGCAATATCTCCGGTCTTCGGTTATCACAAAAATTTCTCCGAGTTTTTACACTTTTGTTTAACTATAATGAAGCAAGCGATTTAAATTTTTTCAGAAAAAATTGAGACAATTAAGACAATAGAATCTTTAACGAGAAATAAATACGAATTGTGAGCATAATATATGATTATGGTTTATAATTTAAACTGCCATCTATTAATTGGTTGTAAGAACTAAATAATAAAAGGTTTAAGAAAATCTTGGCTTAGTATTATCACAATCAATTATTTAATTGATTTAATTACTTTTTTGCAATTATTTCGATTAATACTTAAAAATTTCATTTCAAGAAAGCCACCGTGATTAACTTTAGATTTTTTACCTGCGCATTTTGATGTATTATAGTTATAGTTTCTTTGGCTAATAATTGAGAAAAGCTACATTTTCTTTTCAAAAATTAAGTGAAAATGTATCATAATTATAATCAAATAGCAGGAATTCTAACCGGAAAATTTTGAAAACCAACCGTGAATATTTAAGTTAAATCCTAAAGAATATTTTAAAATTTAGTTGGGGCTGAAAAAATCAATAATTTGTCCAAAAACCTACACCAACTTCGAGCATTTTTTTCATTGTTCGTGTATTTGGCCCTTAACAGAAGTCGATTATCATTAAAAGCTCAGTTTGTTCTGTAAACAAAGAAATTATCTCTTTAAAAATTAAATTAAAATACTGAGAAAAGCTTATTATCCAAAGCTGAGCATTTTATTAAGCTTTTATAAGTCAAAATGTTTGTTTTTAAAACAATTTAATGTTCTTAAAGGTCTGATATGAACTTGTTTAACTTTTGTAAAATTAATTGATATTAATTTTGTCTAAAATATTACACATGTTAAAATTTTACAATTTAATAAAACAAAAGCTTCACGATATTTACACGAGCTTTAAAATTGGTCAGAAAAACTAAAAGTTTTCATACAATTTAGCATCAATCATTTGTTTTAATTTAACGAATATAAGAAAACAATAAAGCTTTTAGTACATTTCTTGTCTAAAGTTCATTTTATTTTTGTAATTACATTTTATAATTGTATATGTCACAATATTCTACGAACTTTAAGGCTCTAACATTTTCAGTCTTTGTATTTCAAAATCATTTGATAATTCAGACAAAACCTTCAATAAAAAAATATGAATAACCTAAGCTTTTGAAAATTGTGGTTAGAAACTTATCAAATTTAACAATTATATTGAAATCTATTTATTCGAGCTTTTAAAAATATTACCATACTTTTTAATTTTGATCAAACACTACATAAAAGACTCTACATAAAATTACAATTTCGAATAGAGCTTTTTAAATTTAAACATCATTGATACAAAAGTTTTATAAAAGTAATTTTAAAAACTTAAGCCTTAAAAAATTAAGTATAGGTTAAATTGTTTATCTTTTTCTAGTATTTGGTGAAAAATAAGTCGGATGTAAGCTTTAAAAGTTTATTATCGGGTTTATTTTGAATTGAGCTTTTTACTATAGCTTTAAAACTAACTTTTATTACTAATTCTATACTTTCATTTATTTAAATCACAGTCAAAATTTTAAAAGTTTAACTCTTGGTAAAAGCTTATTTTAAAAGTATAGTCTATAAAGCTCTAGGAAACTAATACTTCAAGGCTATTTGAATACATACAAAAAAAGGATTTCGAATTGTAGTTTGCTTTATATTAGTTGTGACACAGCTTATCTTAACTTTATCTGAACCTCAAGTTTTTAAGATTGTTATAAACTTTTAAATTTATTTAGAAAAAAACTTTTAAATAATTTAAGCTTAACATTCAATCCGATAACAGTGTATGACTGCTTAACAATTTCGTGTTTTGCTTAATAAGCTTTCCATACCCTAAAAGCCTAAAAAATAAGTTGAGTGATTCGAGCTTTTGCAAGGTAAATAATCCGTATGGATTCGTATAATACGTATGATCAAATCGATAGCTTCGATAGTAATACGTTTCTAAAGCAGCTCTTTTAAGAACCGAACTTTTAAAAAATTTATTTATTTTAATGTTGGCGAAAATATTACATACCATTTAAAATTTCGTAATTTAATATAATGGAAACTTCAATTTATATGAGCTTTTAATTTTTTAGAGCTTTTCATTTATAGTGAGAAAAGCTAAACTTTTTTAGAATTCTTGGTATCAATTATTTGCTTTAATTTCTAGGAATTTAATATACGAGTATAAGAAAACAATAAAGCTTTAAGTAAAAGCTTTTTTATTAAATAAATTTAAAAGTTGGTAACAATTTTTAAAAAATTCCTTAAATGTTTTTCAAGTTTAAACATATTATTTTATCGATGATATTTTGATTTTAAAAGCTCCATTCGAAATTATAATTGTATGGAGTGTTTTCATCAAAGTTAAAATTATAGCAATGTTTTTAAATACTTCTGATTCAATAAATTCAATCAAAATAATAGAACTATCAAATTAAATAAGGTTTCGACGATAATTTAAGCGTTGTAGTTTTTAACTAAGAAAGCAATTGCTGAAAGCTTAAGTCATTATGTCATCTTGCTATGAAAGGATTACTAAGCTAATAAAGAAATTTTTACCAGTCATACACTGCTGTCAATTTAAACCTTAAGCGTTAATTATTTCAAAGGTTATGGTTAAAAAGTTTTGCTTATAGTTGTAAAGTTTATAACAATCTTGAAAAGTTGCTTAATATTGTCATTTAATAGTCTATGGTAAAGGGCAGTTTCATCAACAAAGGATTTAACCTATGAAACGAAAAACTTAAGGTTCAGATAGAGTAAAAGTAAACTGTTTTACAACTAATTAAAGCTAAATATTTGTTTTATACTTATTTGCATAACCTGGAAGTATTATATTTCCTAGGAACTTATAGAGCATATTTTTTTAAATAAAAGAGATTTAAACAAAATTTAAACTTTTAAAATGTAAAAAAAAATTAATTTTAAAGGTTACAGTATAAAAGCTCAATTCCAATTTATACTTTTTAAACCTTACATCAAATTTAGTTTCCACCAACTATTAGATTTAAGTTAGTTCAACTTTTAACCCGAAAGCAGTGTATGACTTTTTAACAATGTCGTTATTAGCTTAATAAGCTTTTTATAACACAAAAGCGGAAAAATGTAGTTTAATTTAATTGTGTATTTGCAAATAAAATAAACCGTTATCAATATGATGGACTTTATTTTTATATCGAACCCAAACCCAAGCTTTTAAAAACATTCTTTGATATAAGCTGATTCGCTAAGCTTTTTGGTAAGAGAGTTGTTAAATATTTTTCTAGATGTTATACTTTTATAAATTGCGGTTGATACATAACGATCCTTAAATTATTGGTTCTTAAAGCTCTGTACTGAACTCTTCATTACTTTTCATAATTTGTTTATTGTAAATTAAGATTAGATCTTAATTTATTACAACTACTAATAAAACTTTATGAGGATCGACATTGAAATTTTAAAGTGCTTTTAATTTTAGTGCATCTTATAAGAAATATTTTCAGAAACCTCGATAATAATTATTTGTATTAAGTATATAATAAATTAAGATCAAAAAAAGCTTAAAGTATGTAGTTTGTTAACGTACCGTTTAGCTACTGTGCCCTTTTTCTGGCCTGCGAAAAGAAAATTGTAAACAAGTAGTTTTAAAAGTTGAGTACCAAATTAGAATTCAAAAATGCATTTATGTCTAATAGTACAAAATAAGTTTTTAAATGTTCCACCATAAAACAATCTTTTATAAAATAACGAAACTTAACTTACATTCCACAAAAGACTTCGTTGTGCTGTCATACATAACTGTAGAGGAAACCATTCTCATAACGCTTAATTGAAAAAATGAGATGCCCAGGTCACTCCTTGAAATCCAGGTAAAATTTTATATTTTCAATCATATTTAATTGTGGAGCCTATTTATCAAAATTTTGATTTACATTTTTGTTCTCTGCTTCATTGAACCATATAAATCTGTTAAAACAACAAACCATGTTGACATAAATATGTTTTTAAAATTAGCTGTTACTTTGTTGAATAATGTGGCTACATAAGGAATAAGTTCCACAGTCCATAAAATAATATAAAAACAACATATATTTGAACAACGTATATTGAAATGAAATAGTACCTTCTATGTTCCACAAATTATTTAATATTAAGTTTTAAATTTCTGCTTTATGCTCACTTCAATATATTCCACAAAATTGTTTGTTTAATTAAATATATGACATATTCTTTTAGCTAAGTCTCAAGTTTATTGTCTGGTTTGATAAATTTAAAAATCAAATTTAATTGTGGAACCTAATTATTAAAATATCAATTGTAATTTTTGTTCAAGCCAATATGTTCCAATAATAATTTTAATTATATATTCCACAAATTATTTAATATTAAGTTTGCTTTATGCTTACTTCAATATATTCCACAAAATTGTTTGTTTAATTAAATGTGTCACCTATTAGCGAAGTCTCAAGTTTATTGTCTAGTTTGATAAACTTAAAAATAAAATTTAATTGTGGAACCTAATTATTAAAATATCAATATTAATTGTTATTCAAACCAATATGTTCCAATAATAATTTTAATTATTTAATTTTATTAAAAATTGAAAAAAAGTGTCAATAATAATAAACATTCAATAAGCTTCGCGTGCATGTTAAATATTTGTTAAAAACGTTATGATATAATACTAAACGATCACCAAATATTACAAAACTGGACATAAAATCCACAAATAATTTACAACATTGGTTGTTTAATTAAATGTGGAACCTAAGTTATTAGATAATTACCAGGTAAAATTTCTTTCTTATCCTATTTAATTGTGGGACATATTCACATCTCTCTAAAAAGAAAATATAAATGTTTTTTTCATGCTACTATCGAACTATTAATAGATTCCACACAAAAACTATGAAAATGTCGATCTGCGATATAAAATTTCAAAATTTAGTAGATATGCTTAGTAGGTAAAGCTCAGCGCCATTTACTAATGGCACTTGATGTAATACTTTGTTGAAAGCTTGTGTTACATTTTGAGCTACGCCTACTTATTCTTAAATGTGGCTTATATTCATTTTGAGCAGTAATTTTTCAAATAACTTTCAAATAAAAGGGAGAAGTGAAATCGAGCTTTACGATTTTTTATCATTTCCTGGTTTGTTGGTTGTGGGGTCTAATTCTGCAGTTTTTGATTGATGAAGGGTATTTACGGTTTTGACGATTTGGCCAATTACTAAATAACACCCTGAAGCCTATTTCGCACTTAAGTTATTTTTTATTGCATCCTTTAAATCCTGGAATATTAAAGGTCGTATTATTTGGTCATCAAATTTGCTTTAAAATCCGCAATGGATAAAAGATTTCTTTCTGATGATCGATTGTTCTCTCATTGTTTCTAACAGGCAGCACTTGTTTATTGTTTTTTTAATCCCTTTACTGTTTGTCAGCAGCCTTGTTTAAAAGAACTGTCAAGTACCTCAAGTTCGTCTTCCAAATGAATCATAGTTTTAATAGGTACTTGCAGGATCATTTATTTTTTAATTAGTGCCTGGAATAGGTTCCTGTAAATTTTATTATTTGTTTGACTTAAGAAAATCCTCTTTATTTATTGTAACAGAGAGAGTCAAAATAATAAATCCTTGAGAAGCTCAACACCTGACTAATGCTGATTGTGATAAAGACCCTGATAAATTTACAATATGAGACCAGGACAACAAAAAAGAAGAGAATAAGCTTAAATAAAACCCTATTTAATTTAAGTTTATCTCGCGAAGAACTTTTGTCTTTAAAAACTCCAAAATGTCATCTTTCATAAATTTTAGATGTAGACCTGCAGTCATTCCCTTAGAATTTTAATTTTTGGTAGGTTTTTTTTGTGTCTTATTAGAATTAATAAATGTCCCTCTAATCTATTTGATTAAAGCAGTAAACCATGGACTGCAAAACAAACAATAAAACCACAGACACACCCGACACTGTAGTTTGAGTCACTGTATATATATATACAAATCACTGACAGCAATATTGCAGATATATAGATAAAATAACAACGGAACACATAAACCATTGTGAAATTCAATATTTTCTATTATTGTAGTATTTTCAAATTTAAAGAGTTTATATTTCAAATAATTGAATTTATTTTTTTTTTGTATATAGTTTTGTGTTATTTTTAAAAATTATATTCGAAAAAAACATAGTTTTGTTGTTGCATACATTGTTAACAAACATGGAATGAATTTTTAAATAGAATTATGTTTATAATGTTCAATAAAATTCATATATTTCACTATTCATACTATATAGAAAAAAAAACTATAAAAGAACGTCGTTAACATTTTTTTTTTGTAAACTTTTTGGATACAGACACACTCATATACGCAATCAAATTGTTTGTACGGTGTTACCAGATTTTAATTGATTTTTCTATACATGAATCGTGTACATGAGTCGAGTCTATTGAATTTTTCATATATCCTTTTGTTTAATTAGTATCGATATATAAATTGAGTTAAGTAAATATTTTTTGTATGAATAACATAAAACTATATAAATCTATTTATATATATCTCAAGATTTATACAAGAGAAAATTCATCATCATCCACAAATCTAATAACAATAATAATAAAATTAAACAAATCCTATAAACCACAAAATCAATAATTTTTTTTAGTTGACCCAAAAAAAAAATTATGTCCATTGTGCAAATAAATAGTAAAAATATAGAAGGCTCAAAAATAGTACCAAAAATACAAATTCGTCATCATCATCATCATCATCATTATAATCATACCGCATGATAGTTTATTATTAACCTAATCAAATGTCTTAAAGGTAGAATATTTGGTTTTGTATATGTACATATTGTGTATAAATACAGGACATACAACATTTATATGTTATGTTAATTTCCTTTTTTTTCGTTTTTTTTTTTTAGATCCCCCAGGGCCACCATACATTGAAGGATATACGTCGGGTGAAACATTACGTCGGGGACAAACTGTAGAGCTTGTATGTAAAAGTCGTGGTGGTAATCCACCTGCACAATTGATTTGGTATAAAAATGGTGCCCAAGTTCGTATGGCCTATCGGACGGCGGGTCGTCTATCAGAAAATATTTATACATTTACGGCCGAAGCAAATGACAATAAGGCACGGTTTCGATGTGAAGCCAGTAATATTATGTCACAAACCCCATTAAAGACTGAAGTTGATTTGACTGTGTTATGTAAGTATAAAATACTAGAAAATTACGCGCAAATATCATAAACAAATTTTTTTATATTTATACAGTTGCTCCAACACACGTGTCAATATCTGGACCATCCGAAGCACGTGTCGGCGATCCAGTTCCACTACAATGTTTAACCGCCCCGTCAAACCCACCCGCCGAAATAAAATGGATGGTTGGTGGACGACAAATCCGTAATGCCACATCACGGACTGTTGTAAGTCCGGAAGGTGGTTGGATTACAACGTCCAATATAACAGCGGTGATTGAGCCAAATAAACGATCGTTAGTCGTTATTTGTCATGGCCTAAATATGCAATTAACCGAAAATGTCGTTTCAACTCATACCATTAACGTATTATGTAAGTACTGCATAAAATTACTTAATTATACAATTTTAAATTTCACTCGAATATACTTGAAGTCCTTTAGGTGAGATAAATTTGTAACAGTAATTTATATCATAATATAATGTAATTTCTCTAAATGCTTCAAATTTTTAAAATTACTCAAAGTGGTGCATCGGGATTGCAATTTTGAAGTGTTCCACTAATTTTCCTAAACTTCACTCAAACTTTACTTAAATATGTAAAATATATAAATATAAATATAATACCAATTTTGTAATTTAAAGCTAAACTTATTCAAAATTTCACTTAATTTAAATGCTAAAATTTCACTCAAACTCTCACATCAAAATTTCACTCAAATCTTAACTAAATGAAAGAAACTAGACTTAAAAGCTTTGTTAATCGCATAAAGCTCATTTTATTAAAAATCAGTTCCGATCAACAAACATTGATATCGACAATTAAGTGCCCAGATTTAAGTATTTTAAGCACAGCTTTCTATTTTGTTATTTTAAAAAAAAACTTATTTAAGCTTACAATCAAAGTTTTTGTTTAATTTGAATATTTATAATACTAAAATTGTAAGATGCTTTTCCAAACCCAAAGCTAAGTTATCTCGTTTTTTGTCAGATAAGCTTTTAAAGCTATAATCTTTTATATACAAAAATTCATATTACCTTTAAAACTAATCCTTTTACGTGAAGCTTTTGCATTTGATAATATGTAAAGCTTAAATTAAAGCGAAATATTTTTACACATTTTGTAACGAAAAGCTTTATTAAACTGTAAATTTCTTAATAAAAAAAAGACAACGCTTTACAAATCCGCTAATTTTTGGTAGTTTAATATTCAGTTTTTGAGTGTGTAAAGCTTTTCTGGCATCCTTTTTGAATTAAAATAATTTTTCGAACTGTTAAACAATGCTTATAAAGCTTATTTGCAAGCTCGACTATATAAAATATGATAAATATCACAAAAGCTCCAATCTCCAGTTGAGAAATGTTACTATGTGTGTGCTTTAGTTACAACGTAAGCATTTTAAAACAGTTTATGTTCCATGATTTAATAATTAAAAAGTTGCTAAATTAAATTACCTCATTTTTTTTTTAAATTAAAAGCTTTAAATCATTGTTATGGTCTTTTATTTAATTTATTAAATAGTTTTATTGATACTCCTTTACTACTTTGATTGGGTTACATTTTTACTAAGATTTTGTTAAATAAAAGCTTGTTGATGCTTTAAATCAACAGCTTTGACTGAGATTTAAATTTGCAACTAACCGTTTCAATATTTATCGAAATAATTAAAGCTTTCAAAAATTGTAATTAAAAATAATTTTATTTAGACCTTAAAAGAGCTTTTAAAAAAGAACAAGGTTACTGATAAATTTTAAATTTGTTATTAAGCTACCTACATAGCTTTTGATTAAAATATTTATAAACTTTCAAAAGAATTTTTTACCGCCGACGCTTATCATGCTTATTACTAAGCTTGTTGGCGCTTTCAATCAAAAAGACAATTTTAAAGCTTTCAAAATTTAACTAAAATTAATTGTATATTAAGTTTAAAAGAGCTTTTCATAAAAAAGCTAGTTATTTTGCTACAAAGTTTTTGTTTATTTCTATGCAATCTGTTTTGGGGCCGAAGCTCTCCCAACTCTTTCGCGGTTAATTAACGTCCTACTTTACGCCATAACTAGCCAAATTGAGGACGCGCGAATACAGGTTCGCGTTTTCAAATATTCATCTGCGCATTGCATTGCTCCAGCCAGCCTGTACTGGCATGGACGATGGTTCGGCCCATGAATTCTGCACTCCAACGGGGGGTCATAGTTGTGTTCATCGTCATCACCGATCGTAATCAAGTGATGAAAAATCCCTTTTGCAACCCTCCCCCGTTGGGATTCGAACCCGGTACCTCCCGTCCCAAACACCGCAGCTTTAACCACTGCGCCAATTGCTCGGTTGCTACAAAGTTAGCCTCATCATTGGTATGTTTGTGCGACGAGGGTTAAATCAGTTAAAGTTGAGGTATGAGTCGTATACAGAGCTTTTGTTTAAAAGATTTTTGAGCTTTTAATGAAAATCGTATAGCTCAGTCAAATGTTTACTTTATCTTTTTGTATGCAACGTAAAATTATTTTCGGCAATTTCACTCGAAAAATGAAAGCTTTATTTCATAAACCCCATGAAAGTAAAACACACCATCGCATCACGCTTAATTTTTGATTGGCGATGAATATTTTTGACCTGATGTGTTTTAAAAAGATAAGAGATATCAATTTTAATAAAAGCTTGTTTATTATAACATAAATAAATGGTTGATATATATATTTTTTAATAAATATAAAGCTCTATCCCGTTCCTTGCAAAAAAAAACAATTTTCAAAAAAAAAACTATCTAGAATTTTCCATATTATTAAAGCTTATTAAAATCTTAAAATTGTTGAAGAAAAAGAACAATAAAGCTTTTCTAATCGATTAAATTATATTTGGCTTAAAATCAAGTTCAGGAAAAGTTTTTATTGCGTCAGATTTTTATTAATATATTGTTTCTAAAAAAAAAGTGTTGAGCTTTCAAAACTCAGTTTAAATTTTATTCACGTTTTTTTTAATTATGTGTAGCAAATTAATTGAAAATAATTACTATTAAATACCTATTTAATTTTAAGCGAGTGAAAAGAGCTTTTAAAAGCACATCTGATTAAAAACTAATTAAGATAAATAAAACTAATTAAGATAAATAAATAAATATAATTAATAATTTTAAATAAACTTTAAAGCTCAAATCCCGCCCAAACATAATAGTCTATGCGGTTCTAACTGTGTAGTGCTTTAATTACCACTGTAAAATGAAAAAAAAAACATTTTCTGTACATTACAGTTACGACCTATAAATTATAGTCCCAATTTAAATAATAGAGTCGTGGGCAAAGCTTTTATTTTACAAAACTTAACAAAAATTTTATTTACATTTAACATATTTCAGTTTGAAGCATTTTATTTTAAATGAGGGAAAATCGATAAACTTAGATATAATAAAAAACTGGTAGTTATAAAGCTTTATGACAAGTATTTAGTACTATGTAAAGCTTTTCTTTCACATATTTTATCCCAAATACGTTTTTAAACTACCAGCCAACGGTTATAATGCTTGTAACTAAGTTCGAAGACTAGAACATGTTCAATTATATTTAGAAATAATATTGTTGTGCAAACTATTAGCAAAAACTAATTAAAAAATGTTAAATAATCCTTAAAGCCCTAATCTCAAACATCACTTCAAAAACGTCGACTGTGTAAACTTAAGCATTTTAAAATAGTTCCTGTTCAAAATTTAATAATAAAAAAAGTTTAAAACAAAACTTCCTCAATATTTTTCAAATTAAAAGCTTCAAGTTATTATTTAGATATTTTACATAATTTATATAAATGTTTAAGTGATTAGTAAAGTTTTGTTTGGATTATTTTTATTGAGATTTTGTTAAATAAAAGCTTGTTGGCACTTTCATTCAAAAAAGTAAGTTAGAATCAGATTTTTAATTACCTTAAATTGGTCGGTGTCAGTTTTAATCAAAATAGTTAAAGCTTTCATAATTTAACCAACTTTAATTGTATTTAAAGTTTGAAAAAGCTTTGCATAAAGAACAAGGTACTAATTATTATTTTAAGCTTGTTTTCTGCTACAAAATTAGCCCCATCATTGGCAAGTTCGTGCAACTAGGATTGAGTCAGTTAAGTTTGAAGTTTTAGTCATATGCAGAGCTTTTGTTTAAAAAATTTGTTAACTTTCATTGAAAAGCGTGTAGCTATCTAGTCCATATAGTTATAAAGCTATCTAGTTCATATAATTTACAATTTTGTTTTATTTTTTATTAAAGCTTACAATTGTTGAATAATAGAACAAAAATGCTTTTAAAACAATGTCCAGAAAATGTGTTTGTTGCTGCATATTTTTATTAAAGAGTTTTGAGCTTTCAAAACTCAGTTTAAATTTAATTTAATTTTTTTTAATATTTGTAATAATTTTATTCATAATAATTAGAGCTTACATATATAATTTTCAACAAGTAAAACTTTTATATGATGGTAATATTTTGTTAGAGCTTTTAAAAGTACATGCAAATAAAACACAACCAATTAAAATAAATAAAACAATCTTATGTAATAAATTAAAGTAAAACTTAATTACTAATTTTAAATTAACTTTAAAGCTCTAATCCCACCCAAACATAATAGACTATGATATTATAACTATTTAGTGCTTTAATTACAAAATGAAAACATTTTTTTGTACATTACAGTTACGTTCTATAAATTATGATCTTAATTTAAATAAAAATTTATTTACGTAAGCAAAGCTTTTATTTTTCAAAGCTAAACCTTATAGAATCAAATAATAAACTTGAAGGTATTCACAGCGAAATGTGTTTCCATGACAATAGAACCATTTATGTTGATAAACAAATTGATTTTATGTAAAAATAAAAGGAAATACATAAATATAATTTAAAGCTTTAAAACTTTTTTAAAAAGTTTAGTTTCATCAATTTTTATAAAATATGAATATTATATAATAGAAAAGCTTTTTAATGGTCCAAACTAAGAGCTTTTCATCCAACGTTTATTATTGAAGCTCATTAACATGACCAATGATTTTAATAAATAAAATGATTAAATGTAATAAGTATTAACAAAAATTAAATAAACTTTAAAGCTTTAATCACGTTCCAAGCACGATAAGCTTTTACCATAACAACTATTTAGTGCTTTAGTACAACTAAAAACATTTTCGGTACGACATCCTACGAAAAAAATGGTAGAATGATAAAAAAGTCGAAAAATAAACTTTCTCAATTTTTTTCAAATTAAAAGCTTCATTGAACTGTCAATTTTTTTTTGTTGTTGTTGTTTCTGTACACATTTAAAATTCAAATCAAAGTTACAAAACAGTATATAATATGAATGTATATATAAAAAAGATATAAAACTTTTTTTTTATTGTCTTTTATTGTACTACTGTTGTTTTGTCTTATCCATCTATCACTCCCATTTTCTTATTATTATTTTTTCGGAAATTTCCCACTTTTCCGAGTTTTATTTCTTATTTTTTTGTTTTAAATGTTTAAATAATATTAATGAAAATTCTATATAGATTTTTTTATTTGTTGTTTTATTTTTATTTTTTGTACAGAATAAAAAGTTTACATCGAATTGAAGTTTATCAACTTCTTATTCGTGTTGCTTTTGCAAAAAAAAAAAATCGAAGAAAAAAGTTTTAAGAAAAAGAAAGCGATTAGGTAGAACCAATAAATGATACAGCTATTCGCTTTAGTTTTCGTTTTTTGTAAATAATTTTTTGTATACATTTGGGAGAGCTTTCTATATAATTTTATTCATGTACTTGGATGGCTTTTTGTCTATAATTAGTTAATCCTCTTGTTATATAACAACTTGTTCTCTCTCTGGTTGAACAAGCAAAATTTGACTTTTTCTTCATTTTTTTATTTTTTTTTTTAAATAATAATAATGATAATACAAAACCAAAATAAAACTTTTTTTGAAAAAAGTTTTATATTTTAGATATGAAATGGAAAAAAAAGCTTTCAGTTTATATTCATATATGTATGTATATATATTTATTGATTTATTATTCAGAGAATTTAAATATAAATTCTTATTTGAGGGAAACTTTCTTTTTATTTTGTGGTTCGACGTAAATTTTGTTGATGTCAAAAATTGAAAAAAAACTTTTGACAGTTTATTACGGCAATTGCGTATTTATGATACTGCTAATATGTAATTATATGTATATAATTTATATATATATATATATATATATATATATATATATATTCACAGGGCCAGCTCAAGGCTATTCGCATTAAAGACAGTAGTGTCAAACAATTGAATGTAAATCAGAAAATAATATTCTTTTCTGAGTTACAGTACTAGAGTGTTCTTTTAAACATCATTTTAGCAACTAATTACCTAGGATGTTCAACATATAATTATTTTTTAATTGCCAAAAAAAGTTAAAAAATTCTACAAGAATTCCTTAATGGTTTTGGGTTTCTTTAAAACAGGGCTGAAATAAATACAATATCAAAAATATGTAATTCGACTCAATAGAATATTTTCTTAGTAAGTTTCTTAATTGTACTCATTACTGTAGCTTTAAAATGGTTAGAACCATGAAACAAGTAATGATTGACGAACCTCTGATTGAACTAAAATGTGTGTTCAATGCAACTAAGATTAAATTATAAAAACTGAGACAAATTTGGTCCATCCGAAAAAATACAAAGTCAAGTGTATTTTCTTACTTTTTTAGAAGTGACTTTTTGCACTTTTCCGGATTGGAACACCAAAGGAATCATTTATTCTTTAATAAAATCATAAAGGCCTAAAAAATGTACCTTCCAAGTTTATATAGGGTGTTTTCAAGAATTCAACAACTGTGCTGATTTTCCAAGGTAAATTGCGATTTTTTCGCTGCGAGCGCTGCTATGTGTATCCTTGTTTGAATTCATAAAATGTTAAACTTAACAATTTATTGGCATTTTCACTGTTTTGGAAAAGGCATTAGTTTTGCAAGATGTAAATTAGGCTCATACAATCGCCAAACGGCATATACAGTGCCAGGGTATTTTCTTTAACATTTTAGAGAGTTGTTGTATTGCAATTAGGCTTACCACCCGTCCTCCTTTGTGGAGAACAGTCCTCCTTTCGTAAGAAATTGTCTCCATCCTACACGAACACAGAAATGTCCTCCACCAGAAAAATAAATATATTATTTTGTAGAGTGCTACCCTGGAACGTAAATAATAAAGAGAAGGACTGGAAAAGAACGACGGTGGTGAATGTGAACGAGTAAAGATGGTCGAATGGTTATGTTAAAAGAAAATTATTAACAATAATAAAAAAAAACAGGAGAGGAAAACATGTGAATAGGTTATCGACAAGTAAACGCTATAATGGTGAAAGACCGATCTCCTTTAGCGATTATGGAACTTTAACGTTTATTCGGAGCTAATTATTTCACAGTTTTGGATTTATCATCAGGATGTTACTATAGGTATAGCGATTTCTTTAAACGCAACGTATAATTTTTAGGATATGAAGTGTCAGGATCGCGAGCTACACCCGGAGGTCAAAACAGATATTGATGTAAGTTTTCTACAGACGAAGAACAGAACTCAGATACGACTACAGTATATGCAAAACTTTGGAAGCAGTACCGCGTTTCTATTCTAAATTAGGGAATCGCAAAACGTTAGCAATATCAGACCCTAATTTAGAACATGAAGTGGTTACCGATGCTTGATCGAGGGGTTATGTGGAATTTTGTTGCAAGTCAATCAGTATAAAAAAAATTGTCCTTTGGCCAACCACTGAATGTGAACAAAAGTAACATTCATACGAATTGAAAGCATTAGCCTTTGTCGTGATCATAACCGATTGGGCATCATTACAAACTTCTTCAATACATAAAAATATAATACCAAGAATTTCAATATGGTAGCTAAAATTAGCAGATTTCGATTTTATCATGTAATATCGACCTGGAGTACAAATGAAGCAGGTGGGGGTGCTGAGTCGGAATACAAATGGTGCGGAAGGACCGATGCATCTGGCCAGTTTACGTGTTCGTAAGACTGACACAGGACACATAAATGAGTCGTTCCTAGAATGATAAAGATTCGCTTCACTAAATCGCGACTATATGGGATTTGTGAAATTTATAATGCATCTAAGATGCTCCAGCGAATTTTTTTGTTTCCAAGAATGAAAATGTATGGCAAATTGCATCGAGTTGGAATATACAAAGCACTATGAGGACAAAAGGAAGCGGAATTACATCCGATTGATAAGATACCAATACTCTTCAATACCGTGCATATCGACCAGCTTGAATCATTTCCTAATACGCTTATACGTGTAAGTTGTTATATAAAGCATGTGCTAAACGCAACCACAACGATAGAAATGGATTTAAAGAACTTCTTCGGCATATATCGACGAGATGGTTGTCTTTATTGCCCGCTATAGATAGGACTATAATTATTTGGGCAGCTTTATCAAGATGTTTCATTAGTAAAAATTTGTCAAAATGGATGCGTCGAATTATAAGGATGCGTTGGAATTTTCCAAAGGTGGCAAGCCTAATTGCAATGGTAGGATTACCATCATATACTGATAAATGTAGTCAACATGTGACTGCTCAAAGAATTCAATATAGTAGCTATACAATAGGGCAGACATTGAATGAATTCTTCCCCACTAAAAAATACTATAATAACTTTTCAACGCATCTTTTAATTTTTATGTCTCTAAATTGTAAAATATTTTACAGACTTTCATTGTAATTTTCCTCCAAAGCAGTTTTCAAGATTGGTTTGGTAAACGTCTAACTGGGCAATTCAATATTCGCCTTCTAATTATTTCTTTATGATGTCATACACACCATGTTTAGTAGCATAATATGAGATTCCTTCCAACCTTATGTCTCGGGCAGGTGTTCAAATGGAATGTACTACAGGATATTTTAAATGTTTAGTAGTACTGTATTTTGAAATGTATGTCCTATTTTAATGTTAATTTGCTGAATTTTCTCTCCAATCGTATTCCGCAAGTCCGTCTTTATAACTTTCAGTCATCTGTAAGTTTTTTATACTATTGCCTGAATCTTGTAAATTTAAACCTTTATGATAAAATTCGGTAATGATTTAAATATTTTTTAAAATATCGCGTCGCCGTATTCCTGTAAATTTAAGGCATTTTCCTCAACATTAAGCTCTAGGTCTGGTATATTTATCGTTCATTACTCGTTATTGGTGCTGCTTCCTTAATATATTCCAGCAATAATTCTGTTTTTCTGTAATTCTCTCTGAGTTTCGATTCTAGCCTTTCTGTTACGTGTCATTTGACCTTAATTTTCTTTTTAGAGTTGTTAGTTGCACATAAAGTATGCTGTTTTCTTGAGTAAAATTTATTTAAACTTACTCTGCAGTAGAAGTTTTAGTAGAATTTACTGAAAGGCAAGAGGACAATGAAATGCGCAAAAAACATTGGTCCTTTGAGCCGAATCTGAAGACTTTGCCTTGTTTTGGCTTAGAATTGGTCTGCAATCTAGTCATTGTTAGAAGTCCATTTTTCTCGTCTTTGAAGGGTGTTTAAGTAGTCGTTTGACCAGCGACTCCAAAAGTGTTGAACAAGCTTTTTTACTGACCGGCAGCGCTGTACTAAAAATATTTAGAGCAACTATAGCGATTAAAATTGTTTCATTTGTGGTTGACACCATGATCTAAAAGATAAAACTACTTACGTTTGCTGTAGTTATGCCAGTGTTGTGTCACCGGTCGTATAGCGATGGTTAGGAAACTTGCTCACAACATTATGCCAAGAATGATCCATCCTGTTAATTCATTTGGTAAACCTTTCAACAGATTTAACTAATTGTATGTCAACTAGACAGAGTTCATGGAAGGTCGGAACTGTCCAAATCAAATATTTTATGTGACTCCAACTATTCGGCTTAACGATTTCTTTGGGCAGTGTCCTGATTAAAAGCTTTAATCTTAAATCTTTAGTTTGAAGTTTGATAAAAATCTTTATCAGAGTGCGCTGTTCTCGCTTCATGCCGGCAACCTTTGCTTGAATCGGGTTTTTGTTTAAATTTTATCTTATTTGCAAATTCTTCGGCGATGAATGTAGCGTGCAAGACCGGATCAATAAGAATGCGCGTTAGTTTTTCTCCAAAGTTGGCCGTTACCTTGACCTTGGCGGTTGCTAGTACGGCTCCATCTTGTTTTGGCATAGAATTGGTCAACAAGCTAGCCATTGTTCGAAGTTATAAGTTCTTAGTTACATCCTTATGAGTGCCATGGAGCAAATTATAATAAGCTCCAGAACATCTTTGAAACAAAATTATACCCAAAATGTATTTTTGAGGTAAAAAACAGCGCAAAAAATGTTTTGCACGCTCCAAAAACAAATAGGTTTAAACTGGCCCTGTATATATACTCAAATAAAGATATAGTCCTTCAACTTATTGTTATCCAAAACTGTCACATTTTCGATTGAAACAAAACAAAAAAAGTTTCGAGGAAAAGCTCTTCCATAATTGAAATTGTTTTTGCTTCTTATCAATTTGACTCAATAAATTTCCAACTACAACAATAACATGATTTTTTCCGAACAAGAAAAACAAAAACTTTAAAGTATTAGAGAATTAACATTTTCTTTTTTGAGCTTTTTTTTTTGTGTCGTATAGTTGTTGTTATGTATTGTGCGCGCTTGGGAGGATACGATTTATATTTTTTTGTTTTATTTTTTATTAATCGTTTGGGTATGAGCATGAATTGAAAATGTGAAAAATGAAAATAGAAAAAAAACTGAAGAAAAATGATGGTGATAATGATAACAATAATAGTAATAATAAAAATAATAAAAGGATAAGACAATTTATATGACGAAGTAGTATTAGTAGTGTATAGAGAAGAAAATAGAAAAACAATAAAATGACGAAAAAATGATTAGAAAAACAAAAAAATATTTTAACTTTCGTGTATAATACTTCAAAAAGTTCATCACCCATCCATCGTCCATCACCCATTCACCCGTCAGAGTAGCGCAAAGTAAATTTAATTTAAAACAAAAATAACAAGTATAACTCAACTATGTAAGATGATGAATAAGAAAACGTTTGTTTTCTTATTTATATAATGTCAAAATGAGGAAAAGGTCATTTATCAGTGTAATTTAAAATTAATCACAAATATAAAACAATATTTATTCTTCAAATATACTAAATCCGATCTAAATTTGTACGATGACGGGTTAAAATTAAATTAAACTTAATTAATATTCTTAGAACTTTTTTTTTTTTTTTGTCTTATCTTGACATTCTCTTTTTGTATATTAAATTTTCTGGTTTCGCACATTGGTTATTATATATATAAGAGAGAAGACCTTTTTGAACCCCAGATCGCATATACACACACACACAATTTAATATAAGAGTTTATAGTATTTTTTTTAGGTTTTATTGACAGAATAAAGAAAAACCAAATTTTTATTGCTGAATATATCCGAATTTTCTGTTTAGTTGTTGGTTGTGATTAGAATAATTTAGCATCGAAGAAAAACTAAAACAAACCAAATTGTTGTGATTTTCATTTTTATTTTTTTAAGGAAATCGATCGAGTATCTAGTTATCGATTTGGTCGATGATGGGAAATACAAATAAACTACATCCTTTTAAATATTGAAGAATAGCGTGTCTAAAACGTCTATTATTTGAGTATGTCAAATTTGTGCAAAAAATTTAACACGTCACTTGTGATATGTTAAGAGGTTCCGGATATTGCATGTGATGTTGATGGAATCTGGTTTAAATACTTTAGAGATTACCCTTTGTGAGAAACTAGTCTGCCGAATGCCATCATTTGTCTGGAGGGCTGATACATTTAAATCTCGTTCAAGTGTCAGCAACCGTAACTTCGCTAACCTTTATCAATGAGTTCAACAAAATAAAGGCTAATTTTTCTGCGAATATTGCCACTACTGCTTCTCGACATGCTGCCTGCATATTTCTCAAAAATATTGCGAACAGAGTTATATAAAATTATTCCACAACAATGTATTGGCTTCTTTTCCGATCGCTTAACTGCAACTAGTCTCATGGAATTTATTAGCCTCACAATATAATCCTTTGATGACTGGTTGCAAGTTGATGTTATGTTCACCAATTTCTAATGGTTTCTGGTGTTCCACAATAAAATTATCTTGCCCTATTGCTTAATTTACTTAATTCATTAAGGCCTGGCCTTTTACTTTGCCTTACTGAAAACAAATATCGAATATTTCTCTGTGATATGGAGTCTACAATACAATGTCGTAAAGAGTTGAGAAAGTCTCTCCTATATATTCGCCATTCGAAATTCGAATGGCGAATATATAGGATAATATGAGCTTCCTAGTCATATTGTAAGTTCAACATAATGCCCCAATTAAGTTTGCTATCAAACCTAGAAAGTTGTGCATGCCACTCTTAAAATGATTTTAAAATATATAATAATAAAATAATATCATAATATAATAATATAATAATATAATAATATAATAATATAATAATATAATAATATAATAATATAATAATATAATAATATAATAATATAATAATATAATAATATAATAATATAATAATATAATAATATAATAATATAATAATATAATAATATAATAATATAATAATATAATAATATAATAATATAATAATATAATAATATAATAATATAATAATATAATAATATAATAATATAATAATATAATAATATAATAATATAATAATATAATAATATAATAATATAATAATATAATAATATAATAATATAATAATATAATAATATAATAATATAATAATATAATAATATAATAATATAATAATATAATAATATAATAATATAATAATATAATAATATAATAATATAATAATATAATAATATAATAATATAATAATATAATAATATAATAATATAATAATATAATAATATAATAATATAATAATATAATAATATAATAATATAATAATATAATAATATAATAATATAATAATATAATAATATAATAATATAATAATATAATAATATAATAATATAATAATATAATAATATAATAATATAATAATATAATAATATAATAATATAATAATATAATAATATAATAATATAATAATATAATAATATAATAATATAATAATATAATAATATAATAATATAATAATATAATAATATAATAATATAATAATATAATAATATAATAATATAATAATATAATAATATAATAATATAATAATATAATAATATAATAATATAATAATATAATAATATAATAATATAATAATATAATAATATAATAATATAATAATATAATAATATAATAATATAATAATATAATAATATAATAATATAATAATATAATAATATAATAATATAATAATATAATAATATAATAATATAATAATATAATAATATAATAATATAATAATATAATAATATAATAATATAATAATATAATAATATAATAATATAATAATATAATAATATAATAATATAATAATATAATAATATAATAATATAATAATATAATAATATAATAATATAATAATATAATAATATAATAATATAATAATATAATAATATAATAATATAATAATATAATAATATAATAATATAATAATATAATAATATAATAATATAATAATATAATAATATAATAATATAATAATATAATAATATAATAATATAATAATATAATAATATAATAATATAATAATATAATAATATAATAATATAATAATATAATAATATAATAATATAATAATATAATAATATAATAATATAATAATATAATAATATAATAATATAATAATATAATAATATAATAATATAATAATATAATAATATAATAATATAATAATATAATAATATAATAATATAATAATATAATAATATAATAATATAATAATATAATAATATAATAATATAATAATATAATAATATAATAATATAATAATATAATAATATAATAATATAATAATATAATAATATAATAATATAATAATATAATAATATAATAATATAATAATATAATAATATAATAATATAATAATATAATAATATAATAATATAATAATATAATAATATAATAATATAATAATATAATAATATAATAATATAATAATATAATAATATAATAATATAATAATATAATAATATAATAATATAATAATATAATAATATAATAATATAATAATATAATAATATAATAATATAATAATATAATAATATAATAATATAATAATATAATAATATAATAATATAATAATATAATAATATAATAATATAATAATATAATAATATAATAATATAATAATATAATAATATAATAATATAATAATATAATAATATAATAATATAATAATATAATAATATAATAATATAATAATATAATAATATAATAATATAATAATATAATAATATAATAATATAATAATATAATAATATAATAATATAATAATATAATAATATAATAATATAATAATATAATAATATAATAATATAATAATATAATAATATAATAATATAATAATATAATAATATAATAATATAATAATATAATAATATAATAATATAATAATATAATAATATAATAATATAATAATATAATAATATAATAATATAATAATATAATAATATAATAATATAATAATATAATAATATAATAATATAATAATATAATAATATAATAATATAATAATATAATAATATAATAATATAATAATATAATAATATAATAATATAATAATATAATAATATAATAATATAATAATATAATAATATAATAATATAATAATATAATAATATAATAATATAATAATATAATAATATAATAATATAATAATATAATAATATAATAATATAATAATATAATAATATAATAATATAATAATATAATAATATAATAATATAATAATATAATAATATAATAATATAATAATATAATAATATAATAATATAATAATATAATAATATAATAATATAATAATATAATAATATAATAATATAATAATATAATAATATAATAATATAATAATATAATAATATAATAATATAATAATATAATAATATAATAATATAATAATATAATAATATAATAATATAATAATATAATAATATAATAATATAATAATATAATAATATAATAATATAATAATATAATAATATAATAATATAATAATATAATAATATAATAATATAATAATATAATAATATAATAATATAATAATATAATAATATAATAATATAATAATATAATAATATAATAATATAATAATATAATAATATAATAATATAATAATATAATAATATAATAATATAATAATATAATAATATAATAATATAATAATATAATAATATAATAATATAATAATATAATAATATAATAATATAATAATATAATAATATAATAATATAATAATATAATAATATAATAATATAATAATATAATAATATAATAATATAATAATATAATAATATAATAATATAATAATATAATAATATAATAATATAATAATATAATAATATAATAATATAATAATATAATAATATAATAATATAATAATATAATAATATAATAATATAATAATATAATAATATAATAATATAATAATATAATAATATAATAATATAATAATATAATAATATAATAATATAATAATATAATAATATAATAATATAATAATATAATAATATAATAATATAATAATATAATAATATAATAATATAATAATATAATAATATAATAATATAATAATATAATAATATAATAATATAATAATATAATAATATAATAATATAATAATATAATAATATAATAATATAATAATATAATAATATAATAATATAATAATATAATAATATAATAATATAATAATATAATAATATAATAATATAATAATATAATAATATAATAATATAATAATATAATAATATAATAATATAATAATATAATAATATAATAATATAATAATATAATAATATAATAATATAATAATATAATAATATAATAATATAATAATATAATAATATAATAATATAATAATATAATAATATAATAATATAATAATATAATAATATAATAATATAATAATATAATAATATAATAATATAATAATATAATAATATAATAATATAATAATATAATAATATAATAATATAATAATATAATAATATAATAATATAATAATATAATAATATAATAATATAATAATATAATAATATAATAATATAATAATATAATAATATAATAATATAATAATATAATAATATAATAATATAATAATATAATAATATAATAATATAATAATATAATAATATAATAATATAATAATATGATAATATAATAATATAATAATATAATAATATAATAATATAATAATATAATAATATAATAATATAATAATATAATAATATAATAATATAATAATATAATAAACACAAAAATCGCATTATTTAAATAAATTCATTAGATTAGCCAATTATTTTCATTATAAAATTTAAACTGTAGAAAACAACATTTTAATTATGGAAAATATGTAATTTATTTTATCAAAAAAGTTTGAAAAATTTTGTAAAAAACAGCAACAATTTCAAATCCCGAACACATTTCAATCAGACTAGAACTACATCCAGTTGCATATAATGGATTTTTAAATTAAACTTCTAATTTTCACAAAATTGAAATATTGAGCAACTGAATTATTAGGGTCAGAACACCAATAATGTTAAATGGTATTTTAAAAATACGTGTATTTTAAGTGTATTTTAAAAATTGGTTCTGAAATAAGCGTAATATCGAGCAAATTTCTACTTATTTAATTTTGAGCAATTTTCGTAATTTTGGTTAGATTTAAATTATAAAAATCTGTTTAATAACCATGAATGAATGCTAAACCGATAAATGCTATTTTACATTTTTTTTTTTAAATTTCCAATATAAATTTTTGAGCAAATAATCCTAAATACTATTAAATTGTGTATAAAATTCCAGATTTTACGAAAAAAAACTAAAGATATATACTTATAACAAATTAGAGCAATTTTAAAACTTCTGGGCTTTTGATTTATTAAGCAGTATCTAAGCAAATACTAAATGTTAGCAAAAAAATCTATTATCTTCTAAATGTGCTAAAATTAGTAGTTATTGGATTACCATAATATAAGCAAATTTATATTATATTATATTATTAGCAACCAAAACAGACAAATTATTGCGATGCTCAATATATTTTTAGCCTATTATTGACCAAGCTTATAAATTCGTATTTATTTAAATGTAATCTATTTTTAAAATTTTACTTGGGAATTCTGCTAGTTTTTATAAAAAAAATAACAATGTTAAATTATTGAGCAATTCTTAACATTTTAAAATTGCTATTAATAAAATGTTTAAATTATTCTGAAATACAATGTAGTATTGAGAAAATTTTAAATATTTATGAAAATTTTGTGGTCTTTTATGTTTTCAAAAATCTATAGTTTTTAGATTGACGTAATATTGAGCAAATAATTTTTTTTTAATTTTTTTATTATTAAAGGGATCAATTAAACAAACGAATAAATCAATTCTGGAAATATGAAAACATTATAATCTGCCTAATTTAAAAAAATATATATTTTTAACAGGCGTAATATTGAGCCAATTATTGAGCAATTAACTGGTCTCTAAAGAATAGTATTTGTTTTGATCGATTTTGATCTACATGGTTGACAGATGATAAGTCATCGAGTGCATTTTTACAATTAAGTAATTTAGAAGATTTTTGATAATTTTGTGTCATGGTTTTAAATTATGAGCTAACCCGCTACTGGTAACTCGTTTCTTTAATTTACAGTTAATAGACTAACTAAACTACGTTTCAGATTATAGCTACACATCCACTAAATGTGCACTTAATGTAATCTGTCTGAAACGGAAAATGACAAGACATTCAGTGTCAAATCGAGGCAACGATAAATGTACAATTGTTGTCAGGTTGGTTAGTTTAGGGTTCCTACTTAAAAACACAAATCTCTCGTCGTATCCGGAATTATCTGTCAATTTTTCCCTGTCAATGATCCCTGGTTTTTCGAACATCTTACTCAAATAAAAGAATATATTAACCATAAAGTGAACGTAGCGCAAAGTTAGTCCGACGAACTGAACCATGATTCAGAAAATAAATTTGCACAATTTGCGAAATGTACTTGTTTGATTAATTTGGAGTGTACGACCAATCATTAAGCAAGATTTTCTGAAAAGCGCTGGTTTCACCGTGCTCCCATATTACATATATACTTAGAATATAGGATATACTTAGGATAGGGCAAGTTGACTAGATAAATTTGTTTTATTGCTGATACTTTAATTTGGCTATTAACCAAATTTTCTGTAAGACGAAACCATCATCCAGCGTGAATGAAGTACACAACTGGAGAATATGCTCTTTCACTAGCATCAGAAAAGCCATGGATCTCAACATTTGAAATTTAAGTACTTCCTATAAATACTGGTGCACTTAAGACGTGAACCGCTCTTAAATTCTCATGTATAGTTATCCATCGGTACTAAATGACCTTCTTTCATGGGTTCATCCCCATCTTACTTGGTAATCTAGGGGTATTGCATAAATGGATTAAAAAGGGAGCCAACAAACCTAATGGATCAAATATTCTATTCGAAATGTATAGAAGTTTCCACTTGGTAATGATTTCTTTGTCTTTAATATTTGTACCGAAATAAAAACGCGGCTTAGATGTTGTACTGGATTGCTTCAGAATTCCAAGATAAGGCAAGTTCACTCCAAAACTGTCATTTTTCTTTGTTTTATTTTATTTTTGCTCATTTTGCAAAATCTGCTAAAATGTCCGGCTCCAATCAGTCTTTTTGGATTTCTCATACTCAGGATCCGCAAGTACTATTCCCTAAAGATTGAATTCATCCATTTCGCTTCGATCGATTATACTTGCTAAAATTAGCATTTCGATGTTTATTTTTGGTGGTTAATTGGCTCTGGTTTGTAACTTGAAGGTGGCTTTCCCTCTGGTTATAGCCAAATAGCTTGATGTCACGCTTACATCAATTCCGTAGAGCATCCAAAATAATATAAAATGAAACTGTATCGTTTGAATAAGCTTACGCGTAGAACCAAGACGGCATTGATATTGGTTCTAACCTTTTGGTTGCTTCCTAAAATAAATAACGGTTAATGTCACGTCATATATATATATATATATATATATATATATATATATATATATATGTATATATATATATATATATATATAATATAAATATATATATATATATATATATATATATATATATATATATATATATATATACATAAATATATATATATATATATATATATATATATATATATATATATATATATATATATATATATATATATATACATGCAAACTTTAAAATTAATACTTCGCCCATAACATAACCATTTTTGACAAAAAAACTTTCAAGAAAAACAATTTAAAAAGCTTAATTTTCTGTTTTCATTAATTTTTCGTTTAATCAAATTCTACTTTTAACGGCAACCATTATTAAATGCTCATTTAAAATCTAATTAAAACTATGCTAAAATAAATTTTAAAAAAAATTAAATAAAACTATTCATGTGTATAGCGTTTAGATATGTATATTTTTCCAACCAAGTATACGAAAAATAAAAGAAAATAGTTGGAAAATTATCGCGTATACACAAAAATGACTTTTTTTTTATAGTAATCAACTTATTCGATAAGCATGATAATTATTTAATAAAATAAAATGGAAAATTTTTATTACAGTTATAATTATTAAAATTAAATAGTTTTGGTTGTAAAAAAAAATTAATCCTGAATTGTGTATGGTTGAAATTTTTATTCGGTGGTTTAGTAATTTAAAGAATATGCTTCTATATAGGGGGTATAATATTTTAAAATTTTTGTCATAATTGCATGTGCAAACCATATTTTTGTTTCGAAATATGTTTGGTTATGAAAAAATGGTTTTTCTTATACGGAGAACTTTAAATTGGCAACACTGTTTTCTGTGACAGCCGATTTGACAGTTCTCGGTTGTTTTGAGGTTAGTTTGGTATCACAATTCATCATGAATAGATTCGATTATGAGTAAGCTATTGTCAAAACACCATTCCACAAAGAAAAAGTCACCGTTTGGTTCGACTTTATGATAATGGTCAGAACATTAAAGTCAACGGTGAACGGAACAGACGCTTGATTACCACTTTTTTGTGCTTCAGTTGGAAATCATTAAAGTTGCAGACATTTGATTCTGACAAAAAAATTCACCGAGCAATTGCCGCAGTGGTTAAAGCTGCGGTGTTTGAGATGTGAGGTACTGGGTTCGAATCGCAAAAGGGAAGAGTTGTTAAAGGGATTTTTTTGGGAGCGCAATTTTTAGTCGTAAAAATTTTGGAACATATTCTAGGTGCAAAGAAAAAAATTATTTTCTACTTTTTGGTGCACTTTCTACGCATTGTTAAAAGTGTGCTTTTTAAAAAAAAAAATTTATTAAATATTTTTATTTTCTACTTTTTAGTCTTGTCAAATATTTATATCGATTTTTCGACTATGGATCAAGTTAATTTTTGGTTGCACGCAGTCTATTGGTCCCATCACAGATGTTTGCGAATTTCCGCAACTTGTGACACCTGAACAGCTGATTCTTCGATCGTGATTTCCTCGTCCTCGCTTGGAATGACTATACAATTATTGAGTTGGAAATTTATGTAGTCCAGCTTGCATATCCGCACGAGCTCTGTGAGGTTTTCACATTCTATAATAATTGCTTTGCCGTCTCCAGCAGATGCTCCTCTTTCACCACAAGAGTGTGAGTCTGTGAAATAGTACCTTTCATTGTAATATATGACTCCTAATGATAGTGACTCAGCTATCAACACTCCTGCTCTATGGCTCATAAAAAATGACTCAAGAGAAGTCTTAAGTGTTTCACCGATCGTGATGACATTGAATTTATCTTGCAAACTACCGTAGAATGGTGATACTAGAGCATAAGCGATACTGAAGTTGTATATATTAAAACCTTCCTTGAGGGCATCAAAATCACGTACTTCCAGATGTCCGTTCTCTTTCAGGTCTCTAGTCACTTTGCTTCTTACTGTTATGTACATATTGTCACCCGCGAGCATATAACGATTCAGTGTTAGCGAATTCCATTGATTAGGTGGTAAAATCACAGCTCTTACAATATTCGCTAACACCATGGCTGAACATTGAACACCAGGATAACCTGTACTGATTATAAAGCTCGCACGATTTTTGATAAGCTTCCGATCACTTTATATGTACTGGTATCTAGATTCACAGTTGTCTTCGGTTCTACTTGCGGCACACGAACTATGTCTACCTGGTTTATTTGTGCATTATGGTCAATAGTTACATCGCTATACAGGGGATTTTATCGATTAACCACCGTAATGCATCATAAATTCTTGGCCGAGATACCCTATATTCTCGCATTATGTCAAGGTTTTCTAGATGCGTTGTGACTACCATCATCTGTGAATTGCTTGTTGATCTCGGTAGCATGTTTGGAAGCTTCTCGGTGACTTTGAAGATGTCCTGCTTGTCCACGAAATTCATGCTGTCCAAAGCGACCTGGTAGATGAATGATCTTCACATATGCAATTATTCTGGCCAGTAGTCGTTGTTCGGCTTGATTCAACTGAAGGGTCACATCAGAAATATTGCTAGGATTTAAGTTATTCCAGTATGCCTTCGATGGCCACGTTGTTTTCTTTCTGGTTATATGAGATCGCATACGCTCTCGCAATTGTGAGATATTCTGTCTGACCTGTGCTATTCGTGCTTGATGCGTGGTTTAAGTGTCTCTCTAGCTCTTGCTTCTCTTAGACTTGTTAGTCTCTGTTCATGTTGCTCAGGTGTCTCTGCAGCTTTCGCATCTCGTATACTTTTCAGTCTTTTTTCATGTTGGTCGGGTGCCTCCGCAGCTCTTATTTTTTAGTTGTGTACTCGGAGTGAATTTAGTCGTATTTGTCGATGCTCAAGTGTCTCTGAAGTTCTATCTTCTCTCAATACTTGTAGTCTATGTTCATGCTGAACAGGTGTTTCAGCAGCTCTAGCTTGCAAATGACGTTTACGATCAATCTCTAACCGTGCTGATTGTTGTTCAGCCGATTTCTTTTGTCTTTGCTTGTCTAATCTAGCACGCTTAGATACGTCATCTTCCATAGCACGATTTACCTTGTACTTTTTTCTAGCTTTTTCCAGTTGTCTGTTCCGTTGTGTAGCAGTTTCCGTCGTCGTTGTTTTCTTGGTTGGTTTTAAGTTTCGGGTCAATTGGACTTGTAAAAGTAATCAAAAAATTGATTATAAAATTTGACGCAGACAACATACAACAACAAACAGTGTGAGTTAAATAAAACTGTGTAAAATATACAAGCAGCCTGACACTCAAACTTTCAACGAAATTTTTTAACGAAAATTTAATATTTTTTAAGAGGCTTTGGGTGGATTTGATTATTTAAGTGTAGTATAGACTGAAACCCTGATCTGTTCGTCTTGGCTAATTTTACAAATTAGACATTTTTGAACTAACACCGTAATTTATTTTCCAAAATGATTTATAGAAGTGAATATAGTACATTTTAATGAAAAAATTCGGGTCTATTTCAAGATAAATTACAACAATTTGCAAAAAAATTCGATAATTTTTTTATTTTCCGCTGCCGCATTTACATTAAAATAACGACGGTTTTTATATTATACCTCACCTAATTATAAATTCGTAACCCATTTTCTTATATACACCATTGCGTTATGCATCCCTAAGGAATATACAATTGTTGAATCGTAACCGGGATAAAACTAAAAGTATCCGTTTTAAATTTTCTATTCATGTCCCGCGTATTTATCATTCTCGCAATAAAATTGCTGACGTTTTAAATTAATCGAAATTTGTAGGTGTGTGCGTGTTAGGAAAAAATTATTTGTGTTAGACGCGCAGGCAACCCGAATATTATCAGGTGGGATTCAAAAATGTTAACACATATTTTCGAAAAAATACAAGGCTATAGACTGTCTAAATTTAAGATTTAGATGATGAGACCTTGGCGGGAAGTCTTAAAGAAAAGGCTGATTTCACTTGAAAAAAAGAAGTGAGAGGTATCCTGAATGTTTAAACACAAGTCAGATACCATTTTTAAACACTGTGGAGAGTACAGCAAATGGAGATAACATAGTGATGTCACCCTTACCTTACAATTTGACGCTTTTCTTTTTCCTAGAACGATACCAGCCGATGGCGCACGTTTCATAAGAAAAACATTTTATGATTCCTTTTAATTTCCCTGGCAATAAATTTTCATTTAATAAAAAAAAAAAAAAATTTATTTTTTTTAATGGTTGACATTTTAATGCACTGACAGGTATTTTGTCCGCATATTGTGTTTTTTCTTTAAGAATTATATGGCTAAAAGTTAATTATAGAGGTTGGTTAATCAAAATCATAATTATAGTAATTAATTATGTTATGAAATATTATTTGCTGCTGGTTGGTTAGCATAAATAAAAAAAAATGTTTGTGGTTCGTTTTTAGCATTATATATATATATATATATATATATATATATATATATATATATATATATATATATATATATATATATATATATATATATATATATATATATATATATAATTTCATTTAGTCCTAGAGCTGCACATGAAACCCCATATCATAATAATAAAATGTTGGTTAGAATGATTTGGTCTTTGTTGTTTTTGTTGTTGTCAAGCCCGTGAAATGTCAAAAACATATTAAAATACTCGTATATACGAGTATGTACATAACCAACCATCAGAGTTTGCCCAAGACGTATACCACACACATAAACTTTCCTATACCCCGAACTGGCTATGAAAATGCTTTATTATTATCATTATTATTGCCATCGCCATGGAAAATCGTATTCACAATATAACAAAGGATACACATAGCACATAGCACATAAAAAACAACAACACAAAAAATTATAAAGCACACACACAAAAAATATAAGATAAATTTTCTAAAGTTTTTTCACATCTTTCACCTGAGCGGTTTTCTTTTTTCATTTCGTTTTTTTTTTTTTTTTTGATTTTTTTTTTTTTTTTATATTATTTTCCCGTCGTTGTCGTGTTCTAATGGTTCGATGAAAACGTGGTAAATACTTTTGTGTTAGCGCAATATACTTAATAACAAAAAGCTTACATGTAATATGGCGTGAGTGAAATTTTTTATTTTTTATTTAATTTTTTTTGTGAAAGAGAAGCGCCTTGAATGCTTTATATTATTATGTATAGTATACACATGACCCATTTGACATTTAAATATTTTAAGGTTTTCACACAAATTTTCTAAAATTGTTGTTGTATTTTTTATAATTATTTATGTATGTGTGTGTGTGTGTGTGTAAAAAATAAATAAATTTTCATATTCGTACAAAAGATATAAATTAGAAGACGAGGGTAAGCATATATATATATATATATATATATATATATATATATATATATATATATATATATATATATATATATATATATATATATATATATATATATATATATATATATATATATATATATATATATATATATATATATATATATATATATATATATATATATATATATATATATATATATATATATATATATATATATATATATATATATATATATATATATATATATATATATATATATATATATATTGTTGTTGTTGTTATATTATGGTGTATACCGATACGCTATAAGAAAATATTAAGTCAAAATAAAATGGGAAGAAGATGAAAATGTCTAATTAACTATCTTATCGAACAGTTAAAATAAATAGCTCATAAATTATTTAACTTGCCATGACTTGGTAATTTATTTATATTTTTTTTTAAATTATAGAATTTAATGGGATCTGTTAACATTATTTTGCGGGAAGGGATTTTTATTTTGTGCGCGAGGCGGGAGTATATCCTTCATTTTCTTTTCAAAACACAAAATGTATTCAGAATTTCATTAAAATTGTTAATATATGAAATTTGATCCTCCTGTTTTGAATGCTGTAAGATTATATTTTTTTGATTTAGTGCACATAACCTGATCGACCATATGAGCGATTCCGCTTTGCAATTATTACATTTGCTTCGATATTTTTTTCTCTATTTATTAGGCTTGACCAATTTTGGTTCTTTTTTTCAAATAATCATTGAAACCGATTACCGATGAAATCGTTAAAATGTTCCATTATCAAATGTTTTACATCCTCCACACTTTCACACAACTCACAATCGCTGTCCTCACTTAATGGAGGATTCCACAAACATTCTTTTCAATTAATGTCTGATTTTTTCAATTATTTTCGACATTCAAGTATCCTATTTGAATTCTTTATAGAAACGAAAGGGGAACCATAGAGCTCTTAGTACTTCAAACCTTTTATTTGATTGTTTTCGATAAATTCACTCTGCCACTTTCTTCACAGATTAAACCGAAAATACCATATCTATATACACATTGCCTTGCCTTTCATATTTAAGCAAATATAAACCAATGAGTGTTTCCTTGTTATCATTCACACAGTTTCTCCTACTGTGATCCACTCTCTTTTTTACTTAAGAGGTAAATCACCCAAATCAGGGACCATAAAGTATGCATCCAAGTTGAACTAATACCACTTTGGCCCCACTTTGGCCAAGGAGTTGGTGATATTTTACTTCCCTGCAGAAGTACAATATTTACCTCTCCCTCCAATCTATATATACTTCCATTCAAAACAATTTTCCTCATAAAATCTTTTATCCCCGCAAAAGTATTTTCCGTGGAAATCCAAAATTCGAAAAAAATTGTTACACGGAACCACACAATCAAAAGCCCTCGCAATATACAAAAATACCGTGACTACCTCTATACAATATGCTTTGTTATTTCCTAAACAAAATTTTCCACATACTCGATAGCAGAGTATTTTCTCAAAATCCGTTGATGGCAACAAATTCTTTTACTCATTTCCTAATTCACACATAAATAATTACTAAACATACCGTGCAAATCTATGTATATCGGGAATATTCATTTTCCCCAAATATCGGAGAATGTTGCACATTTAATTCTTTCCAGAATTTCAAAGCTTTGGTCGTTTCATACCTAATTCATACTTAATTCGCCTTTGAATCACATGAAACTGAGCGTACCCTGGTTGATGCAATTATTTTAAATTCTCTAAATTCCATTAATTTTTTTATTTTTTTTTTTTTTGCGAGTGTATGAAAAAATCTCGAAAGACGAACTATATGGGAGTTTAACCTCACTAAAAAAATCCTTTTCTTGGAATCAATTTTTCTAAAACATTTGACATCACAGGCAAATAGCGATATTGGTCGATATGATTCTACCTCTGGTGTGGACTTACCTGGCTTTTGTTCCTTTATCTCCAATTGAGTAGCATACGGCGTTTACTAGGCTAGACCATCGTACTCTATTCGGGGCTATTTCTTTCAGTTCCCCCCAGTTTTTAGCGAGATGTTTTACTTCGTCTATCACCGTTCGTTTCCAGGTTATTGCTGATCTACCTTCTATCCTCTGCTCTTGCGGATTCCAATCCATTGACATTCGCGTTATATCCATAGTACCTTTCCTTAGTGTGTGTCCAATCAATTTCCAGGTTCGTTTCTTAGCTGCAGCATCGATTTTACACAGACATTGAACATGCGAATGTATTCCTTGCTTTGTTGATGCGTTGGTTGATGTCTTAATAAGGTTATAGGTCCTTTTCCTTACTGAAATTATGCATGCACGCATGTTTTTCAGTTACTTTATGGTAACAAAAGAAATTTCTTTAGATATGCTCTGTGAAGAGCTTTTGAAAACATTCGACAGGTGCTTTCCAAATATATCAACTTTCAGCTTCGAGTTTCCAATCCACTTACAATGGATAGTTCCGGTTACACTGACATTTGGTTATTTTATTTGTGATCGTATGAGGGCTATCTCCATTATTATTTCACTTAATGTTAGTATTACTGGTCTATAGTCAGATGGCTCTTTCATCGGATCACTAGGCCAAAAGGTTGATGTAAAAAACACATCTTTTATTTAAGGCTGCTTCATAGATAGTCTCTTCCTTTTAGAATTTGGTAATCTCGAGCCCCAGTAACTGTGCTTAACATTATAGTCACATCCGATACTAAAATGAATACCTAATGCTTGAAATAGAATACAGTTATCTTCTTTACCTTGGTGGACAGTATATTGCTATAATCCTTCGTCTTTTACCATATACAAAACCCTAGATTTCCTTGATAGAAAATAATGGAGTAAAAAATCCCGAGATAAAAAATCCTAGGACAAAATATTCTACGATAACAATTCTGGGTTCTAAAATCCTGGAATAAAAATTCTTTTCATAAACAATCCTACGATAAAAAATCCTAGATAAAATTTCTAGAATAAAATATCTAAAATGGGATAAAACTTCATTGGATAAAAATTGTAGTTTAAAAATCCTAGAATAAAAGATCCCTTTGATAAAAAACCCTCGGCTAAAAAGTTCTTCAATAAAAATCCTAGGATAATAAATTCTAAGATAAAAAATCCTATTTGTCAAATGGTTGAACTCATTTTGAATGCTTTCCAGCTTCCTTTTTATTGACTTTGATTTCAAAATTCGAGCGCCATTAATAAAAAATAATATAGCTATTTCAGAATATTTAAGAAATTTAGAGCTCGGATTAATTTTCGAAATGTTGGGAAGAAATTCGGTATATTCAGAATTACAAAAATATTGAATTTTGAAAACTATTTTCTAGTTTTTAAAAATTTACGAATCGCTGTATAAGTTTTACATTCAATTTGCAATTCCAAACCAATTCTGAATTTAATTCAAAATTGATCATTCAAAACAATAAAATTTTAGTTTTTAAACATTTATTCATACAAAATTTTGAGAATTTACTAATGTGTGTAAAAAGTATGATACATAAACAGTACATGGAAATTTTAAATTCTCAAACTCAACTCACAAAATTGTTCACAGTAAACCTATTTTCAAGTTTTTAAAATTATTTAGAAATATTATAAAAACTAGGAAATTGTAATCAGTCTTCGATTCAGAAAGTTTTAGTGAAATTAGTAATCAAATTTTAAGAATTATTTTGAAAAATATAGTTTTTCCAAGATTATCAAAATTTTTATAAATTTCTATTTACAAACGAATTTTATATAAATTTTAACATTAAATTTTAGAATTTTAGAAATTTTGCCAAGATTTTCGAAATATGGCTGCTACTCCGCTGCTAGTAGGGTTATGCCCTATTTCATAAAACCATTAGTTTTTTATTGTAATTTAGGCGACTTTAAAAATTCGAAATATCAAACAAAAAATCTAGGATAAAAAATCCCGGACTGAAAAAATCGTTAGATAAATAATCCTAGAATAAAAAATCTTAGGATAAAAATCATGGGATAAAAATCGTAGAACAAATAACAATTAGATAAAAAATCTAAGGTCATAGATTTAAAAATCCTAAGTTAAAAGACCTTGTAATAAAACACCCTCATATTAAAAATCCGTTGATACAAAATGCTAAGATAGAACATGCTCATATAAAAAATGCAAGGATACAAATCCAGGACAAAAAATATTAAAGAAAAAAACGGGATAAAAATTCTAGGATAAAATATGCGCGGTTTAAAAATCCTAGAATAACAAAACCTAGGTTAAAAAATCCTAGGGTAAAAATCATAGGATAAAAGACTTATAATAAAAAATCCTGTGATAAAAAGTCCTACGGTAACAAATCCTAGGTTCCTCCATAAATGTATTCGTTCTCGAATTACATTTAGTTCACATTTCTAGAAATTTTAACAAATATTAAAGAAATTTTTTGAAATTCCAAAGACTAATTTTTGCAATAATACATTTCCGAAAATTTCACTGTGTGTTCGATCACCTAGATTCAAAATAAAAAGTAGTAAAGGGTTTCTCAGAAAAGTTTCGCCACGGGTAGCTTGCAGCACCATATCCTTTTTATGAAATCTTCCATGACCATTTCACACATTTGCGGCTGTATGTCCTCGATAACTTCACGAATTCCATCTTTAAGGTGGTCCCAAAGAAAAAAGTCTAAAGATGTTAAATCACAAGATCTCGGTGGCCAATTGTGATCACCTCTTCGAGATATAACACGGTCAGGAAACTTTTCTTGCAAAATTGTGATTGTTTCGTTGCTTGTGTGGCACGTAGCACCGTCTTGCAGAAAACAAACGTCGTCCACCAGCCCAAAACCGCACAAATAGAGACACGTTGAGGATGGAGAGGCTTTTCAACAATCATTATTAGATTTTCTGAGCCTCAAATGTGACAATTCTGCTTATTGACGTAGTCTCCGGGATGAAAATGGGGCTCAACACTAAAGATGATTTTTCGATGAAAATACTGATCATTTTGATGCATTTAAAGGACCCAATCAGTGAAGATGCGACGTTTATGGTGATCAACCGGCTTGAGATCTTGTGTTAACTGAATTTTAAAAGCCTTAAGACCTAAGTCTTTATACAAAATACGGTGTAATGTCGTTTGTAGAATGTCTAATTCCAAAGATCGACGAGGAATCGTCAAACCTGGGTTTTCTTCAACACGAGCTACAGCGGCAATATTCTCAGCTGTTCTTGAGTGACGCACATGGTCTCGATTCATCACATCACTAACTTGCCCCAGCAGCTCAAATTTTTCCACCAGTTTTACTATTACCGGCCGAAAAAGCGCTTCACGACGACCAAAATGTACTTTAGTTTTGCAAACTGTGACTGCAAAATTTTCACCATTTTTGTAGTGAATTTTAACAATTTCAATGCGTTGTTGAAGCGCGTATCGTACCATTTTTAGTAATGGCGTAGTTTTTACTTGTCAAATGTCAAAAGATGACAGCTGCCCAAATAGCAGGCTATTCAAAATGAAACTTCTTATTGGGTAATCCTTTATAACTTAGGAAAAAAATAATTAAAATATTCAAATTTTAAAAAAAATTTTGAAATTTTATGTTGATGAAATTATGTTGGTATTCGGTATTTACATTATAAAAATATAAAATTTTAAAACTATTTTAAAGTTTTAAAAATTTACGAATCGCTATATGCGTGTTTTACTTCTAATTTTCAATTTCAAACCAATTCTAAAAATAATTCGAAATTCATTATTCAGAAAAGTTTAATATTCAAACATTTATTTAATAAAATTTTAAAAAATTTCTAGTGGTGTGTATAATATGATATTTCAACGAAAATTTCTAATTCTCAAAATCCACAAAATTATCCACAGTAAAGTTATGTTCAAGTTTTTACAAATATTGAGAAATTTGTATGTGTGTAAACCAAAAAATTTTGTTCTTGAAAATTCAAAATTTCACGAACCGAGTAATATCATTTTCCAAAAAAAAAGTAGTCAGCCGACGACAAAATCTTGTTAAAAATGAAAACGGTTTAAAGATGTGATATTGACATTGAACGTGATTTGCATATCAGTGGTATTAGTAACAGTCGTGGAGACAGAAAATCATGATTGAACAAATAGAAGAGTATATGCCCATTTTGTAGAGTAGGTAAAAAGATGTACTCCATTCGTTAATCGAATGGAAAAGTCGTTTTATGTAGAGTTATTAAAAACGAATTTTAATAAGAATTTTTAAGACCAAGGCAATAACAAAAGCTCAACGAAGAGCGTCGACAATTTTACATAAATAAATAGAAAACTAAGTTTTCTTCGAACTGTTACGCACTACAAATTCTTAATAAAAAAACATTTTAAAATGTGAAAGCTTCCACAAAACTTAGTCAGAAAAAAACTGTTAGTAGACATACCCTCAAGAGCTCCGTATATTAAATATAAAAAGCAATACGAATAATAAACATTTCGTTTAACAAAAAATAAAATAACCTTGAAATAACCTTCAACGGTCTGTTATACAATTGACTCACCACCCTGTTTCTCCTCGTTTATATATGAATAAACTTTTGGTTCGCTGTTTTTAAATTAATTAATTAACTTATTTTAATAATAATAATAACAAAAATAAAAAAAAAATCAAGTTTTCTTCGAAAGTTTAATTCTATTTCAAAAAAATTGACAGCAAGATGAAAAACACATTTTCTTCATTTTCCCTATTGTTGTTGTTTTTGTTTTGAATTAAATTTTATGTGAAAGTTGTGGAGATTAAATGGTATCGTTCTTCACGTAATTTTTATTTTTTTTTTAAAGAAGCGAGTGATGAATTACTAATAATAGTAAAAGCGCAGATGGTTTCGTTTTAGTGCGGACGCTTGTTGAATGACAGAAAAATATCTTAAACATGGTCCATATACACAAAAAACTACTCAAATTTACAGATAGTATATATATATACATATATACATATATAAAATTTTCTCTTAGTTTACATTATGCCAAATGAATAATTTAACAGTTCTTCGATGTACAAATGAATTAAATTCAACACGGTATGTATATATTCGATATATATATAACTAACCTATCTACTAAGTATGTACCTGGAAATGTGAGTATATCATCAAAAAATATATATAAAAAAAAAAAATATTGACATTTTTATTTGGATATAAACTGTGTGTTAGAATTTGTAGTTAGATGATGTAGAAGATCTACCGATAAATGTTTCACATGAATTTCGAATAATTTATTAGCATAACATCTTATACATGTAGCTGTATATATATGTTTATAGTAAAAACGAGAATATCTCAACTTCAATGATATTAAAACCATCAAGTCAATATCATAAACTAAATTGGTAAATGTCGACAAAATTATCTGTCGGTATGAAAATCAAATTTTCACAAAAAAATTAAATTTAAATATTTTACCAAAATCATATTCAATCGAAAGTTGACTATTCGATTTATTCATATATTATACGTAAACATATATATGTTTGTAAAATCTCAATGTCCGTTGAAATTGAAATTCTTGGAATACCGTTTGAAAATTTGATTAGATAACTCTATAGTATTAAAATACAACAAGCTTTTGTAGAGTGCTAATCAAACAAAATATCAGAAAGTAAAAATATTTGGATCCAAATTTCAATTTAATAAAAAAATATTTCTACCCACTAGATACTTAACTTAAAGTTTAACCTTTCAAAGGACACGATTAAATTTTAAAGGTATTCTTAATTTTTATCGAAATCTATAAAAAAAATTTTTTTAACGTGATAACGTTTTTAAACTCAGAACTATGGCTAGCATGTTCAGAAAATCGAATGAAATTTGTCCTTGTTTGCATGGAACTAACGAAGTATTTTTGTTTGTGTACGTTGCAAAAATTATCTATTTGATGCGCTGTTGGAGCCCCATAACTGAATACCATGTGCATAAGTATCGCTTTATATAGTAAAACTTTATTGTCGAGTGATAATCTTGATTTTCTTCCTATTAGCCAATACATCCATATGCTTTTTCCATTTATTTGACACTAGATTGCTAAGTATTTGACACTAGATTGCTGCAGAATAATTAAACCGTTCAATATAACTTGTGGGCAGGTGAGTTTGTTAAGCGTGAATGTAAAATGTGTTGATTTATTTTCATTGACTTTTATTCGCTAGTCTTTAGCCAGTTTTCAATTTTATTCAGAAGATTTTGCAATTGCGTTGAGGCAGTTTGGGAATTTTTACAAGACATTAATATGGCTGTATCATCAGCAAATGTTGATATGATAGCTTCATTGCAAATGGGCAAATCGGCTGTATACATAACAAGAATAAAATTGGTCCCAAGACACTTCCTTGTGGAACACCTGCACTAATATCATTTAAACCAGTGGTTGCTGCGTTTTGTTTAACCAAGTATTTCCTTTGAAGAAGATAGTTTTCAACCTCTATGCCAAACTTTGTCGAAGGCTTGTGCAATATGCAAGAAGACAGCAGAACAATATTTTTTTCTTCGAAGGGGAGTTTGATTGCGTTGACAATCCTGTGAACTTGCTCTATATTGCTGTGCTGATTTCGGAAACCAAATTGGTATAATATGCCGTTCTTCTAGTACTGGTATCAGTTTCCTTAGTTACAATTTTTCAAATAGCTTTGATATCGTGGAAAGCATGCTTATTGGACGATATGATGAGGTTTGTGTCTCATTTTTTCCAGGCTTATGTATCATTGTAATTTGCGATATCTTCCACTTTTGAGGAATGTAACCAGTTCGCATGATTGCGTTGAAGATGTACGTTATTAGTTTAATGCATTTGTCTGGTAATTCTTTAACCATTTTCCCGGTAATAATATCATGTCCTGGTGCTTTTTTCGGACTTATGCAGTTTTTTATTGTGCTTTTAACTTCCCTCCACTTGAACTTTATAGGTTTAAAATTTGGATCATTCACCGTTTGGTTTGGTAGCATGTAGTTGTTAACTTGTTCATGTGGTGAGAATACGCTTTTTAGATGAACAGCGAAAGCATTGGCTTTTTCTTCATCACTTCTTGCCCAGTTGCCACTTGGCAGTCTAATGGGCGAACACGAGTTTGCCGGCCTCTTAAAACTTTTAGTAGCTTTCCATAAGGAATAGTCTGTTCTCACTGTTGCCGAGAGTTCACTTAAATAGTTGTGGATACCTTCATTTTCTTCTTCCTTCAGAGCTACTTTCAGGGATTTAATTGCTCGATTTAATTTCCATTTTAATATCGGCGATCTTTGCTGCTGCCACTGCCGTCGAATTTTTCGCTTTTCTTGTATTAATTCTTGGATGTTTTTAGGAATCTTGGATGTTAGGTGTTGCTTTTTTCTGATTCTTCCAGTATAGATCTCTAAGGTAGGCTTCTGATGCATCAAAATTTGCTGGTGTGCTAAGAGGAATATCCAGTTGGCAATTCTCTTCAATTTGTCTACTGTATTGATCCCATTTAGTTTTTTTATTAGTCAGGCGTTTCAGGGCTTCAGTCCTTAGGGCATCAGTACTCACTGTTATAATTACTGGTGAATGATCGGATGATAAATCGTAACAATCTGTTGCCATAGCATTAGTATGTGCAATGCCTTTAGTTATACAGAAGTTTATTAGATGTGGAATTTTCTTTCTCCCGCAATGAATTTATTGCCTAGATGGTTAAAATAATCTAAGAATTGCTTCTTTTTTATTGCGTGTTTCGATGGGCAATAGACTGGTGATATTACACAGTTTCCAGACCACTCCTCCAGGCAGATATTTGCCGCTTGGATATGATCTTTGTCATATTTCTCAAGTTCAAAGTGTTTTAGTCTTCTTTTAATCAACACAGCTGTACCACCGTGTGCTTTACCATCAGGATGTTTTGTGTCGTATACTGAATACCCATTAATTTTGAAAAAGTTTTTTTTGGTGAAGTGTGTTTCTGATATTAACATTATGTCAATATTCTGCTCGATAAGGAATGTTTGCACCTCTGTTTTGTGTTGGGCAAGGCCGTTTGCGTCCCATATGGCTATTTTGAGGACAGTCATTTTTGGTTTTTCACTACTAACTGCATTAATGTGTTCATATTTTGCATCATTAGATCCATGGTTCTCTCCATTATTGACATAAAGCTTTGCATCATATCTGTAAGCTTGTTTAACGCAGTTGAGATGTTTCCTTCTTCATTAGTTTGAACTTTTGGAGATATGCCTTTAAGTATACTTGCATATGAAAAATTTTGATGCACAGCACTATTGACGGTCGGCTTATGGTTTCTATTAGTATAAACTTCTTCTGGTTGTACTTCAATATTAGTTTGATGTAGCTTAAACATGCGTTGTTCAGCCCTTTGCTTAGGATTGATTCTTCTTTTCAGGTCTATATATACTGGGCATCCTCTAAAGTTTGCCGTATGATTTCCAGCGCAGTTAGTGCATCTTTTTGCAGACTCATCAGTTTTAGTTTTGTTGCATTGTTTGGAACTATGAAGTTCACCACAAATAACACACACATCATTTAGCGTGCAGTAGGCTTTAGTGTGCCCGTATTCTTGACACTTTACACACTGTACTGGACACTTTACACACTGTTCTTTCCGGTAGCCAAGAAATTGATCTTGGAATCTAAAAAACCATCAAATAGTGCAAGATCTGCTTTGCACACATCATGAAACCCATGTCGATTTCGCAGGGTCATTTCAAAATTCCTTGTAGCGTTTTTATGTAGATGCGCTATCCAATTATTTAAAAATGTACAACAACTGTATTACAAGCTATATTTGCAACTAATTGTTTACCTAATGATATATTAAACGACAATCAAACTTCATTCGTCTCCGATGAATCCCAAACATTATGTTTCAAAAACGGAATTAAATATCTAATCTCAGCTCCATTCCATCCTTTATTTATTGAAAAAGCGTCACCAGAAGCAAATCTGTTCTACGTAAAATCATAAAAGATGGGTCATCGAAGCCGAATTTAAATCAAGTCTCACTTAAGAGTCTCCCTAAAAATACTAGAAAAAAGAAATCCATAGAACATTAATTAACCCTGCCAGGAAATGTCAATGTTTTTCGGTATCAAATAAAGGTTATACCGAAGTTCAATCTTAAAGTCAATTTATCATCAATGGGTTCGATGAGAATGAACTTGCCAAATGCAACGGATACTTATACGAATAGCAAGAACTTTGAAAAGCTTAAGTAATAGAACTCGGCCAAATATGGGAAAAACTAAAGACAATTTTAATATAGATGTGTACAAATTTTCGGAAATATCTCGTTAGCTCTCAAAAATTTTGTACATTTTTGGTCGACTTCGGTGTAGGATAATTTGTCGGAGCTTTTATCTTGTCAGTTGATGCGGTTGGATATTACCGTTTTCAATCAAATGCCCAATATACTGAGATTTCCTTTGCATTATCTAAAACTTATTCCAATTGGTAATCAATCCTGCGGTTCTAGCGACAAGCAGTGTCTTCTCAAAATTCCGTACTGCTTCATTCTCGTCAGCACATCGAAGATACGCTATTACCTCCATTATTTGGTTGCGCTCGTAACATTATTTGGTTGCGCTCGTCGTCTTCAATTCCTTTGAGTTCGCTTATCTCCTTTATTATAAGGAGTAAACTTTATTGGTTGTACGTCTCATTTGAAAGTTTTCTATGAGTCTTCAGCTGCTCGTAAATCATGTCATTAGTTCTCACACATCCAAAATTTTTTTTTATCGAACCACGTTTTATTTCTCATAAGTATTGACATGTGATAGAGTCAAACTCGTTCTTATCAACAGACCTTTGCAATAAATGTAGATTGTTCCACCGCATCATTTTTTTTATCTATTCTAATTCTGTCAAAAAAAATCGCAACAGATAATTTTGACTCTCTGTCAAATCGAGTCATCGATTTTTCAACGCCTTTGAATGTTAAATAACTCATCTGCTATTCTTCGAGCATTACGATAAACTTTCTCATCGGTTTGTGCATTCACATTCACAATACCATCGCAACAGTGATTTACTTTCCTAACCTCCAAATATTTTTACATTTTTTCTATTCTTCACTTTTTGTTTTTTTTTTTTGACAGCACAGCGCTTCTCATTTTTTTATTAGTTGATGTGTTCACCGCAAACAACTAAAGCACAATCGGCAATCGCCATTATTATTTTTTCGTACTTTAAATTACTCATTCTTTATTTTTAATTAATTAATTAATTTTAATTAATTTTCCGGGATTTTTAAAGTTGACGCTATATTTGATCCCTGTTGAGTCCCGTAAAAGTTGTAAAATTTAGATGGCGCTCGTCGCACATTACATTATTTTGTTACAAAAAAGATCAAACACGATATTTTATTTACGTTTTTAATAAATCGCAAACAAAAAACAAATAGGATTACGCTTATTTATGGCGGTTAGAGTTAGAATGAATCTGTTTTATAGCAAGTGAGAGAATCTAAATCACCCGGCAAAGTACCCATTCGTTCTGAACCGAACCATAGTATAAATACATATAGTAGTGCCATCATAACAAAAAAAAGTTTACCCATTTAAGTTCCAGATGTCAGGTCGATAGAATATCTTCAGTATTTAGGATAAACATATGACATTTAGGCGAATATACATATAAAAATATTTTGATTATTTTAAAACGATACCAGTAGTGCCATCTAACACGTTAATGGCTAACACACCATGGTAATACTATGTATATTTATACTATGCCCGAACTTATCACATATTTATATATATATATATATATATATATATATATATATATATATATATATATATATATATATATATATATTAAATAGAAACATGGAAGAAACATTTTGTTTTTTTTTTTTTGCAATTGGACATAATTTTCCATTTATTTCACTACAATTTTCACTGTGCTCTTCTAACATTTTTTTTATTGTGATTAAAGTTGAAAGTTAAAATTAGGTTTTTCACATAAAATAATGAAGATATTTTTCCAACGTCTTCACACAAAAAAAAAAAAATAAAAAAACAAATTGGAAAATTGAAAATAATCATAATAATAAAAATTCTGTTGGTATAAAAACGACAATGATGATGATGATGATGGCGATGGTGTGACAAACAAGAGAGTCTAAGAGTGACAAAAAAAGTTTTTTTTTTTTTTTTTGCTTATAATATCGGGTGTAAATATCGTATACACTTTAATTAAAATCGTTTGGTAATTGAAAATTAACATTTAATACAGATTTTTTGAAAAGGAAAATAATTTTCATCTTGGAACTTTTAATTTTATAATTTATTTTTTTTTATTTTTTATTATTAAATTTTTAACAATCAAAAACTATTGTACTGTAATGTAATTGAACAGATAAATTCAATGTAATTGAAGAATAAATCAAGAAAAAAAAAGAAAAGTTTTTTTCATTTCCATCGTCATCATCATCATTTTCTTGGTATATACGATTTAATTAATAAATTTTCTTTTAAAAGGTTACCAGGCGGTGACTTTGTGTATATAATACTGCGATGTTAGAATTATTATTTTTTTTACTCCACACTTTAATTTTAATGGTGCGCAGATGGGTGGGGGGAGGAAGATGAACTATAATTTTTTTTTATGGTAGACAAATTATCAAAGTAAGAAATTCGTATGGTTCGTTCAACCGTGACGAAATGGATATTTTATATTTAATTTTCTGGATGGTGTTGTAAATTGAATGGAAAACACGGTACCACGGAGATAATTCATGAAACATGAAAATTTTTGATAATTTCTAAATTGCTCTTTTATTTTAATTTTAAATTAACGTAAATTTATAAAATTATTTATTTTTTTTTTTTTATAAAAATTTAGTAATTTTTTAAATATTTCACAATAAAGTTTCAAATTATTGAAAATTCTAACTATTTTCTTAATTTCAAAATTTTAAAACACATTTATAAAATTCTAAAATATTTGGTTGCTTAATAAGATTACCAGGTGGCAGTTTTGCAAATATATTGGTGTAGCTAATAGATCTCATTGCAACATGTTCTCAAGATCAAATTCTAGATCTCGTAACACTGACAACAGTTTAACAAAATTAGATTTTAAATCTCGCTCCGCAAACCTTCGCATCATTCAACAACATAGTGCTTCATATGGTCTCTAAAAAGACTCATATAAAATGTTTCCTGATTATCCAGTGATTATAGTCGTTTACACACTGTCACCATTCCAGACATCAACGGCATTACATTCAAGAATTCTTATGTCATTTCCAATCGGTATCACGATCCACTTGTCCAAACGTTAATTCGGTTTTGAAAAACTTAATTTACTAAGCCATCTCATTATACAATGTGGAATTCAATCTATGAGTGACAGAGTTTTTACCTCAGGTTTTGCAGAGAATTAATTATTACATTAACTTGAGATTTATCTCTCAATTTACCTCTGATATCCATCACGCGAGTGGTCCAGAAAACGTAGAGGCCGATATTCATTGATAACCTAACGATATTTCTGTTCCAACTTTTATTGATTTCAACATTAAAAAATTGCAATATCTAGTATTAGATTCTAAATTGAAAAAAAAAAATCCCAAATGGCATAAAACCTCTCAATAAAAGATTAAAACTGGAGCAAATCTCACTCAATGTTGACTAAAAATTAATTTTTTAATTTAAGTTAAGGCTTCCCGAAAAAAGGTGGCAGCAAAATATTTTTGCTCGTCTATGAACAAATCAATTTGGTATGTCCGTTAGCACCATCGACCAGACATATTTATATTCTCACCATCATCGACGAGTTCACTCGATGGACTAAAGTTATTCTTCTCAAGATTCTACCACTCAAAATGTCACTAAAGAATTATTGGCAATCTTCATCGTTATAGATTCGATATTATGCACTAGAATTAACCATCGACCAAGGTCCAGTAAATCATTATTATTTCAAGAATCACGACGACTCCAATTCATCGCAATCTTTAACAAATCTTAATAGCAAATCTTAAATCAATTTATCGCAATCTTTAACAAATCTTAATAGCCCTTGGCTAAACAGTTAAATAGGTTAGAGAGAATAACTTACACTTGTGTTGTTGGGAGTTCGTAAAACTTACAAAGAAAATTTTAATGGTTCCACGGCCGAATTAGTCTACAGAAAAACACGCAAAGTGCCCTGATATTTGTTTGTTCATTTCAATCCAAATTCATAATTAGAGCCTACGTCATACGTCAAAAAAATTCGGAATTATATGCAAAATCTAATACCGACTTACTATTCACTTACACTGTCAACAACACAATCTCCTTAATAATGATTATATTTTTGTTCATGTTAATAAGGTGACACCTACCATAACTGCACTTTACGATGGATTCTATAAAGTACTTAAGCGGCTACGGAAATTCTATATAATTGACAATCACCCTTATTTGACAATCACCCTTATTTGACAATCACCCTTATTACGTATTTGTCGATTCATATTATGCGAAATAAAAAGTGAAAACATAGTAAGCTACATCGACTCGTGTCGAGTGTCAAGCTAATCGACATTAGCAATGTGGATGATTATAGGCAAAAACAACTCCATTTCAATTGGCCGATTAAAACCGGCATGGAACATGGCATGGCGGGCATTAAACAACGAAATAATTCTAACCACAATGAAGCTAAAAAGTTAAATTTCATTGCAAAGATTTAAATTTCTTAAAATTAGATTAAAATTTATAAATTTGAAAAAAAAATTTAAAATTTTTAAATATTTGGTTTCTTTTCAACGATTTCGTGTGTATCGTTGTGTTAGAATTTGTATGTAAATTCCTTAACTTTTCAACTGTTAAGATTTAAAAAACTTTCAAATTTCCTAAAATTATATAAAAAAATTTAAAATTTATTTTTAAAATAAGAATATAAAAGTTACTCTTGTTTAGTAAAATTTCTAAATTTAAAAAAAATTTTAATACTTTTGCAAAGTACGAAATATATACATAAATTTCTTTAAAATTTAAAATATTATAAAATCCTGGATATTTAGTTGCATTCCAAGTTACTAGGTTACGATTTTTAATTTTTTAAATTTCTTTAAATCGTATCAAAAATTTTAAAAATTGGCTTATACAATTATTCATGAATTAAAATATCTAAATTTTTAGAAATTTTAATAAATTTGTAAACTTAAATTTAAAAATTTAAAATAATATTTTAAAAATCTGAAATTTTGTATTACATTCCAAGACGACGCCCAAGGTCTTGTATATATATATATACAGTCTTGTATATATATACCATTATATGGTATGTATATATATACCATTATATATATACCATTATATACCATTATATATATAATGGTTGTGTTATTAGTTTTTAATGCCATTTTTTAATTTTAAAGATTTCCAATTTTTAAATTTTTTTAAAATCATCAAAAAATTTTAAAATTTGTTTAATATTAAACATTGGAATATAAAATTTATTCGTAAAATAAAATACCTAATCCAAAATATTTATTAAAATTTCTTTAAAATTGAAAATTTGATAAAATATTTAAAATTTTTGAAATATTTTGTTTCTGGCCGATTTCTTGTGTGTATTTGTGCTAGGATTAGTATGAAATTTTTTTACTAAACTTTTAAATTGTAACAAGTTACAATTTTAAAAAATTTCCTGAAATTATATGAAAATTTGAAAAATTTGTTTAATATTAAGAATTGGAAAATAAAGTTTCTAAATTTATAAAATTTTTATTAAGTTTTATTATAAAGTACGAAATATATAACTGGAATATCTTTAAACTTTAAAATAACATTTTAAAATTCTAAAATATTTCGTTATATTTCTAGGTGACGATTTTAAGATTTAAAATTTTTTTAATTTCTTAAAATCATATCAATAATTTTAAAAATTGTCTTATACAATTATTCGAAAAGTTAAAATATCTAAGTTTATAGACATTTTAATAAAGTTTCAAATTCCGAAATATATTTTAAAATTTTTTAGCATGAACAATTAAAACAATATTTTAAAATTATAATTTGAAATTTTATATTACATTCCAAGGGTGATTGTTTTGTAAATATATTGATTAAATTTTGAAATTTTCAATTTTTAAAATTTTTTAAAATCATCAAAAAAATTTATAATTTCTTTAATATTAAAACATTGGAGTATAAAAGTTATTCGTGAAGTTAAAATAATAAAATATATAAAAATTTTGAAAAATTGGCAAACTCTGAAATGTTTTATGAAATTTCTTTAAAATTTAAAATCAAAATTTTCAAATTCTGAAGTTTTGTTACATTCCAAGGTTCGAATTATTAAGTTACTTATTACAATTTTGGAGATTTCAAATATTTGAAATTTCTTAAAATTTTAAAAATTTGTTTAATATTAATGATTGGAATTAAAAGAAGCGATTCGTGAAATTAAAATGTCTAATTCGAAATTTATATTAAAATTTCTTTAAAAAAATGTATTTTAAAATTATAACAAAATCATTACTAGCCACCGATTCTGTATGTATAGTTGTGTTCGAATTAGTATGTAAATTTATTACTTAACTTTCAAACTGTTAAGTTTTATAAAAATTTAGGAAATTTTTATAAAATTTATAAAAATTTGCAACATTGATTGTTATACTTCACAGAGTTTTTCCAAATTTTTATTTAAGTTAAATGTTAGACCTTGGAACATAAATGTTTTCCGCAAAGAAAACATAAATGTTTTCCTCACTTTATTGTACTTGGTACTTTGGAAAACATTGAAATATTTCAGAATAGTTTCAGACATGTTATAATTATGACATCGAAATTTAAAGAAATTTGCAAAAGTAGAAATTTTTAAATTACAAAATTTAAAACAATGTTTCTAAAATTCTGAAATAATCTGAACACGTTTCTTTTGTTTTAAAATTGTTGTCAATTTTATAAACTTTAAAAAACGCGTATTTAAATTAACGAAAATTTACAGTATTTTTCTAACATTAAACTGTCCAGCACCTTTTTGACACGAACCTGTCAAATAGGATATAGTCATGTCAGATTCATTTTGGAACATAACATGTAGTATAAGTTTATCAGCTTATCAATAGAATATATCAGTTTATCGCTATCTCGATGCTCGAAAAATCTACGCTAAACACGCATTTTAAACGTTTCATCGATTAATACCAGTTGAATGGAAAACCGTAATGAAATTCAAATCTGTTCTTCATTTGTGATTATAAGCGATTTTTGCCATGTTGAAATATTCAGCCTAGGTACTGTTAATGCAAACCGCGTGCTAAACTATCGGTATCAAACCATTTTTAACGCGTACGTCGAACTTCGAAACGTAGCTCAATAGACAATTTTCGCGGGGATTCACCAAAAACATAATGTGCCTCTCAACAGTGACAGTCGATACAAACTTCTACATCAATTAATGTTACTTTTGTTTGTTGCTCATGGGAATATGGGACACTTTGAGGCATCATGTCGTGTTATTGGTACATTAAGCACAAACCTTTTCTCTAGCTTTTCCTCATTATTTAAAAGGAATGTATTGATGACCTTCACATGATGATTATTCACATGAGCTTTGTTTAGAATCTTTTCAAATGTGCCTTACTTTAATATCCAAGGTTCTGTATGGCGACTTGTTTCAGAATTCAGTCGAAGCCATTTAACATTTTTATCTGTCTTAATCCTCACTCCGTTTATCCTCACTAGCGGAGGTCTTATAATGGTGAGTGTTCCTTACTAGTTCTATACTGTAGTCACAATATTAAAGTATCTACCAAAAGGGTTGCCTAAATATCTGTGTTGTTTTATCAGTCTTAGTTCAAAAATCCACCAAGATGGCTAATTTAGTGCTCCATTTCCATCTCTTCACAAGATGTGAAATGTTGACACGTTTAACTACATATCAGAAACCTAGTAAGAATTTTCCTTCTAGTTTTCTTTTACAGCACATTTGGTTACTTTTATTAGCATACTGCCAATGACAAAGATATTTGAATTGCCAGTCGACACTATATTGTACCTTAAATAATTTCACAAACAGCAGGTTAGATAGCTATAGATGTATCAAAAAATAACCGTTCGAACCATTATATTTCTGTAATAGGCAGATGAAATTCTGAAATAGGCAATATGTGTTAACCACATAATACGTCTGAGGAGGAGCTTTTGTTGACCAAGCAGCTCCTCATATAGTCCATTCATATGTAAATGGCCATTCATAAGTGCCTGGTAGAAAAAGTGTCAGATCATTGCTTGCTTTTAAAGATAAGAACTGATATTGGCTTTATTTACTTTAAGTGCCAAGACACACATGGGTCGGTATACTCTAGGCCAACATTTAAAATAGGAATCAGTGGGTCTGACCCTTTCTGCTGGAATGATAAAATTAGTTGTGAAAGGCCATACAATGACCTTTGTGATTGGTGATTTGCAAGATAAAATCATTGAGTGTCTGGAAATATATGCGGTGCTGTAACATTTTTGTCTTTCGCCAACTGGTATCACTCCTTCATTGTCGGTGAAAAAATCTTTTAGTTTACATATTTTGTGATAATGAAAATAATTCTAGTGGCCCTCGACTTATTTCATTATTGACGATTGCAGCTTTAAATTATATGACGATGCGGTGAAATAAAAACGTGCGTGCGGAAGACGGAAGCTGTGTTTGTTCAAAAATTTCGTTAATACTTTAAATAATCATGACCTCATCCGCAAAACATTACAAAAAAAATTGTCCTACATAAACTTATGAATAAATTTATTCATTCACCGGAAAATGTCGATTTTCATCATGTTAATTTTTCGCCGGAAAAAAACTTAAAACATAATTCTTTTGCCAGATAAATCTTTCGGTATATATCTAGTCTACCGAACCTTAAACCATTTTTTGATTTATAATTTGATACATTTAAAAAAAAATAAAAAAAATTTATTTAAATTTTTTTTATTTTCTTATCCTGGAAAAATAAATAAAATGAAAAGGAAAAACCTTTGCGCTGCTACTTTGTTCCATTATATTATGATAAAATAAGGGTTGTGAATCTAATTATAATCGGATTATGAACCAACAAAACAAAAAAAAAAGAAAAAGGCTTGCTCTCCGCATCGTTTACAGTTTGCCAACCATAAAATAAGACATGACTGAGAAAATAATAATTTGAGGAAAATTTGTATTTTATGGTTTTCTCACGATTTCGATTTTATTTTTTGTTTTTATGTAGGCAGATTTTCCATTCGTAATTTAATTAATCACAAAAAAATATTTTCTTTAATTTTAGATCCACCATCACCACCAATGATATCGGGCTACAAAGAAGGATCAATAATTCCCGCGGGCTCGGTACAAAAATTATTATGTGTATCGTCTGGTGGAAATCCTTTGGCGACATTAACATGGTATAAAAATGACAAAAAGGTAATGAACAACTTTTTTTTTTATAATTTGTCCCTACCCGTCTTAAAGGTGGATCAGGTGAAAAACTTTATAACATAAATTTATTTTTTATACATATAGATAAATTCTGTTGCCAAGTCATCGGACAAATCGGTCTCAGCGGAATTAACCATATTAGCAAATGTTACCGATAATCAAGCAAGATATCGTTGTGAAGCACATAATAGTGCTACGGAAATACCTCTATTCGAAACTATAACGTTAAGTGTACATTTTGCACCCGAAATTGTTAAAATACATGTGGAACCGGAAGAATTACAACCCGGTGATGAGGCAACTTTAAGGTGTGATTCAAGTTCGAGTAATCCACCAGCAAAATTATCATGGTGGCGAGAAGGAATTCCGATCGAAGGGGCAACGAATAATACAAAAGCTGGTCTCTGGGGTGGCACCATATCATCGTCCGAGCTTAAAATAAATGTCACCCAAGAAATGAACGGAATTGTGTTCACATGTCAAAGTGTAAATGAAGAACTCGAACGAAGTGTACACGAAGTAGTTACACTTCAAGTTTTGTATCCACCAAAATTTACCCCACCACCATCGTATACAGCGGTCGGTATCGAGGGTGAACCACTGCAGGTCGCAATGACTGCGACAGCAAATCCAGCTTCAGTTGCGTATACATGGACAAAAGATGGCCTACCGATACTTACCGCAACCCTCAATGGGATCGAACGAATTGTGTCCGAAGGTCCAATACTAAATATTACAAAACTTAATCGTAAAGACGCGGGCGTATATACTTGCGAGGCTGTGAATTCACAAGGCTCGGCCATAATAAATATTACAGTAGTCGTGGAATACGGTGCCCTAATTACAAATATATCAGAAAACATAATCACAGATCCCGGAAATGCCACAAATTTAACGTGCACGGTCGAAGGTAAACCACTTTCGGCCGAACACATTCGATGGGAACGACTGGGCTACGATATGTCCAGTAAAACATCGACCACTTATATAAATGGCACATCGTATCTAACAATCAAGAATCCACAACGAGATGATGTCGGAAATTTCCGATGTATAGCCGATAATCGTGTCTCGAACCCGACAAGTCGCGATGTATTACTAATCGTTAAATTTTCGCCAGAAATCGATAAAAATATGCTTCGAGCCGCGAGTGGAACGAATGAACGTGCACGACTACCGTGTCGTGCACAAACTGTACCTGCAGCAAATTTCTTATGGTTCCGCAATGGACAAAGACTGAACGTAAATCTTACTTCCAAATATTTTGTAGAATACCGACAAATCGATACGCTCACATACGAATCGATATTGTTAATCGAACGTGTCTCGTCGGCCGATTATGGTTCGTATGAATGTATGGCAAATAATTCGTTGGGTTCGAAAACCGAACTTGTACGATTAGATGTTACATCGTCACCAGATCCACCACATAATTTAACAATTGTTAATGTTACACACGATAGTGTGACATTGCATTGGGTACCGGGATTTGATGGTGGACGAAAAGCGAGCTATCGGATACGATATCGAGAAGCGACAAGCGAACATTATAAATACGAAGATGGACGACCGAATTCGAATAAAATGACAATAAGCGGTTTAAAAATGAATACACTGTACTTATTTTCGGTGATGGCAATGAACGATTTGGGAAGTAGCCGTTATCTTCCCGATCTGACAAAAGCACAAACGAAAGGTAATTATATAAAATTTTTTATTTTTATAATGCGAAACGTTTACTAACCTTAAAAAAATATAAAAACATTTTACTAAACTAATAAGACGCCCCACCATCACAACCAGCACCATCTCTTGGTGTGCCACCGACAACTACATTACCCATTGTCGGTGGTACATCTGGGTTATTACTCTTAGTTGGTGTTGCATCTGGAACAGCATTAGTTCTTATAAATATTCTACTAATCGGATGCTGTTTGCACAAACGAAGTCAAAAACGAATTAAACGTGGTATATCAGGTTAGGATGACCGTTATTTAACGATTTTATTGTTTATTTTTGGTTTCAAATCTACCTTTACACGAAATGGCGAAATAAGAGATCGGCTGATTGTGAATTAAAATCCGGCGTCTACAATTTTTGATTTAAGTTTTATTTATTTATTTATTTGTTTGTTTTTATAAAATAAAATAGCGATCGAAGAAGAATTGATGACCCCGCAGGTGCTCGAAAAAAGCGAAATACCAAAAGTAGCGATAATTGGTTTTGCGATCGCTGGAATTTTAACACTGCTCGCTAACGTTGCACTAGCCGCATTTTTAATTTATCGTAAACGTCGTAAAGGTAGAAATTATTATTTTATTTTAATTTAATTTTTTTTTAAATTATATATTTAAATTTATTAAATACTAATTTTAATTTATAAAAATATTTAATAGAAGCGTCAACGCAAAATAGTAAAACGGCAACAATTGAAATGTATGCGCCAAGTAGTTATAATGATACAGTTACAGGGGAAACATTATCGAGTGTTTCGGAAAAAAGTGATTCGTACTCGAATGAGGGTAGTCAACCAGATTATATGGTAAGTTAAAATTAATTTGCATAATTTTAAAAAATTTTAATATAACGATAATTTTTTTTTTATTTTTTATTTTTTCTAGGACGAGACGCGAAAGAAAGCAGCTTCAACGTATTTAGTAGAAAATTCGGATATACCACCGCCGAGATATCAAAAGGATGGTATGTTACCATCACATTATCCTAACAATATTAGTCTAAATCATCCAGGTTTGAATACTAACTCTATACAAAAAAAAAATTATAAATGTTTGTTGTTGTTGTATTGTGTGTCGTTGAGGGTGTAAGCTGTTTGAAAATGGCTTACGCTCTCATACCATTTTTTGTATTAGTTTATTTTTATATTGTTGCTTTACGTTATTATTTAAAAAGCTACGAGTGGAATGTTTTTCTTCCGGCCTTTTTATAAAAAACTTAATCTAAAATTAAGTCCACCCGTTTAATCAACCACCCGTTTCTTTTTATATGATACTCCTCTGTTGTTTCCGTTTTTACTGCGTGAACTTCCATTTACGATGTGCCATTTCAATTCTCGGTTGATCACTTAACAGCGTATTGCCTTAACCCTATAAGTTGCAAACCTTTTTATCAATATTTTAATGACGTCATTTGAAGTAGACGACTATAAATTTTCAAAATCAACAAATTCTGAAAACCGTCCGCAATCAACAAATATTGGGCACCGTTGAAATGAAATAAATCACTGGCGATAATTTGAAACGCGAATTCAGGTATATTCTTTTGCAAAAAAAGGATCCTTTACTTGACTTCTTTGATTTCTCTCACAAATAAGACACTTTTCGAGAAACCTCTTCCAACCATGACGTAGGCATTTGAGCAACTTTCTTCCTTTAAACTCTCGCAATGTGTTCTAAACTCTCGCAATGTGACAATTCTTCTCGGTAGTTCCAATAATTTTGAAGATGTTCCGATAATTCCTTTATCTTTTCTACACTTGGCCAATCTTGCTCTGGTCCTATGATTAGTCCTTGAAGCTCTTTGAATTTTACAGTGGAGTCGATAATATGTTTGTGGCAATATTCTGTAATTCATAGGATCATTTCCACTTTAAGGCTGCGTTCATTATCTTCAACTTCTTCGAGTGTACATCCCATACTGCGAAATCCAATTCTCTGCCCTTTTTATAAGTCTTGTTGATGTATCGACTTTTTAAATATGGTTTCTAATGGCTTGTGATCCGTCCCGACAGTTGATTTCTGGCAAGCTATTTTTATCATCAGTGCTTCTTTCTTTTTTTTTTAACCTTTTTTTTAACTTTTCTTGGGCCGAAGCTCTCCCAAATCTTTCGCGGTTAATTTTAAACATCCTACCTTACGCCGTCATCAGCAAAAACGAGGACGCACGAATACAGATTCGATTTTAAATCCATCTGCACATTGCATTGCTCCAGTCAGCCTGTACTAACATGGACGATGGTTTGACCCATAGATTCTGCACTCCAACACGGGTCATAGTTGTGTTCTTCGTCATCATCGATCGTAACCAGGTGAAGAAAATTTCCTTTTGCAACCCTCCCCCGTTGAGATTCGAACCCAGTACCTCCCGTTCCAAACACCGCAGCTTTAACTACTGCGCCAATTTCTCGGTTGCTTTTCTTCTTTTAATGGATAATTCTGCTTGAATAAAGTTGCTCCAACTGCTTTTTCACTTGCATCGACTGATAACATGACATCTTTGCTAACGCCATAAAATGTTAATACTGAAGATAAGGTAAGTACCTGCTTACTGTCAACTCTGACACTGAATATGTCCAAGCTGACAGTAAGCAGGTAATCATTGTAAATACAGGTACTTACCGAATTTATTAAGATAAATCACCATATGCCTATCAGCCGTTGTATTCACTGTACATTATTTGGCACTTCTAGGTAATTAATTGCTTAGAGATTTTAACTTTATCCGCCTGCAATACGTTTTTCGATAAAGTGTGACCCAGAAATTTGCCCTCATAAATATTAGTTTTAACATATTTTTCGCCGTTTGTTCATTTCACTCGGCAAATCCATTAGATCTTGCGTAGTATGGAGTAAGTAAAATTGCGGTAATATTATTTTCCTTTGAAATGAAACAAATCTGTCGATACATTTTGGAATAGGTGATTGTATTACTATTTTTAGCAATGGCTCTTTTGTTTTTGATTTCCGTGTTCGAAAATTTTTCACAAATTCTTGAATATCCTTTGTTTGACCTACCCAAAACATGCGTTGTCGAGCTCTAGGTAGTGATTGAGTAATACTAGAATGAACTGTATGATCCCAGTTAAAAATTTCTTGTTTTTTAACTTGAGGAACTATTACCTTTGTGCCCTTGCATAGTAAACCTTCCTTCAATATCATTTCTTCCTTGAAGTTGTTCTTTTGACAATTTTTTTTCATTCTCTGGCCAACCCTTCATAATAACTGATTTTAATAATTTTAATTCCACATCGTTGTTGGTTAATTCAACAAAATGTTACTTCCTGAGCTCAGACATTGTAAACTCTTTGTATTCTGACTCTTCTTCTTTTGATTGATCGTTTGGATCAGTTTATCAACTAAACTGTGATGGCGACTCAAAGCGTCTTCAATTGTTATTTATGTGCCTTTTTATAGACCATAATTAGTGAGTATTGCAGAACATCCTATAAGATTCGTTCTAAAGGTGCTGGAGCGTGTATTAGTGTTTTTTTAAATTGTTTCCAAAGCTTGTGATTTTGTGGCTAGTTACAGATAAATTTACGTCCGCATTTACGTCGTAATATCTCAAAATTGGTGTGCAGGTGTTTCCAATAAAACTCGTATTGGTTCGGTAATATCCGATAGATTCGGTATAAATTCGTGCAATTCTTTGAAAATCGTCGGTTTGTTCAACCTATAAATAGCTTTTATTTTTTCTGGATCGGCTTCATAACCAGCTGGAGTAAAACTATGTCCTAAAAATTTTACTCTTTTTTTTCGCACACACATTTTTTATTGTTGAGTGTAAATCCTGCTTTTTTCAGAACTTTCTTCGTAATTTCCCGTAGCTCTTTTATCATTCCAGCAAGTAAAAAAATATCGTCCATGGTGATTTCACAGTTTCCAATGCCTTCTAATATTTCGTTCATGACTTGCAAAAATACTTCGAGCGCCGACGATATACCGAATGGTAGGCGTAAGTATCTATATTAGAGCTCTGCATCGGATAAGTATATCCGCAAATATCCGCGCGTAAAATCGGATGTATCCGCTTAAAAAACTGTCGGATGCGGATCGGATGTGGATTTTATTTCTTTATCCACGAAACCGGATATACCCGCAATAGCCGAGCGGATATATCCAAATGTATTTGTATATATTTTTTAGGGCGATGGTGTCAATGCGGTAAGAAGGAGACCATGCAATTCACTCACCGTGTGACGTTCAATACACGATTTACTCGGTGCAGCCACGTGTTCGCCTTATTCGCAACCATATTATACCGACACTTACTATACAAGCAAAGAATGTATATTTTACAAGCATTTAATACGGCTTGTGATATAATTCGTATAAACATTTGAATAGTAAACGACTTGTTTTATTTCGACCGTGCGGATGCGAATGAGTGCGGATGCGAATTTTAAATTATTTTGCTAATGCGGATAATTTTTTTTGTTTTCTTAGCGGTCGCGGATTCGAAAAAAGATATCCGCGCAGAGCTCTAATCTATATCAACCCCATGGCGTGGCAGTCACCAAGTATTTGGATGTTATTTCAGGAACAGGAATTTGCCAAAATCCTTTATTACAATCAAATTTGGTAAAATATTTACCTGAGTTTCTATCTCTTCCAGTATTTACAAGGAGTAATGGCATCTTTTAATATTCTGATTTCTGTTTCGTTGGACCCATACATATACACGTATGATCAAATTTGATTATGATCAAATGCTTCCTTGAATGATATCACATTGCATTCTGCAAGTGTATCAAGGTTAACCGCTTACTTGATTATTTTAATAACCGCTGCATGAAATCCATAATTAGCCTCACCATCAGATCATCTGCTTCAGTTGAATCACAATGTGTCTCGGTCTTTTCATCTACTGTAACTTTCTTGGTTTTTTTTCTTATTTTTTGATTTTTTTCTGTTTATTTGTACTACACTTTATGCTGGATTTGAATGCTGGGCATTATTTTCCTCCGTGTTCCTTATCACATCGACCACAATCAAATGTTTCATTTTTCATATTCTCTACATATTTTCTTTGCTCTTTTTATGTCCAAAATAACTTCGAGCCAGAGTTTTTAGTGAGTTTGTTCTGATTTGAGTCCATATACTACTATTTGATCCATTGTGAATTCGTTTTCATCTCTCTATATCCGCAACGTTTCACTTGGCATTGAATCGTTGAAAAAAATCTTCAAACTCTTCTGCTTGTAGTTGTTTGATTCGATGAAATTGACACCTTTCATACTTTTTATAACGTGTTGGTGCAAAACGTGATGTAAGTTTATCCAGTATGATTTTTGTTACTTGATTCCGGTTTTCAAAATCCCGGATCCAAAATCCCGGAATCAAAATCCCGGTTTTCATAATACCGGTTTTCAAAATCCCGGTTTTCAAAATCCTGGTTTTTAAAATCTTGGTTTTGAAGGGGTCGCTGCGCTACAATTTTATAACCCTTCCAAAATGTAAATTCAAATTGTTCAATTCTAGGTAAAGGATAATGAATGGTTTCAGCCACTTTATTAATTGTTACTTTGCAGTCTTGGCACAATCGAAGTTCACCATGAAATGATCCTAGCAGAAATCAAACACCATGATTGTTGAGGTCATTTCGTGTCCCTTAATATGGACGGAGTTCCAGCTAAATTTTTTCGATATCCTTTTTTTATTGTTAATTTTTTGAAAAGTGTTTTTTAAGAATTCAGGTCGTTAGCTTATCGATTAAACCTTTGCTTAGTAACATTTGATCACTTTCATCATAAAAAATATCGCTTGATTCATTAGTTTATGCTTTTACTGTTAAAAAATTGTCACATGACACAACAAACAGAAACCTTTTTTAAAATTTCTAAATCTTTTCTAAATTAACGTTCAATGTTAGAATTAGAAAAACCGTTAAATTTTTGAAATACTAATATTACGATCATTTTTTGTTTTTATTACAGTTCATACACGAACTCTACCGCATCCGCGTCACATAACAGCAAATCATGATCAACGTGCACGAGACGATCAAATGATCGGTAAGCTAGGTTATATACCAGCACCATCACCAGCACCACCCTTAGACGGATCATACTATAATATGAATAGTGATCGTTACTTATCATATCCACCGATGGATTATCCACCAATAGAATTTTCAACGCCACCACCATTGCCTTTACAAACACATAATTTACAAAGTGGTTTACCAATTAGTCAACAACAACAAAATGGTCCAATTGTTGGTATTGGTGGTGGTGGCACATTAAGACGGGGTACACGACTTGTTCCACCACCCGACGTCACCCATCATACAACGCATAATAATCATCAACAAATTAATGGTGGCGGCCTGCTCGGTATATCACCATCGTCGACCGCATCATCACAACAGCAACAACCTCAATTAAGTAATAATATTAATAATAATAGTACAATATCACAAATGTCATCACAAACATCGACACCGAAACAGCCACAGGGTATACTAAAAGACCCGTCAAAATTAAGGCAAAATAATGCAAATAATTTAAATAATTTACAAATATTAAATGTACAAAACGTGATACCAACAGGTCTAGGTAATAATTTAATTGTTGGCGGCTATGATCCGACAACAACAAATCTTAGTTCATTTAATACGTCAATGGGTCATTATACAGATGCGGATGGTCATTTAGTATAGGATTATATGATTATTATTTAATTAATTACATTTTTTTCATTAAATTAAATTATGGTAAATTAATTAAATAAAATAAAATAAAAATTATATAAATACTATATGCCTAAATAATCCATCGTCCCTCCTTGCCCTAACCAATCCCCTACCCTAACCCAATCTTCAGCAAATATTCAACAAACAAACAATTTGATGTTATAAATGTATAAATTATTAATAATAATTATATAAATATATATATATATATTATTTTTTTATATTTTAAGACCAAAAAATACAAATAAATAAAATAAAAAATGATTTAAATTAATCAAATTAATTAAAATCAAATTTTAAAATTATCAAAACAATCGAACAATCGAAATATACTTCGAAAGAATAAATAAGATTTTTTTTTTGTTTTTTTTTTTTATATTTTATTTTATTAAATTAAATATTATATAAAATTTAATCAGTTTTTACTTTTAAAATTATAAAAAATATATGTAAAATTGTAAATATTATAAAATTTAAGTTTAATATATATATATTATCTACATAATATACAATATGAAATCAATATGGCGTCTAAATAATATTATAATATAATTATTTAACCAGTGATCCACCATTTTGTTTTTGTTTTTTATTTTTTTTCGTATATAAATGCAGACGCCATTTTGTGTTATTTTAATTAGAAAACTATAAAATAATAACATAAATAAAATAAATTAATGATGAATTTATTAAAATTATTGTAAAAATTAAAATTAAATATTAAAAATTAAAACAAAAAATGTTTTTTTTTTAAATTAAATTAATAAATAAATTAATTATTATTATTATTATTATTCAGGGATTTTTGTATAGAACAAAAAAAAATTTATTGAAATTTATTAAAAATCCATCTCGTTTTGTTTCGTGTGTGTATCGTAAAATGTCTTCCCGATATATGGATATATATATATATATATATATATATATATATATATATATATATATATATATATATATATATATATATATATATATATATATATATATAATTACATATATTTTTTTTTGTTATTTTCGTTTCGTTTTTCTATTAATTTTTTTGTTTAATTTTAATTTTTATTTAATTTTTAAGCAAACCAAAGAAAGTGAATTTTTTTATTATTATTATTATATATTAATATTATCTATAATTAATCGACTTAACACTATTATTTAATCTTGCCCTTGTTTAAAAACATTAATTAAGTAAATCCAACCATCGACAAAAAAAACATAAATTTGCCAAAATTAAAAATTTATTAATTAAAAAAAAAAAATCTAAGTGCCTTAAAACAAAAAAAAATTTAAAATCCCTGATTAAATTAAAGAATTATCTAAATAAAATTTGTTAAAAAAATTTAAATTATAAAGACTAAAAAAACAAAAGAACGAAATTTTAATTACACAAAATTATAGTAGAACATTTTATTTTAAAAACGTTAGATTAAATTAAAAAAATTTTGTGTGATGACAATAAAACAAAAAAAAAATTGTAATGATCTCACCTCATCATAAAATCTATAAAATATATCAAAAATATTAAATAATAATTAAAATTTCATTTTAATTTTTAACTGCCCCGCGCACGCGCATACATATAAAACGTGTTTAAAATAAAGTGTTCGACTATAATTTAAAAGTTTTAATTTAAAACAAAAAATAAATAAATAATTTTTATTCTATTTATATTATTTTTTTTTATAATTTTTTTTTTTTAGGTGTTTATAATAAATTACAACACAATAATATTGAATTAAAAATTTAATTAATTTATAATATGCCAAAAAAGTGACTGATGCAAAAATTAAAACATATATATAAATATTTAAAAAAAATATATATATATAAAAACATTTATATTATTGTTTTGTTGATGGAAAAAAAATGCAAAATAAATTAAATAGTTATTTTTATTTTATTTTAAAATACAATCAAAAAAAATAAATAAAATAATACAACAAAAAAATTAAAAATTTTGATAATCAAATTTGCCAAATATTTCTTATAAATATATATTTTAATTTTATTATTTTAACGATTGATTAAAATTAAAAAAAAAAACAATTAAAACATTAACATAATTATATATTTATTGTACATATTAAATTTAAATATATATAAAAAAAAATTATATAAATATCCTGTTAATTATTTAATATATTATTAAAAAATTATAATTAAAAAAAAACAAAACATAAAACACACAAAAAATAATAATATTAATAATTTTTTTTCAAAATAATATAAAAAAAAATAAAATAATAAAACAAAAAAATTAATTAATAATTTTAAATTTAAGATTAAAAATTAAAAATTTTAGATAGAAATTTAGATAAAAATTAACAAAACAAAAAGAAATATATATATATATATATATATATATATATATATATATATATATATATATATATATATATATATATATATATAAAATATAAATTTATAAAATTATATATATACTTATTTATTTATATTTACAGGTTTTTCAGATTAAATTAAACCTTTTGCAAATTAATTGAAACTCAAAAATGTCCTTTCTGAATTTTAAGAAAAATCTTCTGATTATTTTAAAAATGCAATAATATTTCATTCATGGAATATTATTTCATTCATATGGCTGCCGCGGCTGACCTCACAGTACCCCATTCGATCGGACCAATTTTTCGAGTGTATGGGGTCGTATCTCGGCGATGGCATCACGAATATTGGCCTTGAAATGCTCAATTGTATCTGTCAGAAAAATCGGTTATCATGGTGTGACAGGTGTCTCCATTGACCGTAATGGTTGCACCGTCCTCATTTTCAAAGAAATATGGGCTAATGATGCCTCCTCGCCACAAGCCGCACCAAACAGTCAAGACCACGTGTGGGTTTTCTGAGCCCCAAATTTTGCTTATTAACGTACCCACCAAGATGAAAATGGGCTTCATCCGAAAAGATGATTTTTTTGGCAAAATCGTCATCATCGTGTAGTTTCTCGTTGGCCCATCTAGCGTAGTAAAAACGAAGCGGTTGGTCATGCGGCTCTTGAACTCTTGAACCAATTGAACTTTGTAAGTTCCCATATCGAGATCTTTTCGCAAAATTCGACGTAAACTGGTGCGTGAAATGTTCAATTTTTGAGAACGATGACGAGTTGATGTTGATGGATTGTCACGCACACTTTCAGCCACAGCTTCGATATTTTCGGGTGTACGCACTCTCACGTCTTAGCGCATCAACAATGAAACCAGTTTCACGAACTTTAACAATAAACTTGCGTGTACCGGGCACTGTTGGTCCTTCTCTGCCACCAAATTTTGCACGACATTTTCGTGCAATTTCCGACCAATTGTCTTTGTTTTGGAAATAAATTTTCAATAAATCCCAACGTTGCTCAAGCGTAAATCGATTCATTTCGATCAGTGGAGATAAAATACTGAATTTTGTGACAGAATAGAATGACATAAGTATTGCCAGATTCGAAATGATCGGTGGTTCAAATTTAAACCGATAGATGGCCCACCTTTTAGTAGCCCCCAGATTTTAAATATTTTTTGTATCATGAAACCGATTGGATTTCGCTTTTTATGCGATTTTGCGGATGTGAATCGTCGCTTTTATTTGTATTATGAAATGCGATATTGTCGTATATCAAATTGCCTATTGGGAAATTTTTAGGGTAATTTTTTTAAATGTCAAATTACAATATCTGTCAATATTTATAACCTCAATTAACGATTCAAAAATCGCAGTGTCTATTTGACAGTGTCACAGAGGGTGTTTTTTTTTACAAAACTTTAATAAATATAAATATTAAAATGTGCCACAAAAGTACGAAACACATCAAATCCTCTTGAATTATATGAGATATCGTTTCCATCCATCGACAAAATTTGTTGGGTGGACCTTCACAGTTTTATTTATCTTTCAGGTTGGCCCACAACATATTTATTTTTGATTTGTACTCAGTTGAATTCACAAAATTTTTAGTAAAACCCTCATGTGAAATCAACGAGAATCTCAAACTGTCTTACTGGTTAGTAGTCCTTTAATGAAGTTTTAAGAAAAAATATTTAATATATATATATATATATATATATATATATATATATATATATATATATATATATAGTACTGTTCTTACCCTCAAATTACGTAAAACTTGAATTTCATTTAAATCAACGACGTTTTCTTTGGCCCCATTGTACAGCGTTATTAAAAATTTCAAGGGCTTCATTTGGTCGAATTTTTTCGTTCGGTTCAGGAATAATATCAATGTCATTGTCGCTATCGCTGTCTTCTATATTTTAATGATTGATTTCAACTTGCACACCTGCATTCCATGCATTGACTTCTGCAACAGTGCACTTCTTCTATTTAATTTTGTAAGCATAATTTAGTAAAAGTATGTAGAATTTCAATGGTTTGCTCGGTTGCCGAATTAATTTCAACATTGCACTGTTAAACAAAGAATAGCATCTTTAAGGTTCAATTTTTTTAGCGACTCCGATACATCAAGTTTATTAGCTATTATTGAGGCTAATAAACTACTACGATAATAAAGTTTTGTAATTCTTATTACGTTTTAGTCCATGGACTGAATGAGCGGTGTGACATTTGCAGGCATAAACATTGTTGTTATGAGTCCATTGCTTGATTTTAGTTCGGTTTTGGGCGAATGAGGCATTATCCAACAGTAAAAGAGCTTTAATGGCAACCCTAGTTAATTTAAATTATTAAGTTAATTTAAATTTATTGCGTATAAGTAGTTTTTACCTGTGGTACAAAAGATTTATGGAACCAGTCCTTAAATATTGCAGCTGATATCCACACAGTTTTTGAATGTTGATAATCAACAGGACATTTGAAATTATTGAATGATCGGGGATTTTTTGCTGTTCCAATTACTAACGGTCGTAATTTGTGAAGCTCATTTGCATTGGTGCATGCCAGAAAAGTAATTCGTTGTTTTTCACTTTTTCTTCCAGGCGCGTTTTTTTCTAATAAAGAAACAAAAATCTTTTCTGGTAAAATTTTCCTGTATAAGCCGGTTTCATCTGCATTGTAAATTTGCTTCACTGACAAATCAAGTTCAGTTATTTTAAGTTGTAACTTTCTTTTAAAGGGTTCCACAAGCTCAGGTTGAGAGGACAACTTTTTCCCTGTAATTTTGAGAAACCGCACACCAAAACGAACTTTGAAACGATGTAACCATCCATCACTTGCATTGAAAGGACTTTCTTTTATTTTAGCATGTAAAAGTTTAGTTTTTTTTTCTTTTAACATATCGCCACTGACTGGAACATTTTTATCGCGCTGCCGAAAAAACCAGCTATATAGGAGCTTTTCTATTTTAGGAAACTCTGGTGGCTTAAGGGTTCTTCTGTTACCCGGTCCCATAAATGTATTGTTTACAACCTTTAAAATTTTTCACCTTTCTTTACAATTGCACAAATAGTGGACTTAGCAACATTATACTTTCTTGCTAAATTTGGCCCCTTTACGGAATTATTCAATAATATTTTCTCTTTCTGATGCATTTTCAAATCAAATTATAATAAAAGCAGAAATTGGGAATCCCCGAATTGTAAATACGAGTTCGTGAATAATAAAAAGTTGTATCCCTCTCGTATCCACTAAAAAAATCATAAATTTATATTAAGCCCAACTCACAGAAATGTGTTTGAAATTAGAATGTGAAAAATTGGTTTTACTACATAAAATGTTTTTCTTTTTAAATCGAATGGGGAATCCCCCAAATTCGAATAATATGAATTTTTTTATTAATAGTGGTTCCATCTATTAGAAAAATAATTGGTATAACCTAGAGTATCAAAATTCATGTGTCATTAGCTATTATTGAAGCTATCGTGTTTTTGTTCATAATGGGGCCCCACCATTATTTTATCAAATTCGAATCTTTGCTGCTATCATTAGTCTGATATTATCTTTTGTCTAATAATGACCATCTACCAAACATAACCTGAGGTTCCCGAATAAATCTTTTGAATCGACGTTTATATTAAGGTACCTTCTTTATTCAACGAACGTTTACTAAATTTGCGGGTTTCCCGTTTAAAGTATAGAAATTTAATATTTAATTGAATTTTAGCCATCTGCTTTAAATATTTAAAATGGCTAGTGTTGAAATGAAGTCAATGAATTCGCTAAATTTATACCAGCTCGTAGTATTTCCCCCTGCATTAAGAGGTAGAAATGTCACGCTTATAAACCGCTGACTTAAAAATTTAAAACTAAAGTTCAAAAGATTTCGATTTTTATTTTGCAAAATGGGTACATGCATGGAATAGGCTATATTAGAATAGGCTAAATGTCCTAAATAAAACTCCTTTATTTTATTTTTTTTTTTAAATTCTATTGGTTTCAATTTATTTAAATGTCAAAAGGTTTCATTTAGTCGTGAAGGCCTGTATATGTATGTAAATAAATTTTAAAAAAATATATTTATATATATATATATATATATATATATATATATATATATATATATACAGAGTAAGTTTTTTTGAAAATGCCTCGCATATAGCCAGATCGATGACAGAATTATTGACCAATGGTCTCAGTAAGTAAGAAAATATTCTATTAAGCTGTTCATCAAATATTGAATTGAAAATAGACAAGATTTAACTATTCCTGGTCGAGAAGGTTGCCATACTTGCTACTTTTTCTTAAGAGAATTTCCTTTTCCGAGTGAATGTGGAATTAGATTGGAAGTTTTAGTAATGCCCAAAAACAAATTATTTTTCTTTAACCATTTAACAATATTTTTCAAGTGATGCTCGAAATTTTTCAAAGATTTCAGCATTAAGCGCTGACAATTCTAATTCTTATTTTGGTAGATATCACTCGATTTTATAATAAAAATTTCTAATAATTTTAAAATTAAGAATATTAAAAACATTTAAGAATTTACGGTAGTGAATTTTCACGAGACGTTACAATATTTTTCTACTTTGCGCTCATCAATTTGTGCAACCGAATTTATTATTTGAACCACTCTATTTCTTTGAACCACTGAACTTAGTGTTGCCAGTATCATTTATTAATAAATTCAGTAACAATGACATGTGAGAATAAATAAATAATGAACTTTGTGTTCCACTCTAAATAAGGACGTTACGGCTTTTGCCTTTCATGGAACAAAACAGCTTTCAATAAATTAGCAAAATCTTGGCATTTTGACAAAAACTAATCCTGTTTATGTGATATATATATATATATATATATATATATATATATATATATATATATATATATATATATATATATATATATATATATATATATATATATATATATATATATATATATATATATATATATATATATATATATATATATATATTAATTAATAATAATTCAATTTTTTTTAATTTTTATTTTTGAAATTAAATTACAAAATAAATAAAAAAAAATATATATATATTAAAAAAAATTAATTAAAATTCCATCCTTTTTCATTAAAAATAAAAAAAATATAAAAAACCAGAAAATTAATTAAATATTTATATATATATTTAAAGAAATAATTCTCATAACAAAAAAAGAAATTATTAACGAAATGAATTAAATTATAAAACATCTCAAACAAACGTCAAACTTCAAATGATATAAATATATATTTAAAAAAACATGAAAAATAATATATATTTATATATATATATATATATATATATATATATATATATATATATATATATATATATATATATATATATAAAATAAAATTAATTTAATTTAAATAAAATAAAAAAAAAATTTGTATGTAAAATTAATTAATTGAAAAATTAAAATGAAAAAAAATTTATATTTTCGGTTTTTATTGGGTGTCTTGGGTTAGAACAATTTAAATTTAAGCTTCTTAAATTTATAGTCAAAGGCTTTATTGAGGACTAAAGAAAATATGGAACATTTATGCAAATGGAACAAATGGAATTTTTCTGATAGCATCAGGTTTGTTATGCGTAACTTAATTTAATTAAAATTAATTATTTTACTAATTTCTAGGAACCGGGCAAACCCAAGAGAGACATTTTTGAAAAAATAATTCTATTTTAGTAATAATGACCATTAGTGGACAAATTATATTCAAGTTAACTCCGTAAGTAAAATCAAGAACACGATGCTCTTTAAATTAATAAAAATTTTCATTGTAGGATTCCAAAACGTTTTCATCAAAGACGACACTTTCAGTACAGTACCTTAAGTACAGAGCGACGGGAACCTTGTCCAAACGGTAAAATGCAAATTATCTTAGAATTCAATTTTTGAATGCCAATGCAGATGGTTTTGGAATCCAAGAAATAAGTTTTATGGCTTATCATAGAAACACTAGAATACTAGATTACATTACTAGAAAATAAATAGGGAAAACGAATTAATTTTCTGCAATAAGGACGTTTCGACTTTTGCCCTTGTTAGAACTGCCTTTACCAAAACAAAGTACACGATTTAAAGTCTAAACCTAAACTTGGATTAGTCTCCAATACTTCTGAAATTAAGTAAACTATTAAAAAAAAACCTTTAGACATGCGACCTAATGTTCCATTAAAAAACTGTCAGAAAAAAAAGACCGAGAAAAATATGGCAGCAAACAATAGTTCAAAATCAGTGACTGTCTAAGAAAATTGTCCAACGACGGCAATACTGATTATTCACTATGAAAATCAATCAAAAAAAATTAAAAGACCAACAATGCAGATAACTCCAATAAGGTAAGTTGGTGAGAATTGGATTCAAAAGAATAAAGATAAAATTCAAGTATTCGCGGAACCCCATAAATAAATAGTCTAAACACTTTGCGACCAAGCCCTGAAATCCCAAATAATAACGATAGAATACGAAAAATACTCGATAAAGCTCCTAGTTCTAAAATAACTACCAAGGAAAGCTCTAGTTAAGCTCACCAAAATTGCAAAAGTAATCAAGATACAAAAACTTTGGTTTTCCACACGAAACTTTGTCCATTTTTAAGACATTTTTGTTGATTATTATTTGGTTCAAGTCTAGACTACGATTTATAGCAAATAAAGTTATTTGTGGAAAATGAAACTTGTTGCTATAAAATCGATTGTTTTTTTTTGGTTTGTTTCTTCGATTCGTTAGCTGATTTTAGTACTTAATAAAGATGGATTCTAGTACTAGCTAAATTTTGTATTTGAATTTAGTAGTTAATAGAATTCATAACAGGATGGTTCCTCTGTAAGCATAGATTTTCAAACCGTTATATGTATTTGAATTTTATTTTATATAATGTAAAAAAGAAACACAACAAGCGGCTAAACCAATAACTAATTTGTTTGAATTGTGTATAATTTCATTGTGTACTAAATTTTATAAAAAATAAAAAGGAAAAGAAGTGTGTATTTGAGCGTCGAGGAAGAAGAACGTGTTTTTTTGTTGTTTTGGAAAATTTAATTCCGCGTGCCCTCACAACATATTATTGAAATTCAAGATTATTTTAGCCATCCTACAATTCAGAAGTGGGATAGTTTGAAAAATTGTGTGGTAACAAAAATTTAGTGTGTGTAAAATCTAAATTTTTGCAGTGATTATTAATTAGGAAATATAACCTAAAAAAAAAAAAATATAGATATATAAAAATATAATATTGTGGATTCCCACGTGTATTCGAACTATCTGAAGTAATAATGAGTTTTAGTGTGGGTGATATTTTGCAAATGAATGCTGATCAATTGCAACAGCAATTGAAAAATATAAATGAAGATTCCATTGGAAACAAGAAAGAGTTACAAGAACGAATGATTAATATCATGCAACGCGAAAAATCAAAAAATGATGATAACATGCTGATTTTATTAACGGGTTTGCAAAAACAAATGCAACAAATGGAAGATAAAGTAAATTTAATTTCACTGCCGCAACAAATGTTGTCCCCTCCTGAAAATAGTATAAAGTTGGTTGGAACAACCACTATAACTCAAACACAACAACAAAGTGGTGTGAATAGTGCACATGCATCTGAAGTAGAAATTAAACCTGTTGGGGTACAGCGATTAGGTAAATTGCTACCAACGTTCAATGGTGAATGTGATAAGTTCCAAACATTCATGAACAAAGTCCATTTAATAATGAGGTCTTATGAACCAAATGAGGATGAGTTTAAGATTGAAGTGATCGATAAACTTATAGGTAAAGCGGCTGATTGGTTTCATTCGAAAGCGGAGCACATAACCTATAGTTTAACCAATTTATTGGAAGCCATGCGTCAATTGTACGATATCAGACCGAGCAACATAGAACAGCGACGTAAATTTGAGCAACGTAAATGGAAGACACATGAAGATTTTGTAATATATTATCAAGATAAAGTGACATTAGCAAATTATTTGGAAATATCCGATCGTGAAATTATCGATTATATCATTGAGGGGATGAATAACATCCAATTACAATCACAGGCAAGAATGCAAAGATTTGGGACAAAAGAAGATTTACTGGAAGCGATGAGGAATATAACTGCTGAAGAAAGGGGAATAAATCAGCAAAATAAATCAAAAAGTGGTGTGACAGAGTCGAAAGCAATGGAACAACCAAATGTTCAAAATCGTAGCCGACAAGTTAATTGTTATAATTGTGGTAAGGCCGGTCATGTATCCAGTCAATGTAATAAACCGAAACGACCTTATGGATCTTGCATGTCATTGTGGGCTTGTTGGCCACCGTATGAATGAATGTCCGACGAAAAATAATACGACTATGCAATCGAGTGTACGCTCTTTATCTAATAGTCAAAATAAGCAGCACTCCAGTGTGAATTATTGTTCAGACCAGAACATATCAGTAATTAACAAGAACAACAACAATAACGAAAACTTATGTGAAAATGTGTCGTCAGTACAATCCAATGAGGTTACAGAAATATCTGGTGATTTTGTTAAAGGGTCGAAAACCAAAAATGGTAATTCAGTCATCAAGTCTATTTCATCGCCAGGTATTTTTTTAGAATTTAAGTTATTTATGCAATGTAGTAAATGTATTAATGTGTCTGCTCTGGTTGATACTGGCAGTCCTATCAGTATTATTAAATCTAATTGCCTTCCAAAAAATATTGAATATAAATATAAAGTGCATGCTGATTGCGAATATGCTGGAATCAATCAAAGTCGACTTATTGTACTTGGTAAAATCGATGTACAGATTTTATATAACGATAATTTACTTAATATGGAAATAGCAGTAGTTTCAAACGATACTATGCAGCATGATATGATAGTAGGGCGAGATTTTTTGGAAATAAGCAAATCGAAAATTATTATAGGTGAGATAGAAGTTGATTTAGATAGAACTCATATGTATGAGTCAATTGAGTATAATTCGGAAAATGAAATATTAAATATTGCAGTGGATGACGAAAAATTAAATGATACCAACTGCTTAAATGTTGATAACCTTGAATATGAGGTTAAATTAAATGTTTTCGATTGTTTTAATAGATATTATTTTAACGATGATAGACCAGTTAATCCAGAAACAAAATTCGAGATGGAAATTATTTTGTCGTCAAATGAATATTTTTTTACGGTTCCACGTAGATTATCATTCAGTGAATGTGAAATGCTTTCGGAAATGGTTAAAGATCTTTTAAGACGGGGTATTATTCGAAGAAGTAATTCTCCTTATTGTTCACCCATCGTGTTGGTGAATAAGAGAAATACTAGTGAGAAACGGTTATGTGTAGACTACCGTAGGCTAAATAAAGTAACAGTGCGGGATAATTATCCCATTCCGGTAATTGAAGATATGTTGGGCTATCTTAAAGATAAAATTTATTTTACGACCTTAGATCTTAAATCAGGATTTCATCACGTAACTATAGCTGAAGAGAGTGTAAAATTTACCAGCTTTATTACTCCAATCGGACAATTCGAATACATGAAAATGCCTTTTGGATTAAAAAACGGTCCTGCCGTTTTTCAAAAATACATCACTATGATTTTTCGAGATTTGATTGAAACAAATCAAATCGTTGTATACATTGATGATTTGTTGATTGCAACAAAAACAGTGGAAGAGCATTTAAGTATTTTAACGCATGTCTTAAGATTAGTTGCATCTAATTTATTGGAGCTTCGTTTGGACAAGTGTCATATTATGCAAAGGCAAATAGAATTTTTAGGATATAGTGTAGATGAAAATGGTATTAGGCCAAATAATCGGAATATACAGGCAATATCGAGCTTCCCAGCACCGAAAAACATTAAGGAAGTACAACGATTTTTAGGAATGTGTTCCTATTTCAGAAAATTTGTTAAAGATTTCTGTCATCATGCTAAGCCGTTACAAGATTTAGTTAAGAAAAACTCTAATTTTGTATTTGATTCTGATCAATTAAAGTCTTTTAATTATTTGAAACAAAGATTAATTGAAGAACCTGTACTGGCCATATTTTCGCCTAATAGTGAAACACAGTTACATTGTGACGCTAGTTCGGACGGATATGGTGCTATCTTAATGCAGAGAAAAGAAGATCAAAAGTTTCACCCAATAAGTTATTTCTCAAAAAGAACTACGCCGTCAGAATCTAAATGTCATTCTTACGAGCTTGAATGTTTATCCATTGTGTATGCATTGCGAAGATTTCGCATTTATCTTTATGGTCATCAATTTAAAATAATTACTGACTGTAATGCATTGACATTAACTCTAAATAAAAAACTTGTCAATCCTAAAATTGCTCGTTGGGCTCTGGAATTACAAGAATACGATTATTCTGTAGAGCATCGTATTGGTGCTCGAATGCAGCATGTGGATGCTCTTAGTAGAGCCGAATCCATTTTGGTTGTTGAAGAAAATTCATTTGAGCAAACACTAGCCATTATTCAATATAAGGATCCAAAATTGGAATCTTTACGTCAAGAATTAGAACGAAGTGATAGTCCATTATACGAACTCAGAAATGGTTTAATTTATCGTAAATTATCGAAAGAAAAAATACGTTTTTATGTACCAGAGATGTTAGAAACACAAATTCTTAGGAATTCACACGATTATTTGGGACATCTGGGAGTTGATAAGGTGGTTGAACATATCGGACGAAATTATTGGTTTCCCAATATTCGTGATAAGGTAAAACATTATATTTCTAATTGCTTAAAGTGTATTACTTTTAGTTCACCTAGTGGAAGGAAACCTGGATATTTACACTCCATACCAAAGAATAATAGACCATTTGAGGATATTCATATAGACTTTTATGGTCCATTGGAAGTAACTCGATTCAAACATAAATTCATTTTAACAATTATTGACTCTTTTACCAAGTTCGTTCGTATTTATCCTACTAGAAGTACCAGTACAAAAGATGCTATTAAGGTTTTACAGGATTACTTTAAAACATATAGTAGACCAAAGCGTTTGATTAGTGATCGGAGAAGTGCTTTCACATCTGATAGTTTTAAAAACTTTTTAACTGAAAAGTGTGTGCAACATATATTAAATGCAACAGCAACACCGCGTGCAAATGGGCAAGTCGAACGAGTTCATCGTTCTCTAACACCTATGTTGGCGAAGTTAGTGGATCAAAGCAGAAATATCCAATGGAGTGATGTGTTGGAACAGGTAGAGTTTTCTTTTAATAACACGGTAAATCGATCTACTGGTGATACTCCTAGCCGACTACTGTACGGTGTAGATCAGAAAGGTCCCCTATTTGATAATTTAGCTGATTTTTTGAATGATGACGTCGAGTTGAACTCTCATGCTTTATCATTAGATGAGCGACGTAAGGAAGCTGTGAAAGCTATTGCGAAAAATCAGGAGTATAATGAGCTATATTATAATAAAAAACGCAAACCACCTCATGTTTATAATGTTGGTGACCTAGTGGTAATTCAAAATGTCGACACCACTCCGGGTGTAAATAAAAAATTAATACCGGTTTATAGAGGTCCTTATAGAGTTTCAGCTGTGTTAGCAAATGACCGCTATTGTGTCGAAGATTTGGATGGTTTCCAAATCACCAATAAACCTTTTAAGGGAGTTACCGATGTAGAAAAAATGAAACCTTATGTGAATATTCAGGGATAATATAATAACTGAATTTCGATTTAAAAAAAAAAAAAAACAACATAACATACATTTAATTTTTCGTTATATGTACACTGAAATATTTGAATGTAGTTAATAGCATAATTATACTCAAATGAATGAAAAATAAATTCGAAATTATTTATAGATATATATGTAAATTTAAGTAACTTGATTTAATACCTATACTTGATCGAGGTCGATCTTTTATCAGGATGGTCGAATCTGTAAGCATAGATTTTCAAACCGTTATATGTATTTGAATTTTATTTTATATAATGTAAAAAAGAAACACAACAAGCGGCTAAACCAATAACTAATTTGTTTGAATTGTGTATAATTTCATTGTGTACTAAATTTTATAAAAAATAAAAAATAAAAAGGAAAAGAAGTGTGTATTTGAGCGTCGAGGAAGAAGAACGTGTTTTTTTGTTGTTTTGGAAAATTTAATTCCGCGTGCCCTCACAACATATTATTGAAATTCAAGATTATTTTAGCCATCCTACACCTCAATGTAAATCTTTACAGCTTGTATCACAAGTAGCACCAATGTTACGAAAGTTTTCTTCTCGGTCTTGAATTGCAGTTTATGTGGACCTAAAGGTATGCTAAAATTGATGTCACACTTTTATCAAACGGCGCACCTAAGGCACAATTAGGCTTTAACTAGACCTAGGATTAAGATGACCTAGGATTGGGGATTTTCCAAACACTTATAAACTTTTAGTTACGTTTGAGGTTATAAACTTCCATTTACCCATCGACTTAAAACGAATCAAGGTCATCAATTTCCACAAGTTTAAGACGAGGTTCGCGGCCAGTATGAACTGTATGAAGTTTATAATGTATGAAGTTTTACCGCAATGATTTTTATCGTCTTCGAAGGATTGTGTCGATACGGACTATCGATAAGTGTGGCCACATTCGAAATTGGTAAAAGTGAAATTAAGTTCCAGTTGCTCAACTTTAGCGAAGAATTTAAAAACTGTCCTAGCACGAATGGCAAGACTCCGCTTAAATGGTTAACAGAAACCGATACTGAATTCCTTTTTTGCAAAAATCGCCATTCAACACCAAGAGATAAATAAAGTTAAAGTATCCACGGCAAATATAGCTCGTATTAGCGAAAGTTGTTGGCTGTATATCTGGGCGTTAAACACTTCCTATATATGCTAGACGCCTGATCTTTTACATTATTCAACGATCCTACGCCGGAAGTGTCACATTCCAGATGAGAGATTTACCAAAATGAACCGATTGCTATTACGTGAGATTCAGTGGATCATCCACAAGCTGTCGTAGTAGACGTTCTATCATCGACCGAAAAGCTGTGGTGAAACTAAAGCAAAATCTGCCAGTTTCTGCACGTCCAGGACGACTGAACCTCGTCAAATTATGCAGGACATATTTCATCCCTCTTCAAGCAAGAATCACAGTCTTTACACATCATGGTCGCAAAACCTAATAGTTCATTGCGCCCATCCATTACCCTTTAGAATTGCAATGCGAATTAATTTGGGAAGGAAATGTTCTTAAAGACAGATTTGCATAGAGCATTTCACTAAACCAGTATTCTACTGTATGTGGCCCGAAATCTTTAGGCTACGCGGACTAGAAGTCAGCCTAGCCTCTTACATGGTCAACAGAAATCGATACTGGTATTTAAAGCTGCAAAAATGTACAAGTCAATACAGCGTACCTGGCATTTTTACCACATCATACACTCTAGCACTTTACGTTAACTCATCTATGATTAAGCAGTGAGGACTGCTCTGCACCAAGAGATAAATGAAGTGTCTCAGCTATTTAAAGTATTTGCCAAAATATTTACCAACTTCAATCAAATTGAACGTCTTTCACAAATCATTCCGATTCCCGATATAACTGCACAAAGATTTCGGCAGGGTTTTACTGGCCTTGGATATCATGACACGGCACTCCTAGCATAAAAATAACATAGTGAGCCATGATGTATAGATAAGGCTATAACTGGGTGAATCGACTGCCGGCAGTTATCCTGCTCGGGATACAAACAGCCTCCAAAGAAGATATCAAAGCATCGCTTGCCGAATTTGTTTACGTTACCATGATTAGACCAGTACAGATTTTTCAACATTGGAAACCAACGGCTTCGCGTCAAATCATTCGAGGCATATATGTCGTTCATTATAGCAAGGAGCTTTTGCTCTCATTCGTTTGCGACGATAGTGTCAGGCGATCGATGAGGTCACCATTAAAGAGCATTGAACGATCGAGCAAATGTTAGAAACTAAATCGGGGTTTATAGCAAATGACGAGCTTAATATTGGTGCCAAATCAACGTAACAATCACAAAAAAAAAATTTCGTGCCGATCTTAAATAAGCGGCATATATACGATGATTTTGGTTCGACCGATATGAAATTAAAACAAAGTGAAGGTCATGGTTTTCCAGTGAATCGACTTATGTGGTAGTGAATGGGAAATTTTTTGCCCAATATCTACTTCACCATATATACATTTTAACATACGTTTATGTGCATAATTATGATTTTATTTCCTATAAATTGATCATTAATTTCATAAAAGTAAAAAAAAAGAAAAACTATTTTTAAACGTTACACAAAAACCAAATTCTATGAAAAATTACAACAACAACAAAATAATCAAATGGCTGCCAAAACAAAAAAAAATCACCAACGGTAACCAATGAAAGTGAAACATACAAAAAAAAAATTTGTTATCAAAACAAAAATAAACCGAACACCAAACAAATCACAAAGCGATTACACACGAACAAATCACAACAAATCATTCGTTTGTTTATTTACATTTATATTTCTTTTACCGCACATTCGTAAACAAATAATCGCACGTGGAGAAATTCGCTCATCGTTGTTACCTCTTTGAATACGCAAAACTCTTCCACATACACCCAAAAAACGAACACTCATTGATTTCATCACGAAGTGATACGAAAATAAAAAAAAATTCTCTTTTACCAATTTCCTTTTCACAATTTTATTTTTAGTTTAGTTTAGTCTGGGCTGTGCAATAATCGAGTCGAAGTGAGTTGTCTTAAGTGAAAAAAATAAATAAGAAGAAGAAATTTATTTATTTTTTTTTCATTAATGGAAATTTTAATTACATTATTTAATTTATCGTAATAAATAATTAATTAATTTCCACAATTTAATGATTAAATATGTGAAAATGTGCTTAAATCGGGTAAAAATAAAAATTCATTGTGAAAAAATTAAAAATATGAAAAAAATTTCCCGGGGGCTAGTGGATAATTTTAGTGATATAAATTTTTTTGTTCATTTTAAAAATAAATTTAATGTTTTAATGTTTTTTTTTTTTTTTTTTTTGTGATTTTGACGAGAAAATTAAATGATAATTAAATTTGTGAAGTGAAAAATTTAATTGAAAAATTAAATTTTATATATATATAAAAAAAAAAATATTTTAAGCCGGGCCTGGATTACGGTCTTAAAATATTTTTTTCCTCGTACATAATATATTAAAAAAAAAAGAAAACGTGTGATTTTAAAATTAAATTAAAAAAAAAAAAGAAAAGAAAATTCAGTGAAAATTTTATTCTAATTTTATATTTCCTCGTTACAATTTTTTTATATATATATATATTTTGCGTCTCTTTCCGTCGCCTATATAATCGTATGTATGCATTATATGTAACTGTAAAATAAAGAGCTAAAGTGGTTTTTAAACACGAAACGTCATTAAAAGAAGTGGTAAACAAGGGTTAAAATGGTAACAATAATTAAATAACGGAAACAAAATGTTGGTAATACCTCTTGGGTTTTTCTATTTTCGAAAATGTATCATAAAAATGAAACAAATATGACATGACTAGAGACAGAGTCGGTTCAACGCAATTAAATATGGGTTATGTTCGACTATTAACGGTTCATGTAAACACGTGTTCCGTTTTTTTTCTTCATAACACACGTACATAACAGTTATTTTACCAGTTTAAATTCATCTGTTGAATTATTTTAATTTTCTTTTGTAAATTTTTTTTTAAATATATGTCTGTTAGTGTGTGGGTGTGGAAAATTATAAAAACGAGAAGAAAAATAAATTTATGAGCCGATTTTTTTTTTGCGTTTTTATTACGTGCTGATGATGCTGCTTGTGTTTGTGATAATCGTTATTTATATTTCCCAAAGGTCATTTCTCTGAAAATCTCTGGTGACAGTCAACAAAAACGATTTTCATTTGATTGTTTTTATTGTTCTGCTCATCTCATTATGTTCGCCGACGAATAAAATATGAAAATCTGTTTTTTCCATTTTCTTTATATAATTTTCTAATTAAAAATGATAACAATACGAGACGGAAAATTATAAAAATTTATGGTTTTCTAGTGCTGTTCGTTACAGATATACAACAACATAATTTAATTAGTTTTATTTTGGCGTGATGAGATGGATTTTTTTTTTTGTTTTGTTAGAAAGATTTTGTAATTGATTTTATAAATTTAGAATTAGAAAATGGTACAGATTTATCCTGGTTGTTTAGTAGGGCATTAGATGTTCGTTGAACCGTTTATAAATAGTTATGTATATTTATAGTTTGATACTTAAGATTTCAGTTAGGCTTAGAACACATGTTTGATATTTAGTTATGTTGTCGGAGAGATACAAAGTTATTTCAATATTTTTGACGATGCAGTGGTGGAGTCAGTAACGTAGTTACAGATTTCCGAAGCTGGAAATAGTTTCGCCAGAAACAGTTGCGTTTATCTTCACGCTCACCGAAAGAAATAACGGCCGCCAATACTATCAGTATTACTGGTGCCTGATTTCTAGTGGCCATCCGGTGTAATCTTTCCTACCTCTCTTTGTTTGCTTTGCTTACAAATTTGATAAATTCAATTTCGTATATAGGGACAAACTTCAGTATACTAGGTCAGAAGTACAGTCGTTGTATTCTATGTAGGGTTTTTCAAATTTCAAAATGAGACGGTAATGATCAGATATAGTTTTTAAACTTTCCATAAATGTGCCCGATAAATTGACTGACACTAAGTTATGCTACCGTTATGGAGTAGTTCCACTGTGCTGTGTTTAGCTTTTGCGACATTTATGCAATGGAGTGCTCGCTACCATTATCACCCTACTGAAATAGAACGCCTTCTACACCCGTAGCGCTTGCATCACATTTAATAAAATGCCCGATTAAATTTGAAATTTTAGAAAGACCGCTTGACATTTCTCGTTCCAAATAAACTTACTACCTTTTTTGAGAAGATTCGTTTATATGACCCCGACATACCTAAAAATCTACGTACCTTCTTCACGGTGTTGGAGACTGGAAAACCTAAAATTGCCTAAACCTTTGCTTGATCGACCCGAAGACAACCGTCGCCTACCACATATCCCAAATATCTTAACTATTTTAACAGAAACTTACTCTTTTCTAAGTTTACGGTGATACCTGCTTTTTAAATGAGTAAAGCAACCAGATTCAATAATTTGATGTGTTCGTTAAAACCCTCGACTAAATACCTTCGACAAAAGATGCGCGATCATATGAGATCTTGCATCGAAAACATCAGCTTCCAAGCAGAAATAGGAAACTCAAGGGACTGTTTTGCTAACGCCAGAAATCTAACTAAAGACTTCCACCCAAGAAGTAGAGCCAACAAAGACGGAAATGAAGAGCTGTCTAATTGCATTAGAGCAATAGCTCCTCCAGGTGAAGAGGTCCTTGTTGAATATACCACAGTAGAGGAAGTAGATGCAGCTATTAGTAGATTAACAAATGGAAAAGCACCCGGTCTCGACGGAGTCCCCGCAGAATTGATTAAGCTTGGAGGAGCTACACTTGCATCAAATCTATACGATCTCATCTTCTCTATTTAGGACCAAGAAGAGTTGCCGGAGAATTGGAAGGCCCAACTAATATGCCCGCTGCATAAAAAAGGAGACCGTCTTAAATGTGGAAACTATCGTGGTATCGCTCTGTTGAGCACTGCTTACAAAGTGTTGGCCAATGTTGTACTTGTCAGACTCATCCCTCTCGCCGAAAACACCATTGGCGACTATCAATGTGGTTTTCGTCCCAACCGATCGGTTTATACTATCATACGCCTGACAGGCATATGCCAGTATAAACCGCAATAACTTATGGGCCGCGCTCATTTGCCTAGGAATTCCAGAAAAACTCATTTCTCTGTGCAAATTAACAACCTCTGGGTCTGTATGTAGAATCGTAATTGAGGGAGCTGTGTCAGACCCCTTTGAAATAACATCTGATGTTCGACAGGGAGATGCACTCGCCCCTGTGCTGTTCAACTTGGCGCTTGAGTGCGTAGTGAGAAAAAGCAACATTGAAATTTCGCGCTGTATATTTAATAAATCAGGCCAAATTCTTGGTTATGCAGATGTTATCGTGCTTCTTGGCCAAAGACCTAGCAATATCAAGGACTGTTTCATACAGCTCGTCCGCTGCGCAAGAAGACTTGGTTTGGAGGTGAACAGCAGCAAACCAAAATTGTTATCACCCAGGAACATCTTAACTTTGATAACATCGAAAACTTTGAATACCTCGGGTCAGTTATAACATCGTCGAATAATATGCAGGCAGAAATAAAAGCCCGAATCGCTGCCGGACAACGAGTTTTCTACGCCCAATCGAAATTATTGCGATCCAAACATATGTCGCAGTCGTCAAGCTCGCACTTTAAAAAACATTAATAAGACCTGTGCTGGCTTTCGGAAGCGAGAGCTGGACCATGACCTCTAACGATTGTAGATTGTTATCTACCTTCGAAAGTAAGGTCATTCGCTCAATCTCTGGTCCAATCAAAGTTGGACAACGAATATCGGATTCGTATGAACCACGAGATAAGGCAACTTCTTGGAGGCTGCGATATTATTGGAATTATCAAATCGAATCGAATTAGATGGCTCGGTCGTTACACGATCTCCACAACAACGAATGACCAATAAAGTATTCCATCAACAACCAGCTAGCTCTATTCGTCGTAGAGGAAGACCCCGATTGCGCTGACGTGACGACGTCGAACAAGATCTACATGCATTAGGATGTTGAAACTGGAAGACGAGAGCGATGGACCGAGATAGATGGAGGGTCTTAGTGCGGGCGGCAAAATCCCTTCATGGGATATAAAAGCCAGAGAGAGAGGGTTAAAACCCTCGGATGTAATGAGAAAGTCATCAAGATATACGAACACTTGTTCGTAAAGTTTGTGCGCTATCACCCGGTGCATTAGTCTACACATAGTTTGTAGAGCATTGCAAAATCCGAACGGCATGATCGTAAACTGATACATGGGATGCCCAGGAACGGTAAATGCCGTTTTGTCGCGGGACTCCTGAGCCAATGGGACCTGCAAAAATGCGTTTTTCAAATCAGTTACCTAATGCGGTTACTATGGCACCTCTATCAAGTAACCTTTAATAGGGTATGTCATTGACTGTTAAATCAGCATTTGGTCGAGTATCCATTGAAGCTTCAGTTAAATCAGTCGTCGTTTCAATTTGAACGTATAAGTAGTTTTAAGTATATTTTTGCGAACATTTGTGTCTAAATCAGGTATGTAAACTGAACAAGCTAGGTAAGATTTAGTTAAAGGCGGTTTAGTAGGAAAATTGAATGAGTCTATTCTTTGACTGGAAATAGATTGGTCGGTTTGGACAGAATTTCCGTGTTTTCTGTTGAATCTTCCATCTTGGGTCTGGAGTAATCGAAAACTGTGGTGCTGTACTCCCCAGAACTTGAAACTTCGATTTTTTGTTTCCCGAAGATTTAAAGCAAATTATCATAAGAATGCCTGAACGACCGCAACCATAGCAAAATATGTGCAAAAATTCCTTCCATCTGACAAGAGCAAATTGGTACCATTTGATCGAAAGTGTAATCAATTTTTTTAATGCGTAGTGCAGCACTTCAGAATTTCCAGTTGATGTAATATGTGGTGTTTTTTTTCAAAGAATATACTCATGAATCGATCTGCAAGAATATATTAACTTTCGCTCCTCAATAGCTAAGCACCTGCGCACGAGTTCTGCGCTGCAATTGAATAAATATATCAGCCAGTATCACTTTCAATCCTGGTCTCATATTACATCGTAGCAAATGCAGAATTTTAGAATTTTGTAGCGGATATAGCTATAAAATCACTAAAAAACTCCTTTGGCCGTTGCTTCCTGCATAGCTCGCCTAGCATCATAACCTGCCCTACTATCTTAAAATCTATAATAGAGAGATTTCAAGATAGTAGGGCAGGTCATGATGGTCAAGCTCGTTAACCTTAAATGAATTTGCAAATTGACGTTATAGTGGAATAATGCGATAATGATGCGTATAGCTAGTATTGCTGTGGCATCCGCAAATGTTGATACTTGCACATTCCTTGACGTTGGTAGCTCTGCTGTAATAGTACTGGACCCAGCATGCTGCTTTATGGGATCTCTGCATGGATTTCGGTTAAAAAGATTTCGCTTATATTTCACTAGGAATTTTCGGCCAAGCATATAGCTTTTAATAATTGCGTACCAACTTTGCTGTAGTACCGTTCTTACGTTGTGTAAAAGTCATTTACGCCATTCTGTATCGAAAGCTTGAGCTTTCCTGATTTCAGAAGCGGCTCTGTGAACTTGCTCAACTGTCCCGTGTTCTTATGAACTGATGATATGGTAAGACTTTTCTGTTATCCAGAATTGGCTTATGATTTTTAAATAACATTTTTGGAGACGGTCGGTAGCCAACTCATTAATTTTTAAGAAGTGGCTCTAGTAATTCGAAATGTGAGATGAATTCGGCCGGCTGCCAAATTTGTAGGCAGTTGTTATCAATTGGTAACTACTTGCAAAGCAAAGACTATTTTCGTACAAGTCAGATATCACAGAAAAACAAACCTAATTTGTCAAAACTGAAGGTCTGACTAACAGAATTTAGCCTATAGAGAAGCGCGAATACGTTGAACAATCACACAGAACATCAAAACGCTCCATGCTTTAAGAGAACCGCTAAGCAAATTTTAAGACAGAAAAATCATGGGAAAACTACTTTTGAAAGTACAACAAATCAGCAATGAGGTCAGTTATGATAACTTAAGTTTAAAAGATTCATCGAATTGCACCATACCTTCAGACATAAATCTATTGCCATTCGGGAACATATAGGAAACCTTTCTCCTACGGTTGATTGCATTAATTTCGAGCTCTTGATATTTTTGATTTTGCCCTTTTTTCGGTTAGTAAGCCAAAGTGAGGTTATGTCATAATTGGAATGTTGCAAAAAGCCTTATCTTTAAGAAATTGCTCAAAACGTGAAAATTATCGCCGTTAAACTCTATACTTTGCACGGCTTCATTGTCTAACATAAAATTGAAAAGTTAGAGAAAATCACTCCTTTGGAAGGAGGAAATTGGAGTTATGTTTCAAGCAGAATTTCGTTTGAAGCCATCAGTTCCTGATCAAGTTTTTCGCTGATAATGATTCTTTGTAAATATTACGACACATTTCATGATGAACATTAGATGTTCTTGAATTTCCAACATGTCTATGAATTAATTCACTGGAAGAGCTTTTGGTCTGCTTTGTGATATCTGTAAACTACAGGTCAGCTTTTGCCTGTAATGCTGTTTATATTTTTTTTAACTCGTTTAGTTTTTCTACCACAAATAGAACCCGCACTAAGCAGTAAACAATTAGTAAAGTTACATATATTTTTAAATTTTTCCCCAATCCAGGGGAATCATCTGTACTTACGAAATGGTGGACCCATTTCTAAAGATCTTTGCTTATATATGAGTGGAATTAACACACACTGACAGCAGAACATTTCATTGAATTCATGACCTTGAGATTAAAGATAATACAAGAGTGGCCGTCAACATCGCCTTTGAGACGATTTGAAAGTTGTCTCTTAAGTATCAAATTCACCTTGTTTTCAGACTATTCGTTATATTTGTTCTTCTTTTGTTTTAATTCTTTGGAGTATACAAGCGCCTTTATTGTTTCCCATATACTTAAGTGTACAATTCTAATACAGTTAGAATTTTCGTTTAACCAATTCTTAACATTTATACCGAAGTGACTAGGAGAACTATTATGTTAGTATGTGTGCAAGAATCTATACTTAAAATAGAAACATCGTCAAAGATGGCCACTCCAAATGTTTTCTAAAAATGTTAAATAACGTTCAGTATTTAATGTCAATGGTAATATGAATGGTCCAATTAATGAGAATTTTCAGTAGTGTGTGTAGATGGTGCAAGTTTGTTATGCCACTTGGGAATTGAAAATTATTCGAATATATAATAAGTTTCACAAAATGCTTTTAAATCAATCAATTACAAAACTCAAATGTTTTATGGTGGTGTATTAGTGAACGGGTGTTGATGATGTTCCTTGTGCATTACTTGATGAATTCGGTAGCAAAAAATGTTCAATTGTAAAGCGAGTCTCCTTATGATGTTACATTACTTTTTATTTCATCGTCAACATCCTACTGAATTGGTGAGGCCAAAGTTGCCCCTTAACTGAGATCTTTTACAAGATCTATCAGACAATATTTTACAATTGGTGATCGTTGTAGGCTGACCACCAACGAACAATTTTACATACAACCGGTCACGGCGTTGTGGTCGGCGACGGCAATCGAATTCAAGACCTCGATGTGTTTAAGCCAACACATTAACCATCACTATACGACCGGTGGTAATATCCGCGAACAAAATGGAAATCATTGTACTCCTCACCCAAGGATGCCATCATAATATTAATTTTCTTAAATTATTTGAAATTTTCCACTCACAACACTGACACAACTCTAAACAATTTCTTAAAACTAATGAAAATATTTAATTTTTGTTTTTTCATTATTGAAACAAAGAGATCGACGCCTACTGATTTTTCTGAAATTTTTTTTTTTAGAATATTAACGCTAATTGTATGTAGAAACTAAAGAATGTGGGTACAAATAATGTACTAGGATTGTAGAGAATATCACGGCAAAATAAGACAAAGTTGGTTGCTCCCCGGATTTTTAAAGTAACAGTTTTACATTTGTTGTACTCTTTTCGTGAACCAATTTCAACATAATTGATTTTCATTATTTTAAATATTAGGAAACAATTTTGATATAATACTCAGATGAATTTCATTTAAAGGTTCCGCCACGTTCCGCTTAAAATTTGTAATTAATATTATTATAGGCCTGAAAATTTCGTTCAGTAATGATAGAATGATAAGAAAAAAAACCGTAATGGAAAAATCCTTTATTTATGTATGAAAATTGAAAATCGTATTCAATATTTTAGCATGATTTGTCATATTTTTAGTGCTAAGAACATCGATTACAACCAACTTTATATTGTAAAGCAAGTGAAAAATATTATTTAGTCGTTCTATCGTTCCATAATAGCTATCACCATTTTTTTTGTCGAACTTCAATGATAAGCGTAAATTTAATGAAAACTACTGATTGATAACATTTTTTTTTGCTTAGATAATGATGACACAACTCATGTTTAGGTGATTTTATGTTGTATTATACCTTTCAATTTATTTAAAAATGCCCAAATCTAAAATGTTAGCGATTGTTGTCTAATCCATTCAAAACCTATCTCAATTTCATTTATATATGATTCTAAATAGAACTGAGTGGGAAAAATATTATTGAACTTTTCTACAAAGAAGTAAGTTGTGAAATTTGTTCTTTTTAGGCTCTTCGGTCCATTGGTGGCATCCAGTAGATTCCGCAATTAATTATCATGCTGCTGCAGTCGCAATACATGACCTTTTGCATGTTTCGGTATTTCATACCAGTTCAAAGATTCTTCCAAGGAGCCAGTACATTTTTATAAATTTTAAATTCAGTTTTTGTCTTTTCTGTTTAACATGCACTTTCCACCTGAGCTTAATATTTGGCGTACTCATACTGAGGTACCGTTATCAAAATTTGGAATTTGTTGCGAATTCAATCTAATTGGAATAACTTCTAATTTTCTATTTGTAAAGTTTATACGAGTGTTGATTTAATTTGGTTTAAGGCGAGTTCAGTGCTATCTTCGTTCGTTCTGCAGTTTTTTTAATGGTTCATGGTTGATGTTGAATCTGCAGAACGATTTTGCTCTCTTCTTTCGTTTAAAATTTGTAATCGAAAGTGTTTTTTTTTAATTTGTATCTCTTTCACACTTATTATTACTTCTCTGTCCTCTGTTCTCTTTACGCGCCATGTTCGTTCAGTAAAGAAAAAACTTCGTCATTTTTAGCGAATACTATTGGTTAAAAAAACTACCGATCGAACGAACAAACGAAGACAACACTGAACTTGCCTGTGTCAGTGATCCTCTATACCTGTTTTGTAGTTGAGTGCCTTTTTCAGAACAAAAGTTGATGTGCTGGTATAACTCTCTTGATAAACAGTATTTTGAAAATCTTAGATGCTGTTATTAGTAAAGAGATCGGCCTATTCGATGCTTTATCGTTTAGCGGTTTATCAGGCTATGGAATCACTATATTTTCTGCTACTTTCTACTGACTTGGAACATAACTTTGCCTAAAAATAGCATTGATTATGTGCTGTAGTTTCCTTAGTGCTTTTTCAGTTAAGACTTTGATTATTTGCTTCATTATCAAGTCGTTTCCAGCTAAAGCTTTTTTATCTTTGGTGGTTTTTACTTGTTTGATTTCTTTCGGAGTAACTGGTAGAACCTCATTTATTTTGCTTATAGGGGTCAAATATTTATCAATCGCTTGTCCAGTTTGTGGTTTAAAGGTATTTTCGAGATGTTTGGTTATCACTGCGAGCCCAAGTTCCATCAACCATTTTTATGGGTTTCACTTGTGGTTTAAATATTTTCAAACCTTTGGTGACCTTCCACAAGAAATAATCCGTGTCATATTTACATGTCAGGTTACTTAGGAAGCTAGCAACTGTATCATTCTTAATCTGATTTATTATAGTGGATTAAGCTTGTTACACAAGTTGTTAGGATTGTTTTGCTTTCAGCTAGTTAAAAAGGAAAATAAAGTCATGTCGTCAACATATATTTGGATTTTGGTTTCTTTGTTGGCGGGTTTAGGAATGTCTTAATAAAAGCATCTAAAAAAGAATGATATTAGACGAGTATGCTCTATACTATTTGAGGGCTTTCCTGGCTAATGAATAGGACCTTGCTGATTTTTCAACTTTTTAGAACGGAATTTATCATTAAAATATCGTTAAGGATATCGGTAGGCAGTTTCATCTGGAAGTTTTCTAAGTACTAAGTTAGTTATGCTATCGTCATTCGGAGCTTGTTTTTTGTTGTTAAAAAGCTGAGGAATCTTGGCAACTTTTAATTGTTGACTACATTTCTATATTATGGTTGAATAATGAGGAAGAGAATTAATAAAATTGTTAACACGGTTATGACGAATTATTCGAAAAGGAACGCCTCATGGGGAGTTGTTTTTTCTACCGTTAAACTTCCGAATTTTGTTGAAAATTTCCGGAGAGCCAACAAGAAATCACATTGGCATATAATTTACCGTCAGATTTCAAGTTTGGAGTAGTTGCGAAATATTTTTGTGACTTCTGCTGGGGTCTTGAATAACCCCATGGTGACTGCAATTGGTAAATTCATGTAAGACTCGTAGAAAAATGATCAAAAAGATGTCCTTAATAAGATATTGGAATTACTGCACAAACTAAAAAGTACTTGACCATTTTGGTTATTTGGGTCACCCCATGTGGGCTGTCAATTCGCTGCTTAAATAATTTTATTACTAGTACTAAGGCGATGCTTGAAGTCGAACCTCTTGACTTGCCTCAAATAAATAGAGAAATCGTCAGGTACTTCTTTGGGGTACCAAACTTTAAATATATTTCTTCAGAGAGAAATATAATTATAGATTAAGATGGCAGTGAGTATACCCAGTGACCTGAATTTTATGTCGCTTTTATGTTAGACGGGTCTACTGCAGTGGTTCTTAAACTTTTTGAGCTGCGGAGTCTTCTAAAAGCATACGAATTTCAACAGAAACCCAGTGATTCACTAATTATGTTTATGTGCCATTCTTTTGGTCTTTTCTGTATTATTAAATGGGTTTCTAATCCATGTTTAATTTAAAGCTTCTCATGCTGCTTTTCTAAAAAATACTGTTTGACCGAGCTTAGTATATCTTCCAAAAGTTAACGAATTTTATCACACAACATAAAAAAGTCACTTGCATCAATGTCGCCATTAATTTCATCGAAGAAATCTTTAATTAATGTGGGGTTATGTAGATCAACAGAGCGAATGTAAATGATCCATAGTTTAAATTTTTCTTTGAAAAAAGTTCCCCGACGTATCCAAGTCGAAACGATTATAGTTTATCCATCAATCTTACTTGTAAATTTATCTTATTTTTTTTTTAAAATGTGCTCAATCCGGAACCCTGCTGGAACAGTCGAACAAGTACTTTCCTTTAAAATAGCCATCCGAAGAGTGTCCAGAGTTCCAGAGAAATGCATAAAATTGGTTCTAGAAACTAGAGTTTTACATGTGGGGCATTAAATTTCATGTAGGCGACCTATTTTCATCCGATGATGGAATCCGATCGTATTCAATGAAGAATTGGTTGAAGAGTTTTGCGTGGTTTGTTCCAAATTACTCTCTGCAGCCTTTAAGTAGGCGAGACTAGTTATTTTTGAGATGATTGGTTTAGTGTCGTGAATGTGCTATTTGCATACGAAATCCCTACCTATTGTGAGCCAAGCCCGTATAGAAATTGGGTAGGCGCTGGTTTAAGTGGAAAAATATTAGATACAAATCTTTTTCTCACCTGTAATTTTCTGGGGGTTCTCCACTCCAGTTTACACATTCTGTGGATGGGTGGTTGATATTGTTGTCTTCCTGTAGTTTCCTTGTTAATGGTTCCGCTTGCATTTTATGCAACTAAAAGGCGTGTCGTAATAGAACACTGTATTTTGTACTTGTAGTAATATTTCGAGATTCTCCAATGTTTTTAAAGCAAATCGGAGTGATGTCATTTCCTTATATAGGGTTTTGGAAAAATGGACTTCAGTACATTTTTATTAATTTGCTAAAATGTAAAATTGTGTATATCTTCCAGATTTGATATACTGCCAAAAATATAACCGCCTTCATATTATCAAGAAACATAGGATTGAACCTTTATGTGCTATTTGGTTGGTAGAACTAAAAGATAGATAGGTTTAGTTGAAAATTCTAACTCTTTTAAATATACAATTACCAAAAAACATACACAAAAAATTGCTTTAATATTAGGTAATACGATCGCCTCCAAAGTGATGGGCACATTTTATATTTACTGTCTAAATATTTTGATTATAACACGTGTTTACAGTTAAATAATAACTATACTTGTCACAATACTAGTTAATAGTTAAAAATATTATTACAAGTTCACAATAAACTCGTATAATCAATTACTATGAGTCAAGAGGCAAGCAATGATATATTAATGCCACTTAATCATTTATGTACAGAAAAATAACGAAATATAGATTTTATGTCAAACTTTCAGTCAAAACACTTTACCAAACTATCAATCAGACGTCACATTAATTTCCAAAATACTTAACTGTTTCTTTTTTTACTACCATGTAGATGTGGCTACAATATTTTACTCGCTTTGCTCGCGTATCCTTGACCTAAAATATAATAATTTTCGACGCAAAATCGCCATAACAATTTTCAGTTATGCCGACTTGGTCTATAGTATACTCGTAGTTTTATAGTAAATTTGATCGAAAAATGAGAGTGGAATTAATGGGTATTCCAGAATTTTCCGATTTATTTTGAATTTTTTTTTAAATTTTTAGTACTATGGTCTTTTTTACAACTTTATTAATCGATAATTCCTTTAACATCCCTAACTTCTGCACGGCATTGTTTTATATATTTGTTTTTGTTTTGTTTTCGTGTTTTCAGTTTTTCACACATAAAAAACCAAATACCTAAAATGAAAAATGAACTAAATACATAATCAAATGAATGAATTAAGTATCGTGTTTTTGTGTATATACAACTCCACGCGAGTGAAAGTTATTTAATATGTGTTTTAACAATAAAAAATACTTTATAGGGGGAAATAGTTTAGGTGGACAAATTATTAAAAGTTCGTTTACCGAATTTTCTTTGAAATAGAAATTAATAATCAGCCATTGTAATTCGAACTCGCTGTGCATAGATACTGAGATTTTTATAAATCGTATCAATCAGTACATTCTGACAACTTGAAGCAGTTTTCTTTTCTTTCGAAATATACGTTCTGACAAAATATTCCAGGTCGAACAGTATTGAAAAGTTTTCAAATCATATACTGTACTTAATTCCAATAGATTTTTATAAAAACTATTTTGGGATAATTTTGTATGAATTTAACAAAACTGAACTAAACATTCTCTGGGCTAGCACATGTATATTCTATATTTTGAAACAAACAAAAAGAAACGGTTGAAAAAGTTCCTGTATTTTGAAATTAGCAAAAAAGATTCACCCAATACTGTTGGGTTCGTTATGAACTTAACGAAACTTAACGAAGAGTTCTTATGCCCATGAGTGATTGATATTTAAATTCGATACTAACTTTAAATTGAACTGTTAAGTTTAAATTTAGAGCTTAAACAAACATGCTTAGTTATTTTATATAATTTTTTTACATTTTTTACTGGCCGTATAATGATGGTTAAGATGTTGGGTTAACACGCTGCGTACCTCAGTTGAATTTTAGCTGTTGACCGCAACACGGGACCAATTGTGTGTAAAATCGTTTGAAATTGCCTTATACTTCTTATTAACTCGTTAAAGGTTGGCACTTGAGCATGAATTGAACTGTTAAGTTACGATACTGAATCAACGAAACTGAACGAAAACCTTCTAAAGACTAATTCACATTTTACTTCAATTTAAATTGTACCGTTAAGTTTTCAAATGGACTTAACGAAACTCAACTAAAACGTACAAAAATGAAACAAAAGTTGAACGTAAGATTCTTTTCAATTAATATAAGTAGTATGTAGATCTTTTGAATATATAATTAAAGCTCCAACAGTTCACTTAAAAGTATTTCACAATTTGACTTTCGAATTGAAACAGTAAAAATTATTACGTTTAATCAATTATTGCTCAAAAAAGAAACAGTTAAAAAAGTTGCTGTATTTTGCAATTAGCAAAAGAAATTCCACAATACTGTGGCATACCTTAAACTTAACGAACAGATTTTATATTCAGTAGTGATTGTTATTTTAATCCGATACTGAGCTTGAATTGGACTGTTAAGTTTTAATCAGACTTAACGAAAATAGACGAAGAGTTTTTAAATATTGGCTAGTTGTTGCAATTCGAATCCGATATATGGAAATGTTATTATCTTTGGTTTGAGATTTGGTAACGATTAGTAAATGAGCTTGAACTGACAAGTTCAAGTTTTGATAGTTTTGATACGCCTTAACGAATCTAATAAAAATATTTTTAAAGAATTGTCAAGATTTGTTAATACATAAATTTTATATAATTTTATAATATTTTTTAACGATAGTTAAAAAATATTATATGATGGTTAAAGTTTTTCCTTAATTTTTTTCATCGGTGAAAGTCATTATCTGTTGGCAACATATAAAATCAAATATGCTACCTCGTTAAAAGTTGGCACTTAAGCATGAATTGAACTGTTAAATTACAGAATAAATAAACTGCACGAAAATTTCTTAAAGATTCACTAGAAGTTAAAATTTAAACTAAATAAGTATAGTATAATTTCGTTGATGTTAAACTCCATATGAAAAATTGTTTGCTTAAGTTTCTTAACTTTCGCTAATGTACTTAAGCTTGAATTAAAACTTAACGAAACTGAACGAAAAGTTACTATAGGCTATCGAGTATTTGATATTTAAACTCAATATAGCGAGATTGTCCTTAAATTTCTTAATAAGTCTTTATAATTTGGCATTTGAACATGAATTGAACCGTCAAGTTTTGATATAGAATCAAAAAAACTGAATGAAAAGTTTTAAAGATTTTAAATTCGTTCATATATCATAATAAAGTGAAACTTTGTTTAAGTTTTTTACTAATTTACATTTTACTTTAATTTAAATTGTATCGTTAAGTTTTCATATAGACTTAACGAAATTCAACTAAAACGTTACAGAAATGAATGGACAGTTTTAAAAAATTGTTAGTCATTGATATTGAACACATCAAATTGTACTTCACTTTCTTATTGTTACTCGTTATAGGTTGGCGTACTTGAGCGTAAATTGAACTGTTAAGTTTTACTACGAACTCAACGAAATTACATTAAAAAATCGCTTGTCGATGGCATTTAAATTCTGTAAATTGAAATTTGCTTGACTTAAAGTTAAGTTTAATATCAACTTGATAAAACTCGACGAAAAGTTTTTAACGATTCAATACAAGTTTATATGTAAATACCGTACAGCAATATTTTCATAAATGAATGGTTAAGTTTTGATATGGACGTAACGAAACTGAACGAATTCGTAACGAAACCGAAAAAAATTCGCTCGTCGTTGATATTTTAAAATTTTACTTAATTTGTTTACTTCGCTAATGGTTGGTGAAACTAAAGAAAAAATTATAAAATATTTGCCAGTAGTTGATTATTTTAAACACCAATTGTAAAAGTTTGATCGTGAATTGAAATGTAAATTTTTAATTCGAACTTAACGAAATTGAACGAGTAGTTCTTAAATTTTATGTAATCGTAGATATTTAAATGAAAATGAAAATGTTACCTAAGTGTTTTTCCATATGTTTAAACAAAAACGCTTGAAATAAAATGTTTTGTTTTTAACGATCGATGAGTTTTAACGAATCATTTAATACTAAAATCGTTTAGGTACAACAAAGTTATATTAAAGATTTTACTGGCTTAACAATGATTGGCAATTAAGTCTAATTTGAACTGTCATGTTTTGTTAACTTATCGAAACTGAACGAACAAAGATTTGCTAGTCATTGATATTAAAATTAGTTATAGTGAAATGTTTCTTAAATTTCATACTGATTCGTTGTATGCAATCTAGCGTTAATTTAATTGTTAAGTTTTGATACATAATTGACGAAACTGAACGAAAATTTCATAAAGAAACTTTGGTTGAATTTCTTACTAAGTTTCTAATGTTAAGAATTCATAATATCGACTTAACGAAAGTCAACTAAACCATAATGAAATTTAATAAAAAGTTTTAAACAGTTAAGTCATTGATATTTTTACTCGATACTAAGCTTGAAAATAATTGTTAAATAAATCGGTGATATTTAAATTCTATTTGCGAAAGTTTACTTAAGTTTCCTTATCATTTGCAAATGGTTGACGAACCAGATCGATAAGTTTTTAAAATTATAAAATTGCAACGAAATGTTTTACTGACATTAGCCATAGTTGGCATTAAAGTTGGTATTTCTATGGGCTTATGCAAACTGAACCAACATGTCTTTAAGATTTGCCACTCGTTGATATTAAAACTTAATGAAGTGAAATGTTTATTAAATTTTTCACTGATGTGTTAAAGATTAGTACTTGATTGTGAATTAATTAAACAAATTCTTAAGATTCAGTAGCCATTAATATTTAAACTCGATTCTGGTCTTGTACATAATTGTTATATTTTGATACTGACTTAACGAAATTGGACAAATCATTTCTTAAATATAACAAATTTTTTGTGATCTTGGTGATCTTGAGCGAAAATTGTAGTTTTTAACGAACGATCAATAAGTTTTTTTACGAATCGCCGGTCGTTGATACCTAAATTTCATATAATAATAATATACTTTATTGTACTGGGATTAGCCATAGTTGGCATTTAAGGTCGAATTAGTTTGTTAAGTTTTGTTTTAAACTAAACGAAACTGAACGATTTTTTTTTTAAATTTGTTATTCTTTAATATGTTTCTTAAATTTCTTACTGATTCGTTGTTATATGTTGACACTTGAAAGTGAATTGAACTGCTAATTTTAAACAACGAAACTGAACGAAAAATTATTAAATATTCCTAGTTTTGCATATTAAAACTAAATATAGTAAAATTTCACTTGGTTGGATTTAAGATTGAATCCAACTTTTAAGTTTGGTTGTGAACTTAACGAAACTTAACGAACATTATTTGTTTATTAATTTGTTAGCTTTTAATATTTAAACACGGTAAAGCGAAATGTTTCTTAAATTTCTTACTGGTTCGTTATGTGTTGGTACTTGAACGAGAATTGAATTTGTCAATTTTTCATACATAATCAACGAAACTGAATGATTGTTAAATTTTTATATGAACTTAACGAAACTACACTAAATCTTGATATTTAAATGCGATTATGCAAAATTTTAATATAGACTTGACGAAATTTATATTTAAACTCAGTAACTTTTCCACTTAATGGTTTTAAAATATTACGTAATATAATTTCACGTTAAGCTTTAAAAAAACTTATCGAAACTGAACGAAAAGTTCTATAAAATTCTTAAACTCAATACGAAGACAATTTACTTACAAATTCGGGAAGCTTGAGTTGAATTGTTAAGGTTTCATACATAATCAATAAACTGAACGAAAAGTGCTTAAAAATTCGCTATTCGTAAGTACACATTAAAACTACGTTTATAGTGAAATGCTATTTAGATTTATTAGTGCGCAAATTTTTAATAATTCAACGTGAGTTGGATTGTTAAACGTTGATATGATCTTAACCAAACTGAACTAAATTTTGGACGAATAGTTTTTTAAATACTTATTCTCGCTGATATTTAAACTCGATAAAGCGAAATTTTGCTAACATTTGTTACTGATTAGTGATAGGTTGACACTTAAGCTTGAATTGACTTGTTAAGTTTTAATCGGAACTTGACGAATGAACTGAACAAAAAGTTCTAAATGATTTTCAAGTTTTATATAATGAAATTTGTCATTAACCTGATTCACTTTTTTACTAGTTGACACAAAAACAGCGGTTGACACTTCAGCGTGAGTTGAGATATTAAGTGTTAAATATGTGTTTTGTTAAATATTCTCTAATCGTTGATATTTAAACTCCATATAGTTAAAAACAATTTACGTAAGTTTTTTTCTAGTCCGCAAATGATTGGCACATGAGATTGAACTAAAACTTTGGTTTTAACGAACCTGATCGATAATTTTTAACGAACCGCCCGCCATTCGATGATATTTAAATTTCAAATAGTAAAATTCTATTTAAATGTTTTATCGACATTAGCCATAGTAAGGATTTAAGGTTGAATTGAATTATTAAATTTTGTTATGGACTTAACGAAACTGATCGAACATTTGTTTAAATTTGTTAGTTTTTATTAATAAAACTTGATTGTAATTTTTCTTACATTTGTTACTGATTAAAGATTTTCTCGTCGTTAATATTTATTTAAACTCGTTAAATTTTTGAACGAGACTTGAACTGTTAACTTTTCATATAAAATCAAAGCAACTGAACGAACAATTTTAAGATTCGTTGGTCATGAATATTTGAACTACATTTAGCAAAATTTACTGAGATTTATTAGTCATGCGCAGAAGTTTAATAATTCAGTTTGAATTGGATTGTTAAATGTTAATATGGACTTAACGAAATTGAACTAAACCTTGAAATATTCTCTTTTCGGTGATATTTAATCCCGATAAAGCGAAATTTTACTACTTATTAGTTATAGGTTGACATTCGAGATTGAATTGACTTGTTAAGCTTTGATACAAACTTGACGAAACTGAACGAAAGTTCTGAATTGTTTGCTAGTCGATAACATTTCAATTGTAACCACTCTAATTTTCTTACTGTACGCTTAAGTTGAAATGTTAAGGTTTAATACACACTCAACAAAACTAAACGAAAACTAACTCGTTGATTTTTGGTACTTAAATTTGAAAGTAGAATATTTTAAACAAAGTAAAATTTTAAAAGTATCAAAAATATTTAATTTCAACAATTTTGTATTATTTCTTGAAAATTTGCCAAATTAACAATTAAAACCATTAATTACTTTAGTGTCCACCTGCCGTAATTATGTGTGGATAACTAACTTGAATATATATAGTCAATCAACTGGCAACACCGCACTAGTAAGTTTCTTTCAATTGCTATCAAACCTTTACATATGTTTGCTATAGCAGTGGTACAACATGGTTATCACATATTATGTGAAGTAATAAAATAACACACACACATACCACAATCTACAGTATAAATCAATACACGCTTCAAAATAATTCATAATAAGGAAAATCCGGCGCCTTTATTTTAGCGCTTAAATACACAAATACAAGAGATTTTCCATTTTCATATATTTGCTCCTTGTTTTAGAAAGTTCTACCCACTTCCATGGTAGTGTATCTTGGTAATTCATTTATTATACTATTAGGATTATTATTATTTTTTTATATATATACCTGCTTTACTTATTTATTCATTGGAAAAAGTTCAACATGCGAAAAACGAAAAACGTTTTTCTTCATTTTTCAACCCCAATAAAAAAAAACAAAAAACCAAACAAAGCACAACTTTACTCTTATATAAAATTATTACAGTCAATGTTTTATGTATTTTTTTCGTTGAAAAGCATTTTGGAAAAATCCAATACTAGGTAGGTAGCTCTCTATCGTTACATATGTACATACATACAATTCGAGACGGAATATTGTGTACCTGAGTTTTGCATTGAAATTACGCATTTTCTAGCGCTTAATACTTATGTGTTTCTTTAATTTTTCTTTTTCATTTTTGTTTTTAGTGGGAAATTATATTTTTTTTATACATAATAAAAAATTAATTAATTAAAATTTATATATATCACAAGTATACAAAAAGGCAACAACAAACAAAAATTAAGATATATAAGTGTTTTTTTTTAACTACTTGGGTGACGTCGTAACGGCGTCACACGGGTAAAGTAACGACAATTTTGTTTTAAAATTAAAGAAAAACTTAAATTAAAAACAAAAAAAAAAATTAGAAAATTTTTAATACAAAATGGCAGAAGCTGAAGGTGGTTCCGAACAGGATGATGTTTCATTCTTACGTACGGTGAGTAAAATTTATTTTATATATATACATATATCCTTTAAAATGTTTATGCCCTTCAAGTGTCCTTTGTACGATGTAGCACGCATACACAAATTATCTCGAGATGATTAAATTACACAAAATCTTGATAAAAAATTCGACAAAATGGCATTGACTGTATGAAATAAAAAAAAACTATCCGTTTCAATTATTTTATTCACAGAACAGCAAAAAAACCAAAAATATTTGTTTGTCTGGTCGTTTAGAATTTTGTAAACTTATAACTAATTTGTTCGAATTTGGCTGGAAGCCAAAAATCATTTTTATTTTGTTGGTGCGGTAACACCAGATATTTTTGGTTACTTTATATTAAAGTATCATATCCAAGTAATATATACACGCACATTCAAAGAGTAACATAAATCTCACAAATGTTTTTACTGTGTCCGCAAGTTTTAGATTCGAATCTGATATTAATATTTAGATTATATTGTATTGTTCCCTAGAAACAGATGGCTTGGTTCCATTATACAAAAATAAATAATTCGCTTTTGTACACTTTGTATATACCGCGGTCTAAAAATATAAATATGTGGTGGGCTAACCATTTATACCAGGAAAATAAAATTAACACCGGATTTTTTGGTTTTTCTGTTTTTCAACTGTTTTTTTTTATAAACGTGAAAAGTCGCAAAAAAATGTATTTCAACACAAAATGTAATATCCCATTTGCATGTACGACGCTAAAGACATACATATGTGTATAGCGTCATGTAGGTAATCTTGAAAATTTTATTGAGTGTGACTTTTATATGCACGATACTGTAATCGTTGTGGGAAATGTTTAAATCGGTGCTTATTTCTTACGTCATTAAGTTGCTTTGACAAACGAGATAACTTTAAAACTGAATTTGCAATTATGAATGAAGTGAAAAGTTTTTCACTTTAAAAAGCCTTCCGAATTGAAGAGAACTCGGTAACTGCCGTCATCATCAAGTTTGGGGTCGTATATGTTGCACATGACTCTGCTCTTAAATGCTATTTGTATTCTTTAGTTCATATCCGTTACGCCAGGACCGACTTTAATAGCAATGCTCTAGTTCAATTTAAGGTAGCCGGCATTTGCAAGATATTCAGATTTTACTATAATCAACCTAGGGTTTTTACAAGCTGTGATCATATATTTTGTTTCAAACTTTTATACTTGTGCCATTTAGTTCAACCATAATATCATTTTAATTCATCAGAACTAAATTTGTTGAAGTTGACAGAACAACATGTTATCTGGAGAACATTTTGGAGAGGTGGCCATTCTTGAGAGTCGTAATTCTCAATTCCTTCTTTGCATTTCCTTTTCCAATGTCTTCTTAGCATTCTTTTCTGGTATTCTACCAGAACCCCAAACTTATTCTATTAATGGCGCTAGTGCGCTTGCAGATGTAGGTGTATTGCCCTTGCATGTTTCGGTGATTATGTTGTCTGTTCCAGCTGCTTTATTGTTCTAAGTTTTTAAGGTTGCTAGTTTGGTTATTTGTGCCATTTAATTCCTAGAGATTTTTGCTTCTGTTAATATCGTGTTTTTAAAAATATTCGTTCGACCTCTTACCGATCATTCCTGCCATCTTGTTTACTTGACGCACTTTATTCTCATATATGCGTTTCACTTCTATCGTGTTTGGTTGTGACATTTATAATTTATATAGAAAGCTTTTCGATTATCATTTTGGTAGCTGAGTGCATCGGAAACAGTCCCGATGTAGGCTCCTTTGGTTTGGTTCCATCGTTGTTCTGTACTAGTGCTTAATTTCTATAGAGATTCTAGTAATAGTGGTCCGATTTTGATGGATGATAGCTTATTCAAAAGCTCGCAACATCAGAAAAAATACCGCATTAAAATATTCATACATTAGCATAAATCATAATCGAGCCTAAAAATCCGGACAGTGGTACCCCTTTGCAAATTTACGAAAATAAATGAATTGTCAATAGCGCACGTAATAGTAGTCCGATTTTGATGATTGATACCTTAACCGAAAGCACGCAACATTGAAGATGTTAGTGTGTTTCGCTGTTTTGGTTTCAAATTGTACTAATACTATTTGATTACTGCTGTAAATGTCTGTGCTCTTCATAGTTCTCATATCTTGTGGGAATTTGAAAAATTTTCTGTTGACAATTACAAGGTTTATCTGGTTTTTAGTTTTGCCATCCGGTGAAGTCCACGTATATATAACGTGTATATTTTGTGAGGAAACCTACTGCCGCTTATGAACAGCTTAAGATCTTCACCTAAAGAATCTAGACGGAAAAGGCCTCGTATACAAAATACTGACCGGTCCAGAGCAGACAGCGTTGGATGTTGCAATTTGCCTCAAGTAGTTAGCCTAAAATCCTAAAATGTCTTATACAGGAACGGGTGGAAATAGTCAAAACCCATTTCCTTCAAAATAGCCAGGAAGTTAATACCACCATGCGGGAGTTAATTTAACCCGTGGCCTCTGGATTAGCCATCAAAAAGGTCAGCAATGTAAGCAATCGCATTATAATCGAGACCGCTAGGACCAAGACATTATTTTCTTCTTGAGTAACAATAACTTGGAAAAGGCTAAGCTTGTAGCTACGCCACCTGAAAATAGATTACCCAGAATTATTGTTTATGATTTGGACCGCTCAGAAAAATTAGAGGCCATTAAACAAGCTATGTTAACTCTAAACAAAGGTGGACTCACAGAAGGAGGAACTTAAGCTTTCTCACTGGTTGTAGTGACAACACAAATGCTGCCTTAAGCGTGTTTAACAAGGACCTAGAGGTATTTAGTTTCTCACAATTCTACGTTGAAGTTAACTGTTAAAAAAATCAACAAAAGGAAATATGGATACCGCCAAAATTTAAACCGACCTCTGGTTATGTTAACGGATACGTTTAATGACACTATATCAGCCATAAAATAGTATCACTTGAATCTTGTTGCTCTCCAAGAAACTCAATAGCCAAAAACGGGAGACCATTTGTTCCAAGGCTAGCTATTATACGTTGCTTCATAGTGAAGATGACCTCGGCAATCTTAGTATTGGTTTTCTTCTTGTGCCCTAGGTAAACAAGGCTGTTTTGGATTTCAATAAGTAGTTGATCTCGTATATGTAAGCTACGTTAATGCATTCGACTAGCCCATCTGTCAACCATTTGTATTCAAGCACCCGCTGATGTAAGCCAATCTGATGGGATCCATATAGGAACACGACGTTAGAATAGTGACTGGTAACTTTAATGAAAATTCGTGATCTCGTTTATAAAATAAAAGGACATCAAGTACGCTGTCTCGGCCAACTTCTGCGAGGCGATCCTAAGCAGATGGTGCAGTGATCTCTGAGAGGGAAGCCGTCATTTGGCAGGCACAGAGGTTGCTGTAGGCGACGATGGCTCCCCGAGGTAGAGAACGACTTGTATTCTCTGGGTTGTCTAGAATAATATAAAGACCAAGCTCGGGGTCGAATCCGATGGAGCCAAAATGTTGATTCGGTAATGGCCTCTAGAGACCGTTTTATTATTATTATATTTACTATTCATTTGAAATTTAATCCCAAATAGTAGAGCCATTTGTCAGCTAAGCTGTCACCCGTTTTTGTTCAAAGCAACATAATTTGGCCTTGAAATTACATAAATGTAGAACAACTCATTGCAAGAGTTACCTACTAGTTTCGTCTGTTTTTTACGGACAAAATTTTTAACTTCTTTATCAAAATCGTACAGTTTTTATCTGCATTATTATTTTATGTACAATGTCAACTTTTCAAATTATTCTTGGTGTAACATGCTTTTTAAGATTTTCGGATGTTAGTAAATAAATAAAGATTATCTTCCACTATTATTATCTATCATGTCTCTAATTAAAAAAAAAAGTTAACCCAACATTTTGTTATACATGCCAGTATTACATTTCAAGTTTGAGATGAAGCCTGCGCACATAAGTTTTAACATTATATTTTTGGGAAACTTTTAGTGTTTAAATCGATTTTAAATCTTGTGAATTACATTTGACCTTGAACTATTATCATATAGAATATATATAGTAGCAAATATACAATCGTAAACGTAGTTTTGACATAATCAGAGTTAATCTTGTACAAAGGTCTTTAAATGTAAAATATTCGATAAAATGTAACATTTTATCTTAGGGAAGATATGAGGGATCACTGATTCTGTATTCTGATTGTGTATCATTTTACGCCCTAAATTTTTTAATCTTTTTTAAAAGTTTGCGAATAATTAATTTTGTGAGTGACATAAAAATGCTTGATTGCACGAGTAATTGTGTCGTTTAAGTTAATTTTCAATTATTAATTTTTTAGTGATGAGAATATATGCAAGATAAATATATGTTAAGATAAATCCCTGGAAAGTTGCAAAAAAAAGTTGGTAAAAAAAGTCTACTTGATTTAATATACTACCATTACACATTTCTAAACTATAAACCCAAACTGAGTCCTGTGCGAGTTCTATTATAACGAAAGCTCTATTTAAGCAAACGAAGACTTTACGCGATGACAATGTTACTTACTCAGAAATAAGAAACCTCCAATAGTTTATCTCATCGATATCATTAACCGAATATTTAACCATGGATATCCTTTAATAATATAGAGAAACTGCAACACACCCAATTTGTATCGTTAGAAGTGCAAAGTAATGGCAATGAACATTCTCACCAGATTTCACTTCATTGAAACCTGTAGACCTAAGAAAAAAATCTGGTTTCGGTCGAAAGACTCAAACTTTCCGCCACTCAAGCTGTCCTAGTGCTTTAACGCTAAGCCAAAGACGCGAAAAATTACCGAGTTTCTTGACTTAGAACAACTTTTAACCAAACATCTCGCAGGAACAATCACAGTTCTATTACGAAATCAGTTTCATGATCTTTTTTGATTTATGCAAATAAGCGAGAGGATTTATTAAAAAAAATGGTAATTTATTGCGATGTGATAGACGAATTGCAAATTTATCGAGTGTGTGACCCAACATATACATTTGCCATGACCTGGTTAAAGGCTTTAAAGAAATATATAGAATAGAAGGATAGATAGTAATAATAACCGGTTTTGACAGGCCATTTCTGACCCACACCGAATCAACGTTCTGGCTCCATCAGATTCGATTCCGAGCTTGTTCTTCATATTGTTTTAGGTAGCCTGAAAAAGTCAAGTCTCGGAACGAGATCAGGCATTTTCATTAAATTCCTGATCTCGTGGTTGGTAAGTGTGGTTATCGCCCCTTTTGAGGCCATATTCATACTCATTCGTCAGGGTCCAACTCTCACACTCATACATGATAACGGGTATGTTTAACTCAATCCATTATATCTTGGTCTCTAAAACCATAGTAAACATATATTTTGTTTTGTACTCATTGACTTTAGGACTAACGGAAACTGAGAATCGTACTAGTGGATCCAGTAGTTCTCGGCCACCGTTACCATTCAATCCAATTCGGGGACAGAGCATCTCCTTGCCATATACCAGAGCTAATACAAATTCCTGATAGCATGACTCAACTTTGACATAGGATTGTGACCGCATTACTGTTATTTTACATAAACGCAAATTGTTGGAAATCCAAGAACACCTGATGAGCGTCACAAGATATCTCGTAATATTTAGAAAGAATCATTCTCAACGAAAAAAAACTGGATCAGTGATTGACTGATTCGGACAACATTCTACTTAATAGTCACCTACAATTTCCTCCGCCAGGGGATTCTCTCCAAAATGTTCTCATAAAACAGTAATTTGGATGCTGTGCAAAGGGGAGTGTTGCCGGGATAATTTTTGCATTTTGAGCAATCTAATTTTTTAATACTCATATAGCCAACTCTCACACCCATCCATGATATAAGATCAACACCATGTACAACTTCAGATTGAAGGCATTTGTTAGACGTATGGAACAAAAATAATGGTTGCCAACAGCAAGGTCAGCTTTTATATCTTCTGCCACTAATTGGTTACTAAGTTTTCCACTGTAAGTTAACGTAAGCGAGGTCTGGTTAAATTTAACGATGTTTTTACTTTTTATTTATGTATTGGTATTTTTAATACTAATTTTTTTAAGGATGTGGGTTGTTAACAATCCATCCTTTGTTTAGTCGCATCCTACGATAAGCCAAAAATGTTGTGGTAGAATTCTAAGGATATCATAACCTTTCACAAGAAATGAAGGTGCCTCTTTAAAATCCTCTGAAAAATGTTTCCCAATTATCGTCGATTCGCTGTTTTAAAACGGCGTCCGTGAAGTGTAGTATTCTAACTCGTCTTAGTGCCTCGTTCATGAGACGAGTATTTATAAATATAATTTCAGTAAATGTGCCACAAATAAACCACTTTGTTAAATTTTTTGGACATGCTCATATTTTGTTTCGGGAAATAGCTTCGTGGAGATTAACTTTTTAAACTTCAACTATATCAACAATCGTGGCTTTTTTACAAACATTTTGACACTAGGATTAATTCGATTATTTAAGACGTTTTCTCACGAACACAGTAAATCGTTCGAATCAAAGATTAGCGGTGCGGTTTCCGCCTCCGCTTGTTGACCTCAATATGATAAAATGACGAATGGCTATTTGAAAGTAATGACCAACCTTTGCAAAATGATTTGTTCTGATATTTCTAATATTAAGAGTTTTCGTTTCTGTTATATTTCGATGTTTGGAAAGTTTCAGAGCTTGTTGATGTAGTATCATTACAAAAATTGTTATTTAGTTCTGTTAAAGATTCAGGTTCTAAACGAGATAAAGCATCGGAGTTCATATTATTCGTTTTAATCGCCATCTCACAAGTTTCGAATTTGGTTCTTTAAAGGAAAAGAGCCAATTCAACGGTTTGTGATCTGTGACTTTTTGAATTTGTTGACCATATAAGTATATGGTCTAAATATTTCGAGGCCCAGACGATAGCTAATAAATTTTTCTCTATTGTACCATAATTCTGTTCCGTTTTTGTTAGAAAGTTGGCAAAATTCTTAATAAATTTTAGATAGATCTGATCCATGGTATTGGAAATTCTTTTATAACTTTAATTGATCAGGATTTGGTTTCACGCCTTCAGTTTTTATGGGGTGTCCAAGAGATGCTATTTCTTTGTGGAGAAATTCAGATTTATCAATTTAGATTGGCTATTTGTAAGGTTTAAAATACTTGTCCAATGCTTTCGATATGTTCTTTTAGTGATGTGGAGAACACTATAATGTCGCTCATAAATAACACTAACATATTTTATCTTGGAGATCCTGTAAGACATTATCCATAACGTGTTGAAACGTTGATGGTGTGGTTTTAATCCAAATGGGATTCTAACTTATTCGTAATGACCATTTACCGATTTTTTAAATATCTTTTTTCTTCACATGAAATTGTTAGAATCCTGAGGCCAGTCCTAGTGTAGTAAAATACTTTTACTTCCCAAGTTTGACTAGTATCTCAGTAATATTATAGGTGAGTGATATCTGCCATCTATAGTTTGCTCGTTTAATTTTCTATAGTCAACCACGAGTCTCCATTTAGTTTTGTTTCTGGCATCTGCTTTTTTTGGTACTATCCAAATTGGCGATGACCACGGACAATAATGATACCTTGAACCAGCCGAAAGCTTTTTTAGAGATGGGCCTTTTGTTGGTAAGGTTAATTCCATGTTTTATATGATTAGTAAATGAAAGCTGGCGAGTGTCCTTATAAAATATTTTAAGCAGAAATTTTTTATGGCTTCTATTTCTTCTTTATTCAGATGGTCGGCGCGAATCAATTCCGTAATATTTTGGGATGTTAAGCTATAGTAAGAGATTGAGAAGTGATAGGTTGTGATATCATTAAGTTTTTTTTTGGTCTGTTACACTGGTAGGTTACTTGAACATTATAGTAATTCGAATGGTTCTCGAGTTTTGAATTAAGTCTTTATTTCAACTAAAGGAATATTTTCGATTTAAGAAGGGTGAACCTGCTTGTGGCCAATAAAAGATTTATTGGCTCCTGTATCTATTAACATTTTAATATTGTGATAGGATTGAGTTTTAGCGTATATAAGGAAGTAGAGATGACTGTTTCGGCCATCGATTTCCGGATAAGAGTTTGCATAACTTCGAGTTCCATATTCGTAATTAAAGTTTTATTGAACTGTGTGGATTAGATTGGGAAGATAATTGGTATTTTATGAATTTCCTTCTTCAAAATAATGTCCAAGGTCGACATCAGTTGGATCTTATTCATGTTAAAAAGGTCCTGAGATTGAAATCTTGAAAAATTTTGTGGTTTGTTATAGTCAAAGTTGTGAGATGGAAATCGAGTCAGTTGCATAAATTTATTCATATTGGAAGTAATACCCATTGGCTCTAATTTCCTATGGGACTGTTGAGGTTTAAATGGTAACTTAGATGTTCGATATTGGTTAAAATTTTGATAGTGGTTTGGTCTCATACGAGAATTATAGTTTTGATTGGAAAATTGCCTAATATAATTATAACTATTTTGAGGCCTGGTTTGTTGAGATAATTGTAGCCTTGGCTGAAAAGAATTCTGGGACTGTCGTGGTACCTTATTATTAAATTTTGGGTGTTATTTTGACATTCGTCTAAATGGTAAAAGTTTGTATTTGCACGGCTCTAATCATAGAAACGAGTGGTTCTTTTAGACCAGCTAGGAATGTGGCTAGGCATATTCCTGTGCTTAGACACAAACTATAATGTGGCACATTATAGTTGACTGAAAGTTGGGAATGAAACTCTCATTCTCCGATGATTTCCCCTACAGTAGTTCTTTTCTACCATTACCATATAGCCCTATTACACAGATACCATCTGCATATGTTAGGATCTGGTTGGACTGGCGATACAAAAGTTGGACTGGCCGTTACGCTTTAACGAAACCTAAGTTCTAACATGGGATCAAAAATTTTGAAGAAAGAACATCCCTTGCCATACACTAGAACTTCTTGTAGCTTGTTCTCAACTTTGACCCAGCAATGTGACTGCATCACTGTATATTACATAAACATAAGGTTAAACGATAGGCCCACAAAGTATCTTCTCTCTTTATATTATGAGCTTATAATTAGTACAATCAACACCAGGGGAACGATTTCCTTTTAGTCTCTGAATGGTCATTGTGAATTTCTCTATGTCTATACACCTCCGCAGTAAAATAGTTAAACGGTCCTTACTTTTTGTCCATCGATTTTATTTCCACTTATCAAACCTAAACCGCGTGTCCGTTATCGTAGGCGTGGTCTAATTAAATTTTGGCGGTACCCATATTTTTTTGTTGATAATTTTAACAATTGGGGTTTTAAGGATTCGGGTAACCAGCCCAGTGATCCAACCTTTGTTTAGTGGCCTCTTACGTCAAGCCAGTAGTGGAATTCTAAGGATAACATTCTCGTTAAAAAGTCTTACGAAGTATGGGGTGCCCTCGATCACATGGACCAACTCGACAAAAAGGGACAAATTGATACCAAGTATTGAAAACCCCATTTTATTAATGCCCTTTCAAACAATGCAGCTTCCAGTAGAAATGAATTTCAGAAATGAAAAAGAAAGCTTCTAAATAGAATTCTCAATAATTGCCTTAAACCTTATACCCAAAAAACCCTCAACAAATTCTGATTTGAAATATGATCGAAAGTAATTTAATCTCGTAAACTTTTCATTTTTTGTTTTGTTGAAAATATCCTTTTTTAAGAAAATATAAACCCTCGAGTTAGATACAGCTATTATCTTATTTCATTCTTCCGATAACAATTTTGTATAAAATATAAAATGACACAACAAAATCTCATCATTTTATATCTTCTGTATACGCCTTCATAAAATTAAACAACTCAAGTTCTTCGATACACATAAAACTTATTATCAATGTCAAAAATCATGCTACATTACACAATCTTATCGTACGATGAATCGTCAAGGTATTACATTGTATACGAACCTAAATATAAAATGTATGCAATCAATAATTTACGATTATTTATTTTTCGAATTTACAGGAAGACATGGTTTGTTTATCATGCACAGCAACTGGTGAACGTGTTTGCTTGGCAGCCGAAGGATTTGGTAATCGTCATTGTTTTCTAGAAAATATTGCGGACAAAAATATACCACCTGATTTATCACAGTGTGTATTTGTTATTGAACAAGCATTATCAGTTCGTGCCCTACAAGAATTAGTTACCGCCGCTGGATCAGAAACGGTAAGTCAAATTGTTGCTATCTCGATGTACATATACTCGTATTTTATTTTTTTCGTATAACCAATCATTTTATTCTGGGAAAATTAAAACCGCATTGAAGAAAATCAAGAAAATGTCATTCCTAATTATATAATTTATTTTATTTTTATTATTATTATTAATTTTTAATTGTCTTATGTCGTTTTTATTTTGTTTTATTTTTTATTTTTAATAATTATACGATTATTTTCATAAAACCCACGCTTGGTAAAAAGCAAAAAAAAAAAACTTTAATATCCCACGTCCATTCCAAACAAACAAATGCCTAAGTACAGTTCTGAAAAAAAAATTACAAGAAATTATTTTTTAAAACTTTTGCAAGAAACAAGAAAAAGCTCTTAAAAAGCGAAGAAATGATTTTGAAAGTTATTCCATTTTTATCTAATTTATTATTTTATTAATATTTTGGTTGGTTTTGGTTATTTATTTATTTTGATTGTTTATTATTATTTATCTGTTTTTATTTTAGGAGAAAGATTCACTTGTAAGTAAAAAGACGCAAAAAACTGTGAACACGCACAACAACAGCAAAAAACCAAACTATACAAAATGATTTTGTTATAATTTTTCAAATACTCGTAGTAAACTTTTAGATTTTTTTTATTACATAATATTTACATTTATTTATTTATAATAATAATAAATTTAAGTTTTTGTTGTTGTTGTTGTTGGATAATTAGACAAGAAAATTAATTCGTGAAGAGCATTTTAGATGTATGATAGCGGTGTTGCGATGTACATTTTGTTGGATGTTTATTGTACTTGTACAAAAAAAAAAACTAAATAAGGAAACTCAAAATTTGGCTTAATTTATTTTGGTTTTGGAAAATTTTTTATTTGTTTTTTGTTTGTAACATTTTATTTATTTTAAATTGATTTTAATTTTGCAATTATTAACATATCGAAAAGAAACACAAATTTTTCTTCGTTAAAATTTTGATAAATGGAATTTATAATAGAGACTAACTGTAAAAAGCTTTGAACAAATCGGTTAAAAATATTATCCTATTCGAAATTATTTGTTAACTCTAGAGGCGTAATTAAAGAAAGTTAATGGGGGTTAAATCTACCCACTGCGTTAAAAGGTTATACCTAAAAGGTTAAATCTTATACCTTATACCTTATATTACACCTTACACCTTATACCTTATACCTTATACCTTATACCTTATACCTTATACCTTATACCTTATACCTTATACCTTATACCTTATACCTTATACCTTATACCTTATACCTTATACCTTATACCTTATACCATATACCTTATACCTTATACCTTATACCATATACCTTATACCTTATACCTTATACCTTATACCTTATACCTTATACCTTATACCTTATACCTTATACCTTATACCTTATACCTTATACCTTATACCTTATACCTTATACCTTATACCTTATACCTTATACCTTATACCTTATACCTTATACCTTATACCTTATACCTTATACCATATACCTTATACCTTATACCTTATACCATATACCTTATACCTTATACCTTATACCTTATACCTTATACCTTATACCTTATACCTTATACCTTATACCTTATACCTTATACCTTATACCTTATACCTTATACCTTATACCTTATACCTTATACCTTATACCTTATACGTTATACCTTATATCTTATACCTTATACCTTATACCTTATACCTTATACCATATACCTTATACCATATACCTTATACCTTATACCTTATACTTTATACCTTATAACTTATACCTTATACCTTATACCTTATACTTTATACCTTATATCTTATATTTATAAATCTTATACTATATGTCTATTGTGAGCTTTTTTATGTCTAACGATCTCAGAAAATTCCTAAAAACTATTTTTACCGTGTTACATTTTCAGACATTTCTTAGTACCCCGTTACTTTAAAACTTTAAAACTTTAAAACTTTAAAACTTTAAAACTTTAAAACTTTAAAACTTTAAAACTTTAAAACTTTAAAACTTTAAAACTTTAAAACTTTAAAACTTTAAAACTTTAAAACTTTAAAACTTTAAAACTTTAAAACTTTAAAACTTTAAAACTTTAAAACTTTAAAACTTTAAAACTTTAAAACTTTAAAACTTTAAAACTTTAAAACTTTAAAACTTTAAAACTTTAAAACTTTAAAACTTTAAAACTTTAAAACTTTAAAACTTTAAAACTTTAAAACTTTAAAACTTTAAAACTTTAAAACTTTAAAACTTTAAAACTTTAAAACTTTAAAACTTTAAAACTTTAAAACTTTAAAACTTTAAAACTTTAAAACTTTAAAACTTTAAAACTTTAAAACTTTAAAATTTGACAATTTGAAAATTTAAAACTTGTAAATTTGAAAATTTTCAAGTTTGTTGGCAACAGTTGAAAGAGTTTACGAGAATTTACGAGTTGAGTATTGAATGCAATCGGTACATAAAAATTGATATTGCACTGCTGTTGAGCTAAATGTCATATTTTCCATCAGTGTTCTTATATCGATACACTACGGTTACGTAGCGCACATTTACAATGACAAAAGTCAGGTCATTTTAGTTTGTAAACATATTTAAACAAAGGCTCTGATGTCTGAAAATTTCATATTTTGAAAATTTAAAGGGCGAATAAAAAAACCAATAGGCCAGGTATGAGGGTTTAGAGTCAATTCTCGCAATTCAGCATTAATGCCTAACTTAAAGCAGCGTTCACGCATTAATATGATGTGATTTTACTTTATTAAAGCTAACATGGTAGGATCGGCCGCTTAAATAGCTAGAAATAAATTTAATTGCATGTTGAAAAAAATTAAAATGTGTATAACTTTTCAATCAAAATGCCATAACTCCGGAACAACTCTCAAAACTTTCCATGAAATAAGATGTTACTTTTGTTATATCTTTACAAAGGACAAGGTTGCGGATGCTATTTCAAAGACTTCTAAATGGCGAATTGCGGTCGAGAATTTTATTCAAAAAATGGATTTGGACGATCTTAAAAGTCTTTTAAGTTTTTGTCTACTATTTCAGAAGAATATACAGTTTTCACAAGTTTTGTTATGCTTCCAGAGCTTATAGCAGATTTTCTTAGCAATTATTGCAGTGGTAATCACTGCGCTAAACCGCACAGACGTACTTCGTTTAGGTGCAATGTTTTAACTAGAATATGCTTATGAAATTAGTAAAGTACGTGTTAAGTATTGGATAACTTCTAATCAATTTGAAAGCAGCTTCAAAGTCGAACTCCCAACGCCTGAATTAACCATTATTAAATATTTGGCTTAGGCTTCCATTCTTTTTCAGTGGTTCAAGATGTTTCGTACACTTCCAAAAGAGTTTTAAATAAAGAACTCACCTTTGCCGACGGATTTCAGAATTATAGCAGTGATGCCTTCGAATGTTTTGATGAAATACGATATACAGCTGAATCGAATTTAATGTCCGAAAGGATATCGTTGTTGCAATCAACTTCATATCTTACAAAATTGCAGGCTAGTTGAATTCAATAAGCGTTCAATATAGTCAATACGCTTTTCTAGTTCTATTGATGTTTTTTCACTATGTTCTTCTAGTCTTCAATAATTTCCAGATGAGTTCAAGCTTCCAATTTTACATTTATGCTCGCCTTAAGCTTAGCCATTTATGATTTCAACAGATGAAATATGGTTAGAGGAGCAAATCTGCCAACCTCTGGTCCTTGGAGGCAATAATTGCCATTTTAACAATTCCAACACTAATATCGTAGATGAAATTACAACTTTCCGTAAGGCCAAGCATATAAAAGCACATGTCTTGTTTAATCATTAAGGATAATCTCTTTCAATAATGATGACAAAATGTTGATTCGTCATATTGATTCAATTCTCATTCCCTCAGTATCGGTTCTCCGTTGCATTGTATATGCGATTTACACAATGTTGCCTGGAAACGTAAGTAAAGGTAATTTGAGGCTCTTTTCAAATTTAAGTCACACTTGGCTAACCTTTTTTGAACCGTCTTCGGACTTATTAACATATGCCTCGAAAGTCGAGCGGCGCAAAGTTCTGTTGAGTAATGTGATGTCGCTGTCTCTGAAGTTTTAAAACCGATAATTTTATATCTGTTTACACGGACATTTTTATTTACTTTTAAAATTTGGACATTAAAAATGGAAAACCTTTTATTATGTATCACACTAACTTTTAACTAAAGCTACGATCAATTAAATGCTAGCGTGTCAAACGAAAATTTACTAAACTATCGAAAATCTAATTTTCATAAATGCGTGTGAAAATTTTAAATTATGTATTTACAACTATTTCAAAGTCTACTAGGTTTTAGACAGATATGAAAAATTAAATGGGTATAGTGCCAAATTTGAAATTTGAGCAATATGGTTTTATTTAGCTGCTTCCAGTCATAGCTATACGTCTGAGTAGCTAAATTTATTTATAATTTTTGTGTCATTCTATACAATTTGTGCATGAATCATATATTGGCATGTTGAATAATAATTTATTTAAATGTCCTGGCTTGTTGTTTATCGTATCCGCAGCAAAATATTAAAAATATATCATCAAAACAATAAAAAAAATGTCGTTAATTAAGAATTATCGAATATCGTTTAAATATTATGGCATTTCAAAATAGAACCGAGTAATCCCAGATACGATTATGTTAGAGAGATATTGCAGAATATATACGAAATACAAAAATCAATTGGCTTTCAATCTAATTATACGTATATGTAGCAACGTTTGTCGCCATATTTTCTAATCGATGCAAAGTATTTTTTGTCGTATTCAGAATTACAAATATTTGACCTGTTGATGTTATATTTGTACCTGCGTTTCTAAAGCAAACATTTTTTTTTTGGCAAATCGCGTGTTGTTCTGTTTATAGTACATAAAAAGTAAATGTTGCGAGGCTGATTGATATGAATTGCTATTTTTAATTGGCTTTATAAAATCGATCGTGCTCGCGATCAAGGAAATTGTGTGTGAATGAATCTCGTGTGATTTTTTTGGTCCCAAGCCAAAAATAAAACCGACAGTTTTATATATGTAACATATAAAGAAACATGACGAATAGTTTACAATTTTAGATTAATTTTTTTTTATGACTGTCGATTGACGTAAATGGGACGAGTTTTCATCTTTCAATTTTAATTTTATGTAACCACCTGAATATTGTGTGAGCTCACACGTGAGCATGTCAAATAATTTTCGATCACACATGATTTTTTGTATAAAAACTAATATTGGAACATGCTTCAAAATTAATCAAATTAAATCTAGAATCTAAATATGTAGTACACAAATTACTAACTACATTGTATTTTTCATACCAATCACATTAAATTTTTTATTTTTTTTTTTTATTTATATTTTTATAGGGCAAAGGAACCGGATCTGGCCACCGAACTTTACTATACGGTAATGCAATATTGTTAAGACATCAAAATAGTGATATGTATTTAGCGTGCCTTTCAACCTCGTCGTCGAATGATAAACTATCATTCGATGTTGGTTTACAAGAACATAGTCAAGGTGAAGCTTGCTGGTGGACGGTACATCCAGCTTCGAAACAACGTAGTGAAGGTGAAAAAGTTCGTGTTGGTGACGATTTAATTTTAGTATCTGTGGCGACCGAACGTTATTTACATACGACAAAAGAAAATGATTTATCGGTTGTGAACGCGAGTTTTCATGTAACACATTGGTCGGTACAACCGTATGGCACCGGCATATCGAAAATGAAATATGTCGGTTATGTATTTGGTGGTGATGTACTAAGATTTTTTCATGGGGGCGATGAGTGTTTAACAATACCGTCAACATGGACGCGAGATGTTGGACAAAAGTATGTTTGCAATCGATTGAAAATATTTTTTTTTTAAATAAAAATTTAACTTTATTTAATATTTCAGTATTGTTGTGTATGAAGGAGGCTCCGTAATGTCACAAGCTAGATCGTTGTGGCGTCTAGAACTCGCCCGAACAAAATGGTCGGGAGGTTTCATAAATTGGTTACATCCGATGCGAATTCGTCATTTAACAACCGGTCGATATTTGGGTGTAACCGAAAATAATGAACTTTGTTTGCTATCGAAAGACGCAGCCACAATAGCGGTGTCGACATTTTTCTTGCGCCAAGAAAAAGACGATCAAAAAACAATTCTAGAAGACAAAGATCTCGAAGTTATTGGTGCACCAATCATTAAATATGGTGATTCAACTGTAATTGTTCAGCATTCGGAAACCGGACTTTGGCTAAGTTACAAAGCGTACGAAACAAAGAAAAAAGGTGTCGGCAAAGTAGAAGAGAAACAAGCAGTACTTCACGAAGAAGGTAAAATGGACGATGGTTTAGATTTCTCACGGTCACAAGAAGAAGAATCTAAAACTGCGCGTGTCATCCGTAAGTGTAGCAGTCTTTTTACAAAATTCATCAAGTAAGTTGTTGTTAAGCTTAAACCTATTTCGATTCGGTAATTTAATTCATTTAAATTTTAGCGGTCTTGAAACCCTCCAAGGAAATCGTCGACACTCAATGTTCTTCCAGACGGTTAATCTAGGAGAAATGGTAATGTGCTTGGAAGATTTAATCAATTATTTTGCTCAGCCAGACGACGATATGGAGCACGAGGAGAAGCAAAATCGATTCCGAGCCTTACGAAATCGTCAAGATTTGTTTCAAGAGGAGGGTGTACTTAATTTAATTCTCGAAGCAATCGATAAAATAAACGTAATTACGTCACAAGGATTTTTAGCCGGTTTTTTGGCAAACGACGAAAGCGGTCAAAGCTGGGACTTAATCTCAGGCTATTTATATCAACTGCTAGCTGCTATTATTAAAGGAAATCATACAAATTGTGCCCAATTCGCTAATACGAATCGTTTGAATTGGCTTTTTTCGCGACTCGGGTCGCAAGCGTCGAGCGAAGGTTCTGGTATGTTAGATGTATTACATTGCGTTTTGATTGATTCGCCAGAAGCCTTAAATATGATGCGAGATGAACATATCAAAGTTATTATTTCGTTGTTGGAAAAACATGGCCGAGATCCAAAAGTTTTAGATGTATTATGTTCGTTGTGCGTGGGTAATGGTGTAGCTGTGCGCTCATCACAAAATAATATTTGTGATTTTTTGTTGCCTGGTAAAAATTTACTACTACAAACCCAACTTGTTGATCATGTAGCGAGTATTCGGCCAAATATTTTTGTGGGACGCGTCGAAGGATCTGCCATGTTCGAAAAATGGTATTTCGAAGTGACCATGGATCATATAGAACAGACTACGCATATGATGCCTCATTTACGTATTGGATGGGCAAACACATCGGGATATGTGCCATATCCGGGTGGTGGTGAAAAATGGGGTGGTAATGGTGTGGGCGATGATTTATATTCATTCGGCTTCGATGGTGCACATATGTGGACCGGGGGACGTAAAACGTCGGTACTAATGCATGAACCAGTGGAACCGTATATTCGAAAAGGTGACGTCATTGGTTGTGCACTTGATTTGAGTGTACCAATTATAACATTTACGTTTAATGGGGCCAAAGTGAGCGGAACTTTCCGCGATTTTAATTTGGACGGGATGTTCTTCCCATGTATGAGTTGTTCGTCGAAATTAAGCTGTAGATTTTTATTGGGTGGTGATCATGGTCGCCTTAAATATGCCCCTCCACCTGGATTTTCACCATTAGTTCAGTGCCTTATGCCACATCAAGTATTAAGCTTAGATCCATGTTTTTATTTTGGTAATTTAATGAAAAATGTATTGTCCGGACCGTGGCTCGTCGAAGATGATAATGCTTTTGTGCCAAAACCGGTTGATACTTCGAGTGTATCGCTACCAAGTTTTGTCGACCAGATTAAAGACAAACTAGCCGAAAATATTCACGAAATGTGGGCTTTAAATAAAATCGAAGCTGGTTGGAGTTGGGGTGAACGTCGCGAAGATATACATAAAATTCATCCATGTTTAACGCAATTCGAAAAATTGCCGGCCGCCGAAAAGCGATACGATTGCCAGTTGGCAGTGCAAACATTAAAGTAAGTTCAAGATCGTCTGTATTGAAATTTTATTAATTTTATTTTTATTTTTGTTAGAACGATTTTATCTCTCGGCTACTATATCACGTTGGACAAGCCACCGGCACGTATTAAACCAATTCGACTTCCAAATGAACCGTTTATGCAAGGAAATGGTTATAAACCGGCACCACTTGATTTAAGTGCCGTCTCCTTAACACCAAAACTCGAAGAGTTGGTCGACCAACTGGCCGAAAATACACATAATTTATGGGCGAAGGAACGCATTCAACAGGGTTGGACCTACGGTTTAAGTGAAGATTCCGAACATTATCGTAGTCCACATTTAGTACCTTATGGTAAAGTGGACGAAGCGATTAAAAAAGCAAATCGTGATACTGCCTCCGAAACAGTACGCACCCTATTAGTCTATGGTTATAATTTAGATCCACCAACCGGTGAAGGGAACGAAGCACTATTGGCCGAAGCGCTACGACAAAAATTTTCCGCATTCCGAACATATCGGGTCGAAAAAAATTATTCCGTCACATCGGGCAAATGGTATTTCGAATTTGAAGTGTTGAGCGCCGGACCCATGCGAGTAGGTTGGGCACGTGCCGATTGCCATCCCGGCAAAATGTTAGGCAGTGATGACAGTACATGGGCTTTTGATGGATATAATGTAAGTATTTTGTGTTCGTTTTTGTTAAATGTAAAAATAAATTTAAAAATTAAAAATATATGTTTTTAAAAAATAAATTAAATTAAAAATAATTTTAAAACAAATAATGAAATTGCCACGAAGACGACTAAAAATCACGCCGGTATAGCTGAATCGTTTGGTCATACAGTTGAAGTTGGTGACATAATTGGATGTTTTATCGATGTCTCAGATCAAATAATCAGTAAGGGATTTGATTGTTTTCAGAATAGCAAAAAAAAATGTTAACTTCTAATCAGACCTGTCAAATGGACGACATATATTAGTTATCTTATTGTTTTGATTGTTGTTTTTTATTTGTTTTTATTTTTATTTATTTATTTTATTTATGATTTTTGTACTCAGCTCATTTATCAACAATTACACAAATACATTATTATTATTATTTTTATTTGTTTATTATTTATTTTTATTTTATTATTTTTTATAATTATTTTTTCGATGTGTTAACCTATAAAACCCAACAGCGCTTCGACAAACCGTTATTTTGCTACAGTATAGTTAAATTTTTATTGTAAATGTTCAATTAAATTGACAAGAGTCTTCTGAATAAAATCCAACGTTTAATTAGTAGCTATAATTTTTTTGCAGAAATATAAAAATAAATTTAAAATTAGGCACGAAACAAAAAATTTATTTAATTTAATTTAATTTTTAAAAAAACAATAAGCATAAAATTTATTAATAAATTTACAAATATTCAAAATTTTGCAAACGTACAAATTAAAAAAAAAAATAAAAAATTTAGGAAGAAAAAGTTTATGCTGGCTCAACAGAGTCGTTCGGCAAACAATGGGGACCCGGTGATGTAGTTGGTGTATTTCTAGATCTCGCCGATCATACCATTAGTAAGAATTTTAAAAATCAAAAATAATAAACAAATTTTTATTTTTACATTTTTTTAAATCAAAAATTATTTTAATTTCTAATATGCAAATTTGGTTTTAACTACATTTTTTTGGTTATTTTTCAAAAATTAAAAGTTTTTAATTGTTTTTATTTATGTTTCTCATTTTAATGAACATAATTTTATTCGTTTTATTACTATACATCACACACACACATACAAATTAAACAAATCACCGTTATATAAATAAAACACACTAAAAAACTGTCAGCTTTTATTACAAATGATAGAGTTGTGAAGTAGTTTAATAGTAAGATTAAAGTAGATTTTTTTTTAATTTTCGGTAGATTTTCAATTATGGTTTTATTTATTAAAATATTCCTGGACCAAAGCTTTAATAGAATTCCTCGCTTAATTAAGTGTATTTTTCTAATCCACTTTGTTTGTTATTCACTAGAATCGTTATTAGATTTCAACAGTTTGCAAAACTACCTAATGATATAAATTTAATTTAATTTTAAATGTTTTGGCTTAATAATTTTTTGTCTGAAAACATAATAAAACAAATAACAGCATGCTTTTTTTTAACTTTTGCAACTATACCTTTTCCATTTCTCCCATTTGGGAGTAAACAATTTCAATTTGGGAATTAAAAATTCCAATGTGAGAATTTAACAATTCCAATTACAACTCACAACTAGTTATTTTATGAAGTGATATTTTACTTCGATTTGTTTCGAAAACATAGCTCAAATTTCCATTTATGTCATTTGAAGACAGATGTTGATCGAAATTTTCACTCATATTTTCTAAAAATTTCAAGACTCTGACTGTATAAATTTAGATATTTTCCAAAAATATTGGGAATTTTTTTACGCTTTTACGGCAGCCTGTATTCATCTAACTGTCCTATAGTCAAATGAAGTCAAATGAAAATCGCAATTTTCACTCATATTTTCTAAAAAGTGCTAGGCATATGGACTGTATAAATTTGGATTTTTTTCCAAAAATTCGGAAATTTATTTAATGTCTTTTCGGCAGTCTGTACTCATCTAACTGTCCTATAAAATCAATTTTAGACCCGTTACTATCAAATAGCAGCCATTTGAAGTCAAATGAAGATCGAAATTTTCACTCATATTTTCTAAAAATTGCAAGACTTTGACTGTATAAACTTGGACGTTTTGCAAAATTACTGGGAATTTTTTTAACGTTTTTACGGCAGTCTGTATTCATCTAATTGTCCTATAAAATCAACTATAGACAAATTACTATCGAAGTAGCAGCCATTTGAAGTCAGATGAAGATCGAAATTTTCACTCATATTTTCTAAAAAGTGCTAGACTGTATAAATTTGGATTTATTCCCAACAAATCGGAAATTTAATGTATTTTCGGCAGTCTGTAATCATCTAACTGTCCTATAAAATCAATTTTAGACCCGTTACTATCGAATAGCAGCCATTTGAAGTCAAATGAAGATCGAAATTTTCACTCATATTTTCTAAAAAGTGGTAGGCTATAGACTGTATAAATTTAGATGTTTTCCAAAAATATTGGGCATTTTTTTAACTCTTTTACGGCAGTCTGTAATCATCTAACTGTCCTATAAAATCAATTTTGGACACATTACATTCGAAGTAACAGCCATTTTAAGTCAGATGAAGATCGAAAGATTCTTTTGAAGGCATCTCAATAAGCCAAACCCCGGATTTTATTTTAATCCATCTTTGGACTCATCTCGTTAGAATCACAGTTGCCAATAAAATCTTGTCGGTATCATAAATTTGACATCTCTTAACCATCTGACTTATTGGCAGTAAATTTGCTGATAGAACTGGAACATGTAAAAGCATCGTGACTTCTCTTTCCGTCTTGTCAGTTTAAACTGGTGCCATCTAAATGTGACGTCTATCTTGAATTACGTTCAGTTTTGGACTGAAATGTTCTGGTAAAGGTATGAGGTCGATGTAGATGGGGATGTCCCGACGTTTTACAAAATATCTGAAGAACTTTAGTGACAGATATTTTGCAAGTAATTCCCTGTCGCCAGCAGTAATTGATGCATCGGTTATTAAACTTAGCGTCGTTCAGTTAGTCAGCGGGTATACTAATAACGTTGTTTTCCAATTTACAAAAAATTCTCCTAAAAGCTTCCAAAAATTCTCAATAAGCATGAAGGTCAATAACAAAATTGTGGAATATGTAGATTACCTGAAAAGTTCAAAAAATTTTCCAAAAGCATGATAGTTAGCCTATTAAAATTGGCTTGTATTTGGGATAATTGAAAAATTCCAATATTCTCAAAAAATCATGAAGGTTATCCTATTAGAATTTGCTTATCTTTGGAATAATTGAAAAGTTTAAAAAATTCTCAAAAAGCAGGATGGTTGTTAGCCTATCAATATTGTGGAATAATTGGATAAACTGAAAATTTTCAAAACCGCATGGTGGTTGGTCTATCAAAATTGCAAAATATTTGAATTAACTGAAAATTTCCAAAATTCTCAAAAAACCATAAAGGTTAGTCTATCAGGATTAGCTTATATTTGGAATAATTGAAAAGTTCTCAAAATTCTCAAAAAGCATGATGGTTAGCCTATGAAAATTGCGAAATATTTAGATCAACCGAAAAGTTCCAAAAATTCTCAAAACCGCATGGTGGTTAGCCTATCAAAATTGTGAAATACTTTGATTAACTGAAAGTTTCCAAAATTCACAAAAAACCATGAAGATTAGTCTATCAGAATTATAAAATATTTGAAATAATTGAAAAGTTGCAAAAATTCTCAAAAAGCAGGATGGTTAGCCTATCAAAATTGTGAAATATTTTGATTAACTGAAAATTTCCAAAATTCTCAAAAAACCATGAAGGTTAGTCTATCAGAATTAGCTTATATTTGGAAAAATTTCAAAATTCACAAAAAACCATGAAGATTAGTCTATCAGAATTATAAAATATTTGAAATAATTGAAAAGTTGCAAAAATTCTCAAAAAGCAGGATGGTTAGCCTATCAAAATTGTGAAATATTTTGATTAACTGAAAATTTCCAAAATTCTCAAAAAACCATGAAGGTTAGTCTATCAGAATTAGCTTATATTTGGAAAAATTTCAAAATTCACAAAAAACCATGAAGATTAGTCTATCAGAATTATAAAATATTTGAAATAATTGAAAAGTTGCAAAAATTCTCAAAAAGCAGGATGGTTAGCCTATCAAAATTGTGAAATATTTGAATAAACTGAAAATTTCCAAAATTTTCAAAACCGGTGGTTAGTCTATCAAAATTGTGAAATATTTGGATCAACTGAACATTTCCAAAATTTTCAAAAATAGAAATTAGTCAAAAGTATCTTCTTAAGGTTTAAAAATGTCATTGCGCATGATCAATTAGCTTAAGAGCTTTAAACTAAAGTAAACAGACGTTTAAACCATCGGTATAAATGAGACAATTAACATTAGTATACAGTACAAAGTACCAAATCAAAATCACATTTTTTTTTATAATGAGTGATGCATGAAATGTCATATTTTTTATATGTTGATTGCTTAAATTTTGAGTTTTCCCAACCCCCACTATTATGGATTATAACACAAAGTACTAATATTTTCACTATCTATTAAAGGTTTTTCACTGAATGGCGAGTTGCTAATGGATGCACTCGGCGGTGAAACAACATTTGCCGATGTTAGTGCTGATGGTGTTGGTTTTGTCCCAGCATGTACAGTAGGCGTGGGTCAAAAAGCTCGAGTAACTTATGGGCAAAATGTAGATTCATTAAAATATTTCACGACATGCGGATTACAAGAAGGTTATGAACCGTTTTGTGTGTAAGTATAAGATGTTAAATTTTTTGATTATGAGAAAATACAAAATCGTTTATGTGTAGAAATATGAGACGACCAGTAACACATTGGTACACAAAAGATCAACCCGTTTTTGAGAATACCGAAGATTTTCCTGATTGTCGTATCGATGTCACCCGTATTCCTGGCGGTTCAGATACACCACCATGTATGAAAATATCGCACAACACCTTTGAAACGATGGAAAAAGCGAATTGGGAATTTTTACGACTGTCACTACCTGTCACATGTTTAACCGAATTTATCAACGAATCGGAAAAATCACGACGATGGGAAGAAATAAAATTACGACAACATCGACTTATGGCCGAAGCAGATCATCAAGCTGCACCCGCCCATTTGGATCACATAATGAAAAGTGGATTTACAATGAACGATATTAAGGGACTTCATCGCAACTATTCAGAAGATGCAGCCGAAGCTGATGAACAATTATTACGTCCACCGCAAGCAAATCCATTTAGACCACCACGAAGAGGATCGGTACGATCTACTGAAGTATATGATCCCGCTTTACTGTCAACAAACGGTAAACTACAACGTTCGTCGAGTGATTTAAATATGGCCCGGTTCCAAAATGAAATGGGACCGCAACGTGGGCGAACCGAAGAAAAAGTCGACGACAAAAAGAAACGCGGGCGTAGTCCATTTAGATTTTTCTCGAAGAAACGCGATCAAAGTAAAGACAAAACAAAGGCAGCGTCGCCTGATCCATACGAAAGACGTGCCACCAGTGCTCAAGGACGTAATGTAATTCAATCAACATTAAAAGCAAGAAGTCCTACAGTTCGTATTTCAAATGCTGATTTACGAGTACAAGCGCCAAATGTTCCGGAACGACAAAAAACTTTAACCGTCGCTGCATTGGGTACACCAGGAGTTCAAGCGATTGGAAATGAAGTGTACGATGCCGAGTGCTTGAAATTAATTAACGAATACTTTTATGGTGTTCGAATTTATCCGGGTCAAGATCCAACACACGTTTATATTGGTTGGGTCACAACCCAATATCATTTGCATAGCAAAGATTTTAGTCAGGACAAAGTCCGTCGCGGCTCTGTTGTTTTGGAAGATGACTATGAAAATATTATTCAAAAAGTCAATCGGCAAAGTTGTTACATGATTCGTGCCGATGAATTATTTAATGAAGTGACACAAGATGCTTCTGGTAAAGGTGCGTCTCAAGGTATGTTCATCGGTTGCTTTGTTGACACTGCCACAGGCATAATCTCGTTTACGTGCGAAGGTAAAGAAACCTCACACCGTTGGATGATGGAACCCGAAACAAAACTGTTCCCTGCCATATTCGTTGAGGCGACGTCAAAAGAAATTCTTCAAATTGAATTGGGTCGCACCTCAACAACTCTTCCATTATCATCTGCTGTACTGCCAACTAGCGATAAACATGTGAATCCACAATTTCCACCACGTCTAAAAGTTCAGTGTCTTAAGCCACATCAATGGGCGCGTGTACCTAATCAAGCACTTCAAGTACACGCATTGAAGTTATCGGACATACGTGGTTGGTCCATGTTGTGTGAAGACCCGGTTTCGATGCTTGCACTACATATTCCCGAGGAAGATCGGTGCATTGATATTCTAGAGTTAATCGAAATGGATAAATTACTTTCTTTCCATACTCATACGTTAACGTTGTATGCTGCATTGTGCTACCAATCAAATTATCGTGCTGCGCATGCGTTATGCTTACACGTTGATCAAAAACAATTGTTATACGCTATAAAATCGGAGTACATGAGTGGTCCTTTAAGAAAAGGTTTTTGCGATTTGTTGATCGCGTTGCATTTAGAGTCGCATGCAACAACAATGTAAGTATTAATAAAACCGTTAGAAATCATTTAAAACAAGCTAATTTATTATTTCTTAGGGAGGTCTGCAAAAATGAGTTCATTATCCCATTGGGTGTGGAATTAAAGGAACTTTACACCGAACCAGACATGAGCCATTCATTGCGATCATTAAACACGGAATCGGTTCGTCCGCAAATGAAAATGACAGAAATTGCGTAAGTAATCGTTTGACCTTGTTGATTGTAGACACTGTACATAGTTTTCGTAACATTTCGATTAACCGGAAAATCAAATTTCTAATTATTTTTCATATAAAACCAAAAACAAAATGAATTTGTTGTGCTTCCGAAATTAAAAAAAAAACCCGACCTTCAACCGAACCTGAATTATTGTAACCATAAATGTTTATATTGAATTCCAAATTGGTCCTAGTCCTCCTAGTCTTACCATTAATATACAAACGGTAGTAGCACCAAGTAATTCTAGTGAGCCGATACCAACCATTGATGCGTTATATTCACCCAAATTCCCGCTGGAGGTTGTCCGAGCATTTGTTATGGAAGCTTTACAAGAAGCTGTACAAGTAAATCAAGTACATAATCGGGATCCTATTGGAGGGTCTAATGAAAATTTATTTTTGTGAGTATAGTCGACGATCCTGTTCGTATCTGTATCAAATCTAATGTTTTTTTTCTTCTAATAGACCACTGATCAAATTGTGTGATCGTTTGCTGCTTGTGGGTATTATAACAGATGCAGACGTTTCGAAATTATTGATTATGGTTGATCCCGAGACGTGGGATCCAACATTCGAAAAAGAAGGAAAAGATGAACACCGCAAAGGATTACTCACCATGAAAATGGCAGAGGGTGCAAAGCTACAAATGTGTTATTTATTGCATCATCTCTACGATATCCAACTACGGCATCGTGTTGAAAGTATCATTGCTTTCTCATACGATTTTGTTGGTGAATTACAAGCCGATCAATTACGTCGTTACATCGAAATCAAACAATCTGACCTACCATCAGCTGTGGCCGCCAAAAAAACTCGTGAATTCCGTTGTCCACCACGCGAACAAATGAATGCTATTTTGACATTTAAAGTAATAGATTTGGAAGATGTTGATAACTATCCGTGTGGTCTAGAACTAATCGAGAAACTAACCGATTTCCATGCTAAATTATTAGCTAAGGTATCATTAAATGCACTTCAAGAACCGGAAGCCGGCGATCTTGCGATAGAAGTGGTCCGTCCTGGTCCATTAAAAAAAATATATAATTTTATAAACGCCGTTAAAGAGTTTGAAGAAGAACCCAAAGAACCGGTATTGCCAGAGAAGAAAACACCCGAAGAAGTTTTTCGTAAAATCTTAATCAAAACCATCGTATCGTGGGCCGAAGAATCTCAAATCGAGACATCAAAACTTGTGCGTGAAATGTTTAGTCTACTTGTGCGACAATACGACACAGTCGGTGAACTAATTCGTGCTCTAGAAAAAACCTATGTTATCAATAATACGACTCGAGCTGATGTGGCAGAAATGTGGGTTGGTCTAAGTCAAATTCGTGCATTGCTACCCGTTCAAATGAGTCAAGAAGAGGAAGAACTGATGCGGAAAAGACTCTGGAAATTGGTAAACAATCGAACTTTCTTCCAGCATCCTGATTTAATTCGTATTCTGCGTGTGCACGAAAACGTAATGGCTGTCATGATGAATACACTTGGGCGTCGTGCCCAGACACAAAGCGATGCCCCAGTTCAAAATGAAGGCGGCGATGTTCCGGTCAAAGAAAAAGATACATCCCACGAAATGGTGGTCGCATGTTGCCGATTTTTATGTTACTTCTGTCGTACCAGCCGACAAAATCAAAAAGCTATGTTTGATCACTTTGATTTTTTGCTTGAGAATTCAAATATTTTACTGGCGCGACCGAGTTTGCGCGGTTCGACACCACTGGACGTCGCATACTCAAGTTTAATGGAAAATACCGAATTAGCTTTGGCATTGCGAGAGCATTATCTCGAGAAAATTGCCATCTATCTATCACGTTGTGGTCTGCAAAGTAATTCAGAGCTTATCGAGAAAGGCTATCCAGATTTGGGTTGGGATCCCGTCGAGGGTGAACGTTACTTAGATTTCTTACGGTTCTGTGTATGGGTCAATGGCGAAAGTGTTGAAGAAAATGCTAATTTAGTAATTCGTCTATTGATTCGAAGACCAGAGTGTTTGGGCCCAGCGCTTCGAGGTGAAGGTGAAGGTTTATTACGCGCCATTATTGACGCAAACAAGATGTCGGAGAAGATTGCCGATAGACGAAAATTACACGATGAGGCTGAAGGTCAAATGAACGGAATGTCTTCGTTCTCTCATCCACTTCCCGATGGTGAAGAGGATGGTGATTATATTGATACAGGGGCAGCCATATTAAATTTCTATTGTACCCTAGTCGATTTGTTAGGACGGTGTGCGCCAGACTCTGGTGTGATCGCACAAGGAAAGAACGAGTCATTAAGAGCACGAGCTATTCTACGTTCTTTAGTACCCTTAGAAGATTTACAAGGTGTACTTAGCTTGAGATTTACACTACAAAATCCGGTACCTGGAGAAGAAAGACCAAAATCCGATATGCCAAGTGGTTTAATTCCTGGTCACAAACAAAGTGTTGTCCTCTTCTTAGAACGTGTATATGGCATTGAAACACAAGAATTATTCTATAAAATTCTTGAAGAAGCTTTCTTGCCTGATCTTCGAGCAGCCACCATGTTAGACAGAGTAAGTTAAATTATTTCGTTTAAATTTTTTGACATTTTAACGCTTGTGTAATTTTAGAACGATGGATCTGAAAGTGATATGGCCTTGTCCATGAATCGGTACATTGGAAATTCAATTCTGCCATTGCTCATCATGCATTCAAAATTCTATACTGAAGCTGAAAATTATGCTAGTCTTTTGGATGCCACACTTCACACCGTATATCGATTATCTAAAAATCGTATGTTGACCAAAGGACAGCGTGAAGCGGTTTCAGATTTTCTGGTTGCCCTCACATCTCAAATGCAACCAGCTATGTTGCTTAAGCTTCTACGAAAACTTACCGTAGACGTTTCAAAGTTGTCAGAATATACGACAGTAGCATTGAGACTGCTTACCTTACATTTCGATCGATGTGCCAAATATTACGGTTCTAGTCAAGGTCAAGGTACCTATGGTGCCTCATCAGACGAAGAAAAACGATTAACGATGATGTTATTCTCGAATATTTTCGACTCGTTGAGCAACATGGATTATGATCCAGAACTATTCGGTAAAGCTCTACCTTGTTTAATCGCTATTGGTTGTGCTCTACCACCCGACTATAGCTTACCCAAAACAAATGAGGACGAATTTTACTCAAAACCATCTCAATCGTTGGCTCCTGATCAACCACAATACAATCCACAACCAATCAATACCAACGCTGTAACGCTAGATAACGATCTGAATTCAATTGTTCAAAAATTCAGTGAACATTATCATGATGCATGGGCGAGTCGTAAATTAGAAGCTGGTTGGGCACATGGCGATGGATGGTCCGATTCGAATAAAACTCATCCACGATTGAAGCCATACAATACGCTTAACGATTACGAACGAGAGCGATATAAAGAACCTGTCCGAGAAAGTCTTAAGGCGTTGCTCGCCATTGGATGGTCGGTTGAACATTCCGATGTTGATATGCCATTATCACATCGTGGATCGACGCGTCGCACATCAAAACCCACTATTGTAAGTAATCCCTCGTATACCTTTTACCAACTAAAATTTTGTATGCCGTTTTTTTTATCCATTAACTCATTTTTTATTTTTTTGTATCTCCAAAAACTGTTGCCAAACCATAACAATTGTGACATGTCTCGAATTGCTTTATATTGTGTACCACTTGTCATATTGTCCCATGATCGAATTTGGGAAAAAATGAACAAAAATTTAATCATGAACATTTATCCTCCTGTGTTCGTTGGCCCATTGATGCTTGTCCATTTGTTAATTACCAAAGGATTTCCAGGGTGACTCAACATTCAACTATAATCCACATCCGGTTGATATGACGAATTTAACACTTAGCAGAGAAATGCAAAACATGGCCGAGCGATTGGCTGAAAATGCTCATGATATTTGGGCGAAGAAAAAGAAAGAAGAGTTGTATACATGCGGCGGTGGAATTCATCCACAATTGGTACCATATGATTTGCTCACCGACAAAGAGAAACGTAAGGATCGTGAACGTTCACAGGAATTCTTGAAATATCTTCAATATCAAGGATATAAATTACACAAGTGAGTCTAAAAACTAAACGATGAAATGTTGATAAATTACACTGACGCTAATATAAATTTCAGGCCATCTAAAACAGTTCCAGGAGACACAGAACAAACCACAGGAGTGGCAGCTGTTGAAAATCGTTTCGCGTACTCACTTCTCGAAAAACTTATTCAATATCTCGATCGTGCCACCATCAATATGAAAATGTTAAGACCATCGACCACATTTACGCGCCGAAGCTCGTTTAAAACGAGTTCGCGCGATATTAAGTTCTTCTCAAAAGTGGTACTGCCTTTGATGGAGAAATACTTTAGCACAAATCGAAATTATTTCATAGCGGTAGCCACAGCCACAAATAATATTGGTGCAGCATCTCTGAAAGAGAAGGAAATGGTTGCGGCCCTCTTTTGTAAATTGGCTAGTCTGTTGCGATACCGCATGTCAGCTTTTGGTCCTGATGTGCGAATCACTGTCCGATGTCTTCAAGTTTTGGTGAAAGGTATCGATGCCAAATCTGTGGTAAAGAATTGTCCCGAATTCATACGAACATCTATGTTGACATTCTTTAATAATACCGCAGACGATTTAGGTCAAACCATTGTTAATCTTCAGGATGGAAAGTACAGTCATTTACGCGGTACTCATTTAAAAACGTCCACCTCATTAGGATATGTAAATTCCGTTATATTACCTGTACTGACCGCGATGTTTGATCATTTGTCGGCATGCGATTATGGAAGTGATTTACTCTTAGATGAAATTCAAGTTGCTTCCTACAAAGTTTTAGGTGCACTATATACACTCGGCACAGATTTAACACTAACGCACGATCGTAAATATTTACGTACCGAATTTGAACGCCATAAGCCGAGTATCGGTATGTGTCTCGGTGCATTCAGTTCAACTTTCCCCGTTGCATTTTTGGAACCGCATCTCAATAAGCACAATCAGTTTTCATTATTGAATCGAATTGCGGATCATTCACTGGAAGCACAGGATATTATGCAAAAAATGGAAAGTTCGATGCCGACACTCGAAGCGATTTTATCCGAGGTCGATCAATTCGTTGAATCGGAGAAAACATATATAGACGCACAACATGTAATCGATGTTATACTACCTCTACTTTGTGCCTATCTACCATTTTGGTGGTCACAAGGTCCGGATAATGTTAGTCCGACCACAGGAAATCATGTGACGATGATTACTGCCGACCACATGAATCAATTACTTAAGAACGTGCTGAAGTTGATCAAAAAGAATATTGGTAATGAGAATGCACCGTGGATGACCCGAATTGCCGCATTTACCCAACAAATCATTATAAATAGCTCAGAAGAGTTGCTTAAAGACCCATTCTTACCACTGGCCGAACGTGTTAAGAAACGTACCGAAAACATGTTCCACAAAGAAGAAGGTTTACGGGGATTCTTGAAATCGTCGACTGACGATACATCACAAGTCGAGTCACAAATTCAAGAGGATTGGCAACTACTTGTACGCGATATATACTCCTTCTATCCTCTGCTCATAAAATATGTTGACTTGCAACGTAATCACTGGCTAAAAAATAACATCCCTGAAGCCGAAGAGCTGTATAACTATGTAGCCGATATCTTTAATATTTGGTCTAAATCACATTACTTCTTGAAAGAGGAACAAAACTTTATATCGGCCAATGAAATTGATAATATGGCGCTCATTATGCCGACGGCGACTCGTCGCACACAAACCATTACCGATGGTAGTGTACCCGGTGGTGGTAAAGCTAAAAAGAAGAAGAAGGCTCGCGATAAGAAACGTGACAAAGATAAAGAAGTGCAAGCCAGTTTAATGGTTGCATGTCTTAAACGTTTGCTACCGGTTGGTTTGAATTTATTCGCTGGCCGTGAACAAGAATTGGTGCAACATTGTAAAGATCGTTATTTGAAAAAATTACCAGAATACGAAGTACTCGATTTTGCTCGTACTCAATTAACGCTTCCCGATAAATTGGATCCGGCCGACGAGATGTCATGGCAACATTATTTATATTCAAAATTAGGTAAAATAGAATTGTTACCCGATGAGATTACCGATCAAAAGGGGGCCGAAAAAAAAGAAGAGAATAAAATCCAGGATAAAGTTGATCGAATCGTGGCAATGGCTAAAGTATTGTTTGGATTGCATATGGTAAGTTCCTTTTATCTAATTTAATATCGAGTTAAATTTATTAAATGTGGAACTGGGAATATAAAATTTATGGTGCTGTGTAGCCGATTTTATTTGGCCAGAATTTTACATTCACCGTTATTTTTTCGTATAATTTTTATTTTAATTTATTATAAATTTATAATTTAATTTTAATTAAGACAAATTATTTTACTGGACCAACATAAAATTTAGTATCAAGTACGATTTCGACAAACACAGAGACATAACGTAAAAATTTCTAGGAATACAATTATTAGCTTAGTGTTTTCAATATTGGCCACGTGATACGCAAACACTTTGATCCGCTGGTAAAATGTTTTTTTTTTTCGTTTCTTTGTTCTATGATTGTAGATCGATCATCCACAACAACAAAGCAAAAACGTTTTTCGTAGTGTAGTCTCCATTCAAAGAAAACGAGCTGTAATCGCTTGTTTCAGACAAACGTCTCTGCATTCATTACCAAGGTTTTTAATTTTATTTTTTTGTTTTTAATTTTAATTACCTATATAATTTGCACGATTGACTTAAAATCTCCTAATAATTTCTAATGTTCTAACGAGTTTAATACACGATTAAATTTTTGTTATGTTTTGAAAATTTTAATTTTAATTTCATTTAATTAATTATGATTAATTTTACTAATTAAATAACTAATTAAATTATTTTTTGTATTAACAAATAAAAAAATAAAATAAGGCATGCCGCCCGAAAGTTAAAACTAACAATTGGTCACGAATAGTGTCGTTAGCAAGAAGACAATCAGCTTTAGCATGTCTTAGAGCAAAACCTCTTTATCGATTGAGCAGGTAGATTAAAGAACTTTTCACGGTTTGTTTTTGTTGTTTATTAAATTCAAGAATTTTGATTTGTTAAAAAAAATTTTTTAAAAATTATATCTGTCTAATTTTTGGTAAAATCGATTTAATTTTTTATCGCCTCACATAGACATCGTGCTTGTAATATATTTGCACGAACGTATCATGAACTGTGGTTACAAGACGAAAATGTTGGACAAGAAATCATGATTGAAGATTTAACGGTAAGTGTAATATTATAGATGTACGAGTATAACTTTGATCCGATACATAATTGCAGCAATCGTTCGAGGACTCAGAAAAAAAGAAAAAAGAGAACGAAGAGAAAGAGGGTAAACCAGATCCACTTACACAACTTGTGACAACATTTTGTCGTGGCGCCATGACTGAACGTAGTGGTGCTCTACAAGAGGATCCTCTGTATATGTCGTATGCCCAAATTGTCGCAAAGTCGTGTGGTGAGGAGGAAGAAGAAGGTGACGACGAAGAAGGTGCTGAAGAAGAAGGTGCTGCTAGCATTCATGTAAGTATTTTAAGATTAAGACGTTCGTGCAATACTCAAAGTAAACTAATCGTCACTACAACTCTGTACTTCTGTACTAAATAATTTTAATACAGTTCGATTCACTATATTGAAGCTAGATAGTATTTCGATATAAATCTTAAAGCTTAAGTCTAAGTTAATAATTAATTCCAAAGTTACCCTATGTAACGATATTGTAAGGTATTCTTATCCTATGGTTCATAGGGCACAGACGTGTATAAAGGTACACATATCGAGACCCAACATAAGCGTATCATTACATGGTGTAAGAAACGGAATTAAATCTAAAATTATTAATTTAAATCAACTAAAAATAAATAAAATAGTGAGAAAATTAAAATAAGCAATAAATAATCGGACGTAACCGAGTTTATAATAGTAGTAAAAAGATATATATAAAAAAAAACATAAAATGGCGGACGTGAAGGCACCAAAAAATTTTATCATCATGAATGGTGACGTATCAGGTTCGTGGAAACAATGGTTACAGCAGTTTGAGTTGTTTGAAATCGCATCAGAATTAGCAAAAAAAATCACCTGAAGTACAATGTGCAATATCCATGATGAGTTTAGGTCCCAATGTTATTACAATTTATAATAGTTTTGGACTAAAAGACGCTGAAAAAAACGATCTCAAGGTGATTAAGAAAATGTTCAACGATTATTTTATTCCAAAGACTTTCGAACGCTTCACATTTAATAATATGCACCAAGAAATAGGCGATACAATCGGCGAGTTCTATAGCAGAATTTTGAAACAGTCAAAAAATTGTGGATTTAAAGATCTTGTCGATGTCTAGCTAAAGACAAAATTGTTATTAGTAGTAACGATAATTCATTACGCCAAAAACCGCTAGCAGAACAAGCGCTTGACCTAACAAAAACGGTATATGCGTGTAGAGCTGCGAAGCAGGCTCAAAAACAAGGTCAAATTTTAGAACAAAAGAATGAGCAAGGCGTTAACGTTCTTATATCAGACAACAACTATAAAAAAATGGCGAATGCAAATAATTCATGGGACTGTTCGAGATGCGGTCGAAGCCACGATAACAACAAGTGCTCTGCACTCAATGAAACGTGTAATAAATGTCAGATTAAAGGGCATTTCGCAAAAATGTGCAAAAAATCTAAACGCAAAATGAGGGCAATGCAATCACGGCATAAAAAACACAAGATTAATACAATCGCGAATGATTTTGATTAACAAAATTCTGATGCAAATAGTGAGCACGACCTTTTATTGTGTTCGATAATAAGTGACTGTCTAAAGGAAGTTGACTGGTCCGAATTTATTACTATACGTGATAAACCAGTGAAAGTCAAACTGGATAAGGGTGCAAGATGTAATGTGATGTCCAAACAAATAGCTAATTCATTAGGCAAAACAAAACCTAGCAAAACAAAACATATTGTGTCGTTTAGTGATCATAAAATAGAAGTCCTCGGGGAAATCGAAGCGATTGTTAAGCATCAAGAATGTCAAAAAATGCTGTCATTCAAAATATTAAATAAACCAACAGTTACAATGATGGGTTATGAAGCTATTGAGAAATTGAATTTTTTGAACACATCACGATCTAACATGGTCAATAAATTAAAACTACCAGAAGCGTTATTCAAAGGGCCTAGGATGTCTGAAAAATTTTGAGTATGACATTGATTTGGTTAGCAACCCAAAATTTGAAATCAAACCAGCCAGAAGAATTCCGCTGGCCATCATAGACGATGTTAAAAACGAATTGAAGAAAATGGAAAAATTAGGAGTCATTAAGAAAATGACAGAACCTACTCCTGTTGTCAGCCCAATGGTGATTGTTCGTAAAAATAAAAAAATAAGAATCTGTATTGATCCAACAGACGTTAACAGAAACATAATACGACGTCATTACCCACTTACAGCATTGGAAGCGATTGCGGCAAAAATTCATGGTGCTAAATTTTTTACCAAATTAGATTGCAAGAAAGGCTTCTGGCAAATAAAAGTCAGTCAGCGATCAGAAAAATACCTAACATTTGCCACTCCATGGGGTCGGTACTGTTGCACAAGACTCCCATTTGAATTGTGTTCTGCTCCAGAGATCTTCCAAAAAATGATGTCATCGTTATTGAATGGTATAAATAATGCTGAATGTTCGATGGACGATGTCCATCGAACATTATGCTGATACGGAAGAGAAAATTGACGAAATTACAACAATTTTACTGGAAAAATTGCACTCCGTAGGACTAGTACTAAACAAAGAAAAGTGTAAGTTCAAACAAACATCGGTCAGATTTTTAGGCCAAATTCTAACAGCTGAAGGTATGAAAACAGTTCCTGAAAAAATTAGCGCAATAAATAAATTGGAAATTCCATCCAATAAAAAGGAACTTCAAAGAATTTTAGGCATGGTAAATTAACTGCATAAATTCATTCCAAACCTCTCATCGATAACAGATCCGCTTAAAACTTTATTGTCGAAAGAGGTTGCTCATACTTCCTTTTATTAAATCCGTTGGCTTTTGTTCTTTTTGATTAATAATTTTGGGTATTGATGTTCTTTTTTTCTCGTCTCCATGCATTTTAATATGCCATTCTATTTGCTCCTTCAACTGTCTCAGAATGGTAACTCTATTGAGCTTAGTTTATAATCATTCAGTCCCATGATTAAATATTAAGTTATATTGTCCATTTCCATTTGACCCTTGGCTATTTGACATATTTCAAAATACTATACTTCAAAATACTTAGTCCTTGTGTTCCGCGGATACTCTTTCTCAATAATTCGTGAATTTCAGCCTGAGAGCATTCGTTTGGAATATTTCCACGTAACTCCAACGAAACTTCATACGACCTTGCAATTTTAAAATCGGATTTTTTACCGGTTCTCTACTTCCCCATTGCATAATAGTTGATTTTTAACACTCCGAATTTTCAACCTATTTGCATCCAATAATGTCTATATTTCAAGGGGTGTTGTCTATAGATTTATGCCTCTAAAATTCCCATAGATTCTATTTGAAAAAGCTGGATTTCGATTATTTACTTAAGATCGTTCACTAGTCGATGCGCCATTTGAGTCATAACTCGCTTTTTTTAAGTCTATAGCAGCAATTGCGCAGGATTCTGATAATTCCATAACAGCCCCAAAAATATCAGTATCGATGGTCTGGTATCCTTTCTAAGAGTCGCTATATGATTTTGTTATGAGTGATACTCGCTACATGCCACGTCTATTTTTGTAATTTTCTGCCTTTTGCCGTCTAAGAGTAATTAAATTACTGATAGCAAAATTCTCGATTAGAATTTCTTTCCATTATTTTCATGTAGTCTCGACCTCTCCTTGGTCATTCTTTGGCCTCTCATTGTTGGTTGCCTACGACTTCCCCTAGCCGGAATCTGAATATCCTAATATACTGACACTTTCACAATTTTTGGTGAGATTCATCCCAAAAAAAACACCAAACGATTTTATTGTTTTTGTCTATTTGAATGGCTGATGTCTCTGTTTTCTTCATCAACTTGACCACATGGTATTAAATCAGAATCATTTTTTGTATAGTCGCTTTCGATAAAAATGTTCCATCATAAATTTTGTCAAGAAGTTTCAGTGTTAGAAACTGTACCTACTTCTGAAGTATGTTGCCTATCCTTGACCTCATGATCTATTACCTCATAGAACTATTTTACCGAATATTTCGTCTATTAATCGATACCGTTAGGATTTTTCACTAAAACCTTCGAAAATCCACTCCTTTGATTTTAAGACCCATGGCAGTATGAGATTTTGCGTCGATTTAAGAAAGCTCAACACTGTAACGGAGAAGGAAAGTTATCCCTTACCAAGAATCGGATGACGTGGAAAGCGCAGATGACGATAAAAAAAGACGGCGTTCATGTCTAGTACTGAATATAACATTTATTGTGGACAACGGCACAAGTAATAGTGGATTGGGAGGTGTTTTATCACAGGAGGTTGATAGGCATGAACAAGTGATTCCATACTGTTCTGAAGTACTGTCAAAGCGAAGCGATTTGCGTTAATAATTCCATTTAATAACGGATCATGACACTTTGAGCTGGTTACTGCAGCTTTAAAACCCGAAGGGGCAAATAGCGCGTAGGGTCGAGTGACAGCAAACCTATGATTTTAATATTGAACCCGCACATGAGAACGCCGATGCCTTATCTAGATGACCTTGTCGTGAATCGTGAACAAATTTCCAATAGGAAAAGCATATTGAGTTCAATGGAACATTTTGAGGATTGCGGCTGGATCAGGACTAAACCGGTGTTGATAATGTTACGATGGCCATGATAATGTTACGATGTACAATGCGGCAGTACAACGTTGGGGCACCATTCAAAAGGACCGCGAAGGATGTTGCTGGACTGTTTCCAACCAGTGATAGGGCGAATAAATATGTGCGGGTAGTAATGGATATCACAAATGCTGAATTAAACAATTGGACCAGTCGATAAGGGGTACCGTTAGAGTTTCATCAGATCAGGGACGGAACTTCCAATTACTTGTATTCCAAAAGATTTGTCACATGCTGGGCATACATATAACAAGAACTACACCTATGTATCCACAATTAGACAGTTAGGCGACTTCGCGAAGACTGTGGAGAAAAACGCAATTGTTATGCTTTTGCTTATTTCTGGTTCGTATCACTGGATTGTGAATAAATTCCACTGATATACTGCCAAAAAATAAGTACATAATGTAATAGTTTCTAATTCTAGCATTCACTTCCAAACACAATTATTCCCTCAATAAATATTTTTAATTTTACTAGATTACCCGTTTGCCATTAGTGGGCGCTATGACGCTAATCTTTCTTAACTCTTTCGTGTTTAAAATACAATTCTACCGAGCTCACGATAATATGCCGCTTATATACCAAAAATACATGTATCTCCAATATTATTTTTATCTATTCTTTCATTATACTTTTTGAGATGTCACTACGCTATTCTTTTGTTTTTCTATAAAAATTATTTGTTCAATTTCTGGTAATGCTCATTCTACTTCATAGATGTCGCTAGGTAAAACTCTAGAAAAATCGTAACGATACTGTACTAAAAAGATGGGAATAATGTAAGAAAAAAGATGGCAAGCCTTTAATTTCACTCCATCAAGAAAACCAGTGACATTCAAACTTGGTTATTTATCTGAACTTTGGTACGACTTGGAAAGTAAATATGTAGGTACTTAAAATATAATTTACCGAATTATACGATTTACTTTGAGGATAGCACTTAGCCTAATTAGATATTGTCAATTTAAAATTAACGATTTAATTTATTTAATGCTTTCACAAAAGACAAAAAATACGATGGATATATTAATGGTAGATTAACAAATTAACCGACATAGTTGCGATTTAGATAAATTCGTATAAATCAACTAAAAATCGCCTTTATTTTATTACAGGAACAAGAAATGGAAAAACAAAAGCTACTCTTCCATCAAGCTCGATTATCGAATCGTGGCGTCGCCGAAATGGTACTTCTTCATATATCAGCTTCAAAAGGTGTCCCATCCGAAATGGTTATGACAACACTTACCCTTGGTATTGCTATATTACGTGGTGGTAATATAGATATTCAAATGGGTATGTTAAATCACCTTAAAGAGAAAAAGGACGTTGGTTTCTTCACATCGATCGCCGGCCTAATGAATTCATGTAGTGTGCTTGATTTGGACGCGTTCGAACGTAACACCAAAGCCGAAGGTAAAGTAAACGATTTATTTACGTTGATCAAATTTATGTTGTTACTCATACTTATACTCACTTAATATACCTAATTATAACTAATAATGCTTGATATATATATAAATGTTGTATCACGTGATATTATCCTAATCCGTTCGATATAATAGACTTTAATATGTTTAATCCGTTTGGCAAGATCGAAAGCAATTTAATGTTGTCACCTTAAATGTTGTCACAAAATTTAGCCTTGTGGATTATGTTATATTTCTTAAATTTCTTATTCTTGCCTAAACCAATTCTTCTGTTCATCCTGTTGTTTAAAAAAAAAAACAAAAACTAAATCCTTTTTCCGAACTACAATCATCACCATCTCATCATACCCCCTATATCAAATTTATTAAATTTTAATACACATAAAACACCAAAAAAAAAAAAAAAAAATTTGGAAAAAGCAAAGATTATAAATCGAGTTCGGATTCAGGTTTGGGGGTTGGTTCCGAAGGTGCGGCTGGTGAAAAAAATATGCACGATGCTGAATTTACATGTGCTCTATTCCGTTTTATTCAATTGACATGTGAAGGTCACAATCTGGGTGAGTAATTTATCGAATACTGCATGTAAGGCTGTAGCTCAGTTTTGTTTTCCAATTTTAGAATGGCAAAATTATTTGCGTACTCAAGCCGGTAATACGACAACGGTAAACGTGGTCATTTGTACAGTCGATTATTTACTTCGGCTCCAAGAATCAATTATGGATTTCTATTGGCACTATTCAAGCAAAGTAAGTTTTTTTTTCGTTCAGGTCCGATATAAATCTTAAAATCATTATAATTTTTAGGAAATTATCGATCCAGCTGGTAAAGCCAATTTTTTCAAGGCAATTGGTGTTGCATCTCAAGTCTTTAATACCCTGACAGAAGTTATCCAAGGTCCATGTACTCTAAATCAACAGGCGCTTGCCCACTCAAGATTGTGGGATGCTGTCGGTGGTTTCCTCTTTTTGTTTTCGCACATGCAAGATAAACTCTCGAAACACTCGAGTCAAGTCGATCTACTCAAAGAACTGCTCAATCTACAAAAAGACATGATCACCATGATGCTGTCTATGTTGGAAGGTAACGTTGTAAATGGTACGATCGGTAAACAGATGGTGGACACACTCGTTGAATCGGCATCGAATGTCGAGTTGATTTTAAAATATTTCGATATGTTCTTAAAACTTAAGGATCTAACGTCGTCGGCATCGTTCCAAGAAATTGATGCGAACAGTGATGGATGGATTTTACCAAAAGATTTTAAAGAAAAAATGGAACAACAAAAGAGTTATACGCCGGCGGAAATTGAATTTTTACTTGCGTGTTGCGAATCGAATCACGATGGTAAAGTTGATTATGTCGGATTTACCGATCGGTTCCATGAGCCAGCCAAAGAAATTGGTTTTAATTTGGCTGTTCTACTCACCAACCTTTCAGAACATATGCCCAATGAACCAAGACTTGCTCGTTTCTTGGAAACAGCCGGTTCAGTATTAAATTATTTCGAACCGTTTTTGGGCCGCATTGAAATTATGGGCGGTTCAAAACGTATTGAACGAGTTTATTTCGAAATTAAAGAGTCGAATATCGAACAATGGGAAAAACCACAGATTAAAGAATCAAAACGTGCGTTTTTCTATTCGATCGTCACCGAAGGTGGTGATAAAGAAAAACTGGAGGCATTCGTTAATTTCTGCGAGGAAGCTGTATTTGAAATGACCCATGCTAGTGGACTAATGGCTACAGAAGATAGTGGCAGTGCTGTAAAACGTGAAGCTGCGTATAGCTCGTACATTAGCGAAGAGGACGAGGAACGTGCCACAAGAGATCCTGTTCGACGTACCGTGCAAGCTTTTAGGGATAGTGTTAAATTCACAATTCATTTACTGTCACCTTCGAATATTAAACATCAATTTGCCGTAATGCAAACTAAAACTCTTCCCGAATTGATCGTTGGCTTTTTCAAAATGATATTCTACGCATTCTACTATTCTGGATTTGGCGTCTCATTAGTTATTAAGTACATGTTTAGCATACTGATGTCTTTGATGAGAGGACCAGCTAGCGATGAAATTGAAATTCAATCACCAATACCCGAAATCGAAGAACGAGGGCCGCTTCGTTCGTTACCTGTCCTACCGGCTGAAGAACCAACCGGACCGGTACAAGCATTCGGCCTCGATATAAGTAAAGAAGAAAATGGACAATATAAAATGCAACCGCATGAATCACCCGCGTTGAGTCCATCATCTTCGATCGAGGAGACAGGTGAAAGTAGTCCCGAAGAAAATGCTGATCAACAACAGCCCCAAGGTGAAGGTGGCGAGATGGATGTACCAATGACTTTAGTCGATTTACTTGGTGGAGAGGCAGCTAAACGCGCGGCTCAAGAACGTTTTGAAGCCCAAAAAGTACAAGAAGCGGCTATGGCATCGATAGAAGCGGAACACAAAAAATCAACGCAAACCACACCCGAACCGGCGGCCGTAAGCCAAATTGATTTCTCAAAATATACACATCGTGCGGTCTCGTTCCTTGCCCGTAATTTTTATAATCTTAAATACGTTGCATTGGTGCTCGCTTTCTGTATCAATTTCATGTTGCTCTTTTATAAAGTAACGACATTTGGCGAAGACACTGATGGTTCGGGCGATGATGACTTAGGCACAATATTTGGTTCAGGTTCAGGTTCTGGCGACGGATCGGGCAGTGGTATGGGTAGTGGAGATGGTGATGGTCCCGATGAAGATCCGTTAGAATCGGTGCACGTAGATCAAGATTTCTTCTATATGGAACATGTTTTACGAATTGCAGCCTTCCTTCACAGTACAGTATCGCTGGCTATGTTAATCGCTTACTACAATCTTAAAGTACCATTGGCTATATTCAAACGTGAAAAAGAAATTTCACGTCGACTTGAATTTGAGGGTCTATTCATAACGGAACAGCTTGAACAAGAGGAGTTTAGATCACATTGGGACAGACTTGTCATTTCGGCCAAATCATTCCCCGTAAATTATTGGGATAAATTCGTTAAAAAGAAGGTGCGACAAAAGTATAGCGAAACATACGATTTTGATTTGATTTCAAATCTACTCGGTATGGAAAAATCAGCATTTGCCGCTCAAGAAACGGAAGAAGGTGGAATAATCCATTTTATTTTGAATATTGATTGGCGCTATCAAGTATGGAAGGCGGGCGTCACAATCACGGACAATTCATTTTTATATTCACTTTGGTATCTAACGTTCTCGGTCTTGGGCAACTTTAATAATTTCTTTTTTGCCGCACATTTACTTGACGTAGCTGTTGGTTTTAAAACATTGCGTACGATTTTACAATCGGTCACTCATAATGGCAAACAACTCGTTTTGACTGTAATGCTGCTCACAATTATTGTATATATTTACACGGTAGTCGCATTTAATTTCTTCCGTAAATTTTACATACAAGAAGAGGAGGAGGAAGTGGATAAAAAATGTCATGATATGTTATCATGTTTCGTGTTCCATTTGTATAAAGGAGTGCGCGCCGGTGGTGGTATTGGTGACGAAATTGGTGATCCAAACGGAGATGACTATGAAGTATATCGTATTATTTTCGATATTACATTCTTCTTCTTCGTCATTGTTATCCTATTGGCTATCATTCAAGGTTTGATTATTGATGCTTTTGGTGAGCTTCGTGATCAACTCGAATCGGTAAAAGAGGATATGGAATCGAATTGCTTTATATGTGGTATAGGAAAAGATTACTTTGATAAAGTGCCGCATGGGTTCGATACGCACGTGCAACAGGAGCATAATCTGGCAAACTACATGTTCTTCCTGATGCATTTGATTAATAAACCGGACACGGAGTATACGGGTCAAGAGACCTATGTATGGAATATGTATCAACAACGATGTTGGGACTTCTTCCCGGTCGGTGACTGCTTTAGGAAGCAGTATGAAGATGAACTCGGTGGTGGTGGAGGCGGTTAAAGTCATACGTTCAAATCTATATAAATACAACCCCGTTTTTTTTTAATTTTACACACTAGTCTTAATTAAAATTACCGCTAAAATACAATCACAGTTCTGATTAATAACAAAACCCATTTTTTTAAAAGGAAAAGTCAATTTTTGAAAATAATATATTTTAAGTAACGGAATGTTTAATAACACATACATATATAGATAAATAAATAAATATTTTTTTAATTAACTTTGAATCGAATTACAAATTAAACAAATCAACAAACAAAATAAATTGTATGGCCACCTCCAAAAAAAAAAAAAAAAAAACTTTGTATGCAGCCCAAAATTAAATTTAAATTAATTTTAATAATATTTAAATATTGTAAATTAATTATCGAACGATTTCTAAAAATTATAATTATATACTAATTAAATTACTTTGTAATTTCCGTCCCACATAAAAATGCTTGCCTCTTATAAATTTGCGCTCGCCCCCTTGTTCTAAGAAGCTCAAAAAACTATTAGAATTTAAATAAGTATAAATATATATAAATATAAATAAATAAAAATTTGCAAAAATATAAATAATTTATTAGTAAAACAAAAAAAAAATTTTAATTAATTTTGTAAAAATTAAATAGAAACATAAAATTAAATTGTGATCAAAGTTTTGCCTTTTTAAAAATTTATTAAAAATCAAAAAAAAAAAAAATTTAAAAATTTTATAATAAATTTAATTAAAATCAAATCAAAATATTATTTTATAATATAATAAATTAAGGGACGGAATTTCTTTTTTTTCAAATTTTTAATTAAATTGATTAATTAAAATCAAAATATTGTAAAAAAAAAAAAATTATAATAAATTATTTATTTAACATGAAATTTTAAATGAATTATATTTATTAAAAATAAAAAGATAATTATAAAATATAAAGTAAAAATATTTTAATCAGAACAGGGACAAGAAGCACAATATAAGGATATTATGTTTGCAACAAATTAGGAAGATTCATGTCAGCCCATATCGAAGCCAACACATGGTAAAATAATAGTGTGGATGGATGCTTAACTACTTCTAGATACTTATTTGAGGATCTTGAATTCAAAATGAGTCCTTGGTAAAAACAATTTAATTAGAGAAAACAAAGCAACGCCGAATTACGGAGTTTGACGAATAAAAATTCGGACTGTGGTACCCCTATCCAAAAATACGAAAATAAATGAATTGTCAATAGCATACGTAATAGTGGTCCGATTATGATGAGTGATACCTTAATCGAAAGCTCAGTTTATCAGTATAAATACTGTTATTAAATATGTATAAATTTCGATAAACAATTTTTTTGCAAAAAAATTAGCAAAGGGGTTAGCCTTTGCTAATTTACGAATTTAATTGAATCTTCAATTCAACACGAAATAGTAGTCCGATTATGATGAGTGATACCTTAATCGAAAGCTCAGTTTATCAGTATAAATACTGTTATTAAATATGTATAAATTTCGATAAACAATTTTTTTGCAAAAAAATTAGCAAAGGGGTTAGCCTTTGCTAATTTACGAATTTAATTGAATCTTCAATTCAACACGTAATAGTGGTCCGATTATGATGAGTGATACCTTAATCGAAAGCTCAGTTTATCAGTATAAATACTGTTATTAAATATGTATACATTTTGACAAAAAATTTGTTTGCAAAAAAATTAGCAAAGGGATTAGCCTTTGCTAATTTACGAATTTAATTGAATCTTCAATTCAACACGAAATAGTAGTCCGATTATGATGAGTGATACCTTAATTGAAAGCTCAGTTTATCAGTATAAATACTGTTATTAAATATGTATACATTTCGACAAAAAAAAATTCTGCAAAAAAATTGGCAAAGGGGTTAGCCTTTGCTAATTTACGAATTTAATTGAATCTTCAATTCAACAAGTAATAGTGGTCCGATTATGATGAGTGATACCTTAATCGAAAGCTCAGTTTATCAGTATAAATACTGTTATTAAATATGTATACATTTCGACAAAAATTTTTTTTGCAAAAAAATTAGCAAAGGGGTTAGCCTTTGCTAATTTACGAATTTAATTGAATCTTCAATTCAACACGTAATAGTGGTCCGATTATGATGAGTGATACCTTAATCGAAAGCTCAGTTTATCAGTGTAGATACTGTTATTAAATATGTATACATTTCGACAAAAAATTTTTTGCAAAAAAATTAGCAAAGGGGTTAGCCTTTGCTAATTTACGAATTTAATTGAATCTTCAATTCAACACGTAATAGTGGTCCGATTATGATGAGTGATACCTTAATCGAAAGCTCAGTTTATCAGTATAAATACTGTTATTAAATATGTATAAATTTCGATAAACAATTTTTTTGCAAAAAAATTAGCAAAGGGGTTAGCCTTTGCTAATTTACGAATTTAATTGAATCTTCAATTCAACACGAAATAGTAGTCCGATTATGATGAGTGATACCTTAATCGAAAGCTCAGTTTATCAGTATAAATACTGTTATTAAATATGTATACATTTCGACAAAAAAAAATTCTGCAAAAAAATTGGCAAAGGGGTTAGCCTTTGCTAATTTACGAATTTAATTGAATCTTCAATTCAACAAGTAATAGTGGTCCGATTATGATGAGTGATACCTTAATCGAAAGCTCAGTTTATCAGTATAAATACTGTTATTAAATATGTATAAATTTCGATAAACAATTTTTTTGCAAAAAAATTAGCAAAGGGGTTAGCCTTTGCTAATTTACGAATTTAATTGAATCTTCAATTCAACACGAAATAGTAGTCCGATTATGATGAGTGATACCTTAATCGAAAGCTCAGTTTATCAGTATAAATACTGTATACATTTCAACAAAACTTTTTTTTGCAAAAAACTTAGCAACGGGTTTAGCCTTTGCTAATTTACGAATTTAATTGAATCTTCAATTCAACACGAAATAGTAGTCCGATTATGATGAGTGATACCTTAATTGAAAGCTCAGTTTATCAGTATAAATACTGTTATTAAATATGTATACATTTCGACAAAAAATTTTTTTGCAAAAAAATTAGCAAAGGGGTTAGCCTTTGCTAATTTACGAATTTAATTGAATCTTCAATTCAACACGAAATAGTAGTCCGATTATGATGAGTGATACCTTAATCGAAAGCTCAGTTTATCAGTATAAATACTGTTATTAAATATGTATACATTTCGACAAAAAATTTTTTTGCAAAAAAATTAGCAAAGGGGTTAGCCTTTGCTAATTTACGAATTTAATTGAATCTTCAATTCAACACGAAATAGTAGTCCGATTATGATGAGTGATACCTTAATCGAAAGCTCAGTTTATCAGTATAAATACTGTTATTAAATATGTATACATTTCGACAAAAAATTTTTTTGCAAAAAAATTAGCAAAGGGGTTAGCCTTTGCTAATTTACGAATTTAATTGAATCTTCAATTCAACACGAAATAGTAGTCCGATTATGATGAGTTATACCTTAATCGAAAGCTCAGTTTATCAGTATAAATACTGTTATTAAATATGTATACATTTCGACAAAAAAAATTTTTGCAAAAAAATTAGCAAAGGGGTTAGCCTTTGCTAATTTACGAATTTAATTGAATCTTCAATTCAACACGTAATAGTGGTCCGATTATGATGAGTGATACCTTAATCGAAAGCTCAGTTTATCAGTATAAATACTGTATACATTTCAACAAAACTTTTTTTTGCAAAAAACTTAGCAACGGGTTTAGCCTTTGCTAATCTACGAATTTAATTGAATCTTCAATTCAACACGTAATAATGGTCCGATTATGATGAGTGATACCTTTATTGAAAGCTCAGTTTATCAGTATAAATACTGTTATTAAATATGTATACATTTCGACAAAAAATTTTTGCAAAAAAATTAGCAAAGGGGTTAGCCTTTGCTAATTTACGAATTTAATTGAATCTTCAATTCAACACGTAATAGTGGTCCGATTATGATGAGTGATACCTTAATCGAAAGCTCAGTTAATTAGTATAAATACTGTAAACATTACGACAAAAAATTTTTTTGCAAAAAAATTAGCAAAGGGGTTAGCCTTTGCTAATTTACGAATTTAATTGAATCTTCAATTCAACACGTAATAATGGTCCGATTATGATGAGTGATACCTTAATCGAAAGCTCAGTTTATCAGTATAAATACTGTTATTAAATATGTATACATTTCGACAAAAAATTTTTTTGCAAAAAAATTAGCAAAGGGGTTAGCCTTTGCTAATTTACGAATTTAATTGAATCTTCAATTCAACACGAAATAGTAGTCCGATTATGATGAGTGATACCTTAATCGAAAGCTCAGTTTATCAGTATAAATACTGTATACATTTCAACAAAACTTTTTTTTGCAAAAAACTTAGCAACGGGTTTAGCCTTTGCTAATTTACGAATTTAATTGAATCTTCAATTCAACACGAAATAGTAGTCCGATTATGATGAGTGATACCTTAATTGAAAGCTCAGTTTATCAGTATAAATACTGTTATTAAATATGTATACATTTCGACAAAAAATTTTTTTGCAAAAAAATTAGCAAAGGGGTTAGCCTTTGCTAATTTACGAATTTAATTGAATCTTCAATTCAACACGAAATAGTAGTCCGATTATGATGAGTGATACCTTAATCGAAAGCTCAGTTTATCAGTATAAATACTGTATACATTTCAACAAAACTTTTTTTTGCAAAAAACTTAGCAACGGGTTTAGCCTTTGCTAATTTACGAATTTAATTGAATCTTCAATTCAACACGTAATAGTAGTCCGATTATGATGAGTGATACCTTAATCGAAAGCTCAGTTTATCAGTATAAATACTGTTATTAAATATGTATACATTTCGACAAAAAATTTTTTTGCAAAAAAATAGCAAAGGGGTTAGCCTTTGCTAATTTACGAATTTAATTGAATCTTCAATTCAACACGTAATAGTGGTCCGATTATGATGAGTGATACCTTAATCGAAAGCTCAGTTTATCAGTATAAATACTGTATACATTTCAACAAAACTTTTTTTTGCAAAAAACTTAGCAACGGGTTTAGCCTTTGCTAATCTACGAATTTAATTGAATCTTCAATTCAACACGTAATAATGGTCCGATTATGATGAGTGATACCTTTATTGAAAGCTCAGTTTATCAGTATAAATACTGTTATTAAATATGTATACATTTCGACAAAAAATTTTTGCAAAAAAATTAGCAAAGGGGTTAGCCTTTGCTAATTTACGAATTTAATTGAATCTTCAATTCAACACGTAATAGTGGTCCGATTATGATGAGTGATACCTTAATCGAAAGCTCAGTTAATTAGTATAAATACTGTAAACATTACGACAAAAAATTTTTTTGCAAAAAAATTAGCAAAGGGGTTAGCCTTTGCTAATTTACGAATTTAATTGAATCTTCAATTCAACACGTAATAATGGTCCGATTATGATGAGTGATACCTTAATCGAAAGCTCAGTTTATCAGTATAAATACTGTTATTAAATATGTATACATTTCGACAAAAAATTTTTTTTGCAAAAAAATTAGCAAAGGGGTTAGCCTTTGCTAATTTACGAATTTAATTGAATCTTCAATTCAACACGAAATAGTAGTCCGATTATGATGAGTGATACCTTAATCGAAAGCTCAGTTTATCAGTATAAATACTGTATACATTTCAACAAAACTTTTTTTTGCAAAAAACTTAGCAACGGGTTTAGCCTTTGCTAATTTAAGAATTTAATTGAATCTTCAATTCAACACGAAATAGTAGTCCGATTATGATGAGTGATACCTTAATTGAAAGCTCAGTTTATCAGTATAAATACTGTTATTAAATATGTATACATTTCGACAAAAAATTTTTTTGCAAAAAAATTAGCAAAGGGGTTAGCCTTTGCTAATTTACGAATTTAATTGAATCTTCAATTCAACACGAAATAGTAGTCCGATTATGATGAGTGATACCTTAATCGAAAGCTCAGTTTATCAGTATAAATACTGTATACATTTCAACAAAACTTTTTTTTGCAAAAAACTTAGCAACGGGTTTAGCCTTTGCTAATTTACGAATTTAATTGAATCTTCAATTCAACACGAAATAGTAGTCCGATTATGATGAGTGATACCTTAATCGAAAGCTCAGTTTATCAGTATAAATACTGTTATTAAATATGTATACATTTCGACAAAAAATTTTTTTGCAAAAAAATAGCAAAGGGGTTAGCCTTTGCTAATTTACGAATTTAATTGAATCTTCAATTCAACACGAAATAGTAGTCCGATTATGATGAGTGATACCTTAATCGAAAGCTCAGTTTATCAGTATAAATACTGTTATTAAATATGTATACATTTCGACAAAAAATTTTTTTGCAAAAAAATTAGCAAAGGGGTTAGCCTTTGCTAATTTACGAATTTAATTGAATCTTCAATTCAACACGAAATAGTAGTCCGATTATGATGAGTGATACCTTAATTGAAAAATCAGTTTATCAGTATAAATACTGTTATTAAATATGTATACATTTCGACAAAAAATTTTTTTGCAAAAAAATTAGCAAAGGGGTTAGCCTTTGCTAATTTACGAATTTAATTGAATCTTCAATTCAACACGAAATAGTAGTCCGATTATGATGAGTGATACCTTAATCGAAAGCTCAGTTTATCAGTATAAATACTGTTATTAAATATGTATACATTTCGACAAAAAATTGTTTTGCAAAAAAATTAGCAAAGGGGTTAGCCTTTGCTAATTTACGAATTTAATTGAATCTTCAATTCAACACGAAATAGTAGTCCGATTATGATGAGTGATACCTTAATTGAAAAATCAGTTTATCAGTATAAATACTGTTATTAAATATGTATACATTTCGACAAAAAATTTTTTTGCAAAAAAATTAGCAAAGGGTTTAGCCTTTGCTAATTTACGAATTTAATTGAATCTTCAATTCAACACGAAATAGTAGTCCGATTATGATGAGTGATACCTTAATCGAAAGCTCAGTTTATCAGTATAAATACTGTATACATTTCAACAAAACTTTTTTTTGCAAAAAACTTAGCAACGGGTTTAGCCTTTGCTAATTTACGAATTTAATTGAATCTTCAATTCAACACGAAATAGTAGTCCGATTATGATGAGTGATACCTTAATTGAAAGCTCAGTTTATCAGTATAAATACTGTTATTAAATATGTATACATTTCGACAAAAAATTTTTTTGCAAAAAAATTAGCAAAGGGGTTAGCCTTTGCTAATTTACGAATTTAATTGAATCTTCAATTCAACACGAAATAGTAGTCCGATTATGATGAGTGATACCTTAATCGAAAGCTCAGTTTATCAGTATAAATACTGTATACATTTCAACAAAACTTTTTTTTGCAAAAAACTTAGCAACGGGTTTAGCCTTTGCTAATTTACGAATTTAATTGAATCTTCAATTCAACACGAAATAGTAGTCCGATTATGATGAGTGATACCTTAATTGAAAGCTCAGTTTATCAGTATAAATACTGTTATTAAATATGTATACATTTCGACAAAAAATTTTTTTGCAAAAAAATTAGCAAAGGGGTTAGCCTTTGCTAATTTACGAATTTAATTGAATCTTCAATTCAACACGAAATAGTAGTCCGATTATGATGAGTGATACCTTAATCGAAAGCTCAGTTTATCAGTATAAATACTGTATACATTTCAACAAAACTTTTTTTTGCAAAAAACTTAGCAACGGGTTTAGCCTTTGCTAATTTACGAATTTAATTGAATCTTCAATTCAACACGTAATAGTAGTCCGATTATGATGAGTGATACCTTAATCGAAAGCTCAGTTTATCAGTATAAATACTGTTATTAAATATGTATACATTTCGACAAACAATTTTTTTGCAAAAAAATAGCAAAGGGGTTAGCCTTTGCTAATTTACGAATTTAATTGAATCTTCAATTCAACACGAAATAGTAGTCCGATTATGATGAGTGATACCTTAATCGAAAGCTCAGTTTATCAGTATAAATACTGTTATTAAATATGTATACATTTCGACAAAAAAATTTTTTGCAAAAAAATTAGCAAAGGGGTTAGCCTTTGCTAATTTACGAATTTAATTGAATCTTCAATTCAACACGAAATAGTAGTCCGATTATGATGAGTGATACCTTAATTGAAAAATCAGTTTATCAGTATAAATACTGTTATTAAATATGTATACATTTCGACAAAAAATTTTTTTGCAAAAAAATTAGCAAAGGGGTTAGCCTTTGCTAATTTACGAATTTAATTGAATCTTCAATTCAACACGAAATAGTAGTCCGATTATGATGTGTGATACCTTAATCGAAAGCTCAGTTTATCAGTATAAATACTGTTATTAAATATGTATACATTTCGACAAAAAATTGTTTTGCAAAAAAATTAGCAAAGGGGTTAGCCTTTGCTAATTTACGAATTTAATTGAATCTTCAATTCAACACGAAATAGTAGTCCGATTATGATGTGTGATACCTTAATCGAAAGCTCAGTTTATCAGTATAAATACTGTATACATTTCAACAAAACTTTTTTTTGCAAAAAACTTAGCAACGGGTTTAGCCTTTGCTAATTTACGAATTTAATTGAATCTTCAATTCAACACGAAATAGTAGTCCGATTATGATGAGTGATACCTTAATTGAAAGCTCAGTTTATCAGTATAAATACTGTTATTAAATATGTATACATTTCGACAAAAAATTTTTTTGCAAAAAAATTAGCAAAGGGGTTAGCCTTTGCTAATTTACGAATTTAATTGAATCTTCAATTCAACACGAAATAGTAGTCCGATTATGATGAGTGATACCTTAATCGAAAGCTCAGTTTATCAGTATAAATACTGTATACATTTCAACAAAACTTTTTTTTGCAAAAAACTTAGCAACGGGTTTAGCCTTTGCTAATTTACGAATTTAATTGAATCTTCAATTCAACACGTAATAGTGGTCCGATTATGATGAGTGATACCTTAATCGAAAGCTCAGTTTATCAGTATAAATACTGTTATTAAATATGTATACATTTCGACAAACAATTTTTTTGCAAAAAAATAGCAAAGGGGTTAGCCTTTGCTAATTTACGAATTTAATTGAATCTTCAATTCAACACGAAATAGTAGTCCGATTATGATGAGTGATACCTTAATCGAAAGCTCAGTTTATCAGTATAAATACTGTTATTAAATATGTATACATTTCGATAAAAAATTTTTTTGCAAAAAAATTAGCAAAGGGGTTAGCCTTTGCTAATTTACGAATTTAATTGAATCTTCAATTCAACACGAAATAGTAGTCCGATTATGATGAGTGATACCTTAATTGAAAAATCAGTTTATCAGTATAAATACTGTTATTAAATATGTATACATTTCGACAAAAAATTTTTTTGCAAAAAAATTAGCAAAGGGGTTAGCCTTTGCTAATTTACGAATTTAATTGAATCTTCAATTCAACACGAAATAGTAGTCCGATTATGATGTGTGATACCTTAATCGAAAGCTCAGTTTATCAGTATAAATACTGTTATTAAATATGTATACATTTCGACAAAAAATTGTTTTGCAAAAAAATTAGCAAAGGGGTTAGCCTTTGCTAATTTACGAATTTAATTGAATCTTCAATTCAACACGAAATAGTAGTCCGATTATGATGTGTGATACCTTAATCGAAAGCTCAGTTTATCAGTATAAATACTGTATACATTTCAACAAAACTTTTTTTTGCAAAAAACTTAGCAACGGGTTTAGCCTTTGCTAATTTACGAATTTAATTGAATCTTCAATTCAACACGTAATAGTGGTCCGATTATGATGAGTGATACCTTAATCGAAAGCTCAGTTTATCAGTATAAATACTGTTATTAAATATGTATACATTTCGACAAACAATTTTTTTGCAAAAAAATAGCAAAGGGGTTAGCCTTTGCAAATTTACGAATTTAATTGAATCTTCAATTCAACACGAAATAGTAGTCCGATTATGATGAGTGATACCTTAATCGAAAGCTCAGTTTATCAGTATAAATACTGTTATTAAATATGTATACATTTCGACAAACAATTTTTTTGCAAAAAAATAGCAAAGGGGTTAGCCTTTGCAAATTTACGAATTTAATTGAATCTTCAATTCAACACGTAATAGTGGTCCGATTATGATGAGTGATACCTTAATCGAAAGCTCAGTTTATCAGTATAAATACTGTTATTAAATATGTATACATTTCGACAAACAATTTTTTTGCAAAAAAATAGCAAAGGGGTTAGCCTTTGCTAATTTACGAATTTAATTGAATCTTCAATTCAACACGAAATAGTAGTCCGATTATGATGAGTGATACCTTAATCGAAAGCTCAGTTTATCAGTATAAATACTGTTATTAAATATGTATACATTTCGACAAAAAATTTTTTTGCAAAAAAATTAGCAAAGGGGTTAGCCTTTGCTAATTTACGAATTTAATTGAATCTTCAATTCAACACGAAATAGTAGTCCGATTATGATGAGTGATACCTTAATCGAAAGCTCAGTTTATCAGTATAAATACTGTTATTAAATATGTATACATTTCGACAAAAAATTGTTTTGCAAAAAAATTAGCAAAGGGGTTAGCCTTTGCTAATTTACGAATTTAATTGAATCTTCAATTCAACACGAAATAGTAGTCCGATTATGATGAGTGATACCTTAATCGAAAGCTCAGTTTATCAGTATAAATACTGTATACATTTCAGCAAAACTTTTTTTTGCAAAAAACTTAGCAACGGGTTTAGCCTTTGCTAATTTACGAATTTAATTGAATCTTCAATTCAACACGTAATAGTGGTCCGATTATGATGAGTGATACCTTAATCGAAAGCTCAGTTATAAGTATAAATACTGTTATTAAATATGTATACATTTCGACAAAAAAATTTTTTGCAAAAAAATTAGCAAAGAGGTTAGCCTTTGCTAATTTACGAATTTAATTGAATCTTCAATTCAACACGAAATAGTAGTCCGATTATGATGAGTGATACCTTAATTGAAAGCTCAGTTTATCAGTATAAATACTGTTATTAAATATGTATACATTTCGACAAAAAATTTTTTTGCAAAAAAATTAGCAAAGGGGTTAGCCTTTGCTAATTTACGAATTTAATTGAATCTTCAATTCAACACGAAATAGTGGTCCGATTATGATGAGTGATACCTTAATCGAAAGCTCAGTTTATCAGTATAAATACTGTTATTAAATATGTATACATTTCGACAAAAAATTTTTTTGCAAAAAAATTAGCAAAGGGGTTAGCCTTTGCTAATTTACGAATTTAATTGAATCTTCAATTCAACACGAAATAGTAGTCCGATTATGATGAGTGATACCTTAATTGAAAGCTCAGTTTATCAGTATAAATACTGTTATTAAATATGTATACATTTCGACAAAAAATTTTTTTGCAAAAAAATTAGCAAAGGGGTTAGCCTTTGCTAATTTACAAATTTAATTGAATCTTTAATTCAACACGAAATAGTAGTCCGATTATGATGAGTGATACCTTAATTGAAAGCTCAGTTTATCAGTATAAATACTGTTATTAAATATGTATACATTTCGACAAAAAATTGTTTTGCAAAAAAATTAGCAAAGGGGTTAGCCTTTGCTAATTTACGAATTTAATTGAATCTTCAATTCAACACGAAATAGTAGTCCGATTATGATGAGTGATACCTTAATCGAAAGCTCAGTTTATCAGTATAAATACTGTATACATTTCAGCAAAACTTTTTTTTGCAAAAAACTTAGCAACGGGTTTAGCCTTTGCTAATTTACGAATTTAATTGAATCTTCAATTCAACACGTAATAGTGGTCCGATTATGATGAGTGATACCTTAATCGAAAGCTCAGTTATAAGTATAAATACTGTTATTAAATATGTATACATTTCGACAAAAAAATTTTTTGCAAAAAAATTAGCAAAGAGGTTAGCCTTTGCTAATTTACGAATTTAATTGAATCTTCAATTCAACACGAAATAGTAGTCCGATTATGATGAGTGATACCTTAATTGAAAGCTCAGTTTATCAGTATAAATACTGTTATTAAATATGTATACATTTCGACAAAAAAATTTTTTGCAAAAAAATTAGCAAAGGGGTTAGCCTTTGCTAATTTACGAATTTAATTGAATCTTCAATTCAACACGAAATAGTAGTCCGATTATGATGAGTGATACCTTAATCGAAAGCTCAGTTTATCAGTATAAATACTGTTATTAAATATGTATACATTTCGACAAAAAATTGTTTTGCAAAAAAATTAGCAAAGGGGTTAGCCTTTGCTAATTTACGAATTTAATTGAATCTTCAATTCAACACGAAATAGTAGTCCGATTATGATGAGTGATACCTTAATCGAAAGCTCAGTTTATCAGTATAAATACTGTTATTAAATATGTATACATTTCGACAAAAAATTTTTTTGCAAAAAAATTAGCAAAGGGGTTAGCCTTTGCTAATTTACGAATTTAATTGAATCTTCAATTCAACACGAAATAGTAGTCCGATTATGATGAGTGATACCTTAATCGAAAGCTCAGTTTATCAGTATAAATACTGTTATTAAATATGTATACATTTCGACAAAAAATTTTTTTGCAAAAAAATTAGCAAAGGGGTTAGCCTTTGCTAATTTACGAATTTAATTGAATCTTCAATTCAACACGAAATAGTAGTCCGATTATGATGAGTGATACCTTAATTGAAAGCTCAGTTTATCAGTATAAATACTGTTATTAAATATGTATACATTTCGACAAAAAATTTTTTGCAAAAAAATTAGCAAAGGGGTTAGCCTTTGCTAATTTACGAATTTAATTGAATCTTCAATTCAACACGTAATAGTGGTCCGATTATGATGAGTGATACCTTAATCGAAAGCTCAGTTTATCAGTATAAATACTGTATACATTTCAACAAAACTTTTTTTTGCAAAAAACTTAGCAACGGGTTTAGCCTTTGCTAATTTACGAATTTAATTGAATCTTCAATTCAACACGTAATAGTGGTCCGATTATGATGAGTGATACCTTAATCGAAAGCTCAGTTATCAGTATAAATACTGTTATTAAATATGTATACATTTCGACAAAAAAATTTTTTGCAAAAAAATTGGCAAAGGGGTTAGCCTTTGCTAATTTACGAATTTAATTGAATCTTCAATTCAACACGAAATAGTAGTCCGATTATGATGAGTGATACCTTAATCGAAAGCTCAGTTTATCAGTATAAATACTGTTATTAAATATGTATACATTTCGACAAAAAAATTTTTTGCAAAAAAATTAGCAAAGGGGTTAGCCTTTGCTAATTTACGAATTTAATTGAATCTTCAATTCAACACGAAATAGTAGTCCGATTATGATGAGTGATACCTTAATCGAAAGCTCAGTTTATCAGTATAAATACTGATATTAAATATGTATACATTTCAACAAAAAAAATTTTTGCAAAAAAATTAGCAAAGGGGTTAGCCTTTGCTAATTTACGAATTTAATTGAATCTTCAATTCAACACGTAATAATGGTCCGATTATGATGAGTGATACCTTAATCGAAAGCTCAGTTTATCAGTATAAATACTGTTATTAAATATGTATACATTTCGACAAAAAATTGTTTTGCAAAAAAATTAGCAAAGGGGTTAGCCTTTGCTAATTTACGAATTTAATTGAATCTTCAATTCAACACGAAATAGTAGTCCGATTATGATGAGTGATACCTTAATCGAAAGCTCAGTTTATCAGTATAAATACTGTTATTAAATATGTATACATTTCGACAAAAAATTTTTTTGCAAAAAAATTAGCAAAGGGGTTAGCCTTTGCTAATTTACGAATTTAATTGAATCTTCAATTCAACACGAAATAGTAGTCCGATTATGATGAGTGATACCTTAATCGAAAGCTCAGTTTATCAGTATAAATACTGTTATTAAATATGTATACATTTCGACAAAAAATTTTTTTGCAAAAAAATTAGCAAAGGGGTTAGCCTTTGCTAATTTACGAATTTAATTGAATCTTCAATTCAACACGAAATAGTAGTCCGATTATGATGAGTGATACCTTAATTGAAAGCTCAGTTTATCAGTATAAATACTGTTATTAAATATGTATACATTTCGACAAAAAATTTTTTGCAAAAAAATTAGCAAAGGGGTTAGCCTTTGCTAATTTACGAATTTAATTGAATCTTCAATTCAACACGTAATAGTGGTCCGATTATGATGAGTGATACCTTAATCGAAAGCTCAGTTATCAGTATAAATACTGTTATTAAATATGTATACATTTCGACAAAAAAATTTTTTGCAAAAAAATTGGCAAAGGGGTTAGCCTTTGCTAATTTACGAATTTAATTGAATCTTCAATTCAACACGAAATAGTAGTCCGATTATGATGAGTGATACCTTAATCGAAAGCTCAGTTTATCAGTATAAATACTGTTATTAAATATGTATACATTTCGACAAAAAAATTTTTTGCAAAAAAATTAGCAAAGGGGTTAGCCTTTGCTAATTTACGAATTTAATTGAATCTTCAATTCAACACGAAATAGTAGTCCGATTATGATGAGTGATACCTTAATCGAAAGCTCAGTTTATCAGTATAAATACTGATATTAAATATGTATACATTTCAACAAAAAAAATTTTTGCAAAAAAATTAGCAAAGGGGTTAGCCTTTGCTAATTTACGAATTTAATTGAATCTTCAATTCAACACGTAATAATGGTCCGATTATGATGAGTGATACCTTAATCGAAAGCTCAGTTTATCAGTATAAATACTGTTATTAAATATGTATACATTTCGACAAAAAATTGTTTTGCAAAAAAATTAGCAAAGGGGTTAGCCTTTGCTAATTTACGAATTTAATTGAATCTTCAATTCAACACGAAATAGTAGTCCGATTATGATGAGTGATACCTTAATCGAAAGCTCAGTTTATCAGTATAAATACTGTTATTAAATATGTATACATTTCGACAAAAAATTTTTTTGCAAAAAAATTAGCAAAGGGGTTAGCCTTTGCTAATTTACGAATTTAATTGAATCTTCAATTCAACACGAAATAGTAGTCCGATTATGATGAGTGATACCTTAATCGAAAGCTCAGTTTATCAGTATAAATACTGTTATTAAATATGTATACATTTCGACAAAAAATTTTTTTGCAAAAAAATTAGCAAAGGGGTTAGCCTTTGCTAATTTACGAATTTAATTGAATCTTCAATTCAACACGAAATAGTAGTCCGATTATGATGAGTGATACCTTAATTGAAAGCTCAGTTTATCAGTATAAATACTGTTATTAAATATGTATACATTTCGACAAAAAATTTTTTGCAAAAAAATTAGCAAAGGGGTTAGCCTTTGCTAATTTACGAATTTAATTGAATCTTCAATTCAACACGTAATAGTGGTCCGATTATGATGAGTGATACCTTAATCGAAAGCTCAGTTTATCAGTATAAATACTGTATACATTTCAACAAAACTTTTTTTTGCAAAAAACTTAGCAACGGGTTTAGCCTTTGCTAATTTACGAATTTAATTGAATCTTCAATTCAACACGTAATAGTGGTCCGATTATGATGAGTGATACCTTAATCGAAAGCTCAGTTATCAGTATAAATACTGTTATTAAATATGTATACATTTCGACAAAAAAATTTTTTGCAAAAAAATTGGCAAAGGGGTTAGCCTTTGCTAATTTACGAATTTAATTGAATCTTCAATTCAACACGAAATAGTAGTCCGATTATGATGAGTGATACCTTAATCGAAAGCTCAGTTTATCAGTATAAATACTGTTATTAAATATGTATACATTTCGACAAAAAAATTTTTTGCAAAAAAATTAGCAAAGGGGTTAGCCTTTGCTAATTTACGAATTTAATTGAATCTTCAATTCAACACGAAATAGTAGTCCGATTATGATGAGTGATACCTTAATCGAAAGCTCAGTTTATCAGTATAAATACTGTTATTAAATATGTATACATTTCGACAAAAAATTTTTTTGCAAAAAAATTAGCAAAGGGGTTAGCCTTTGCTAATTTACGAATTTAATTGAATCTTCAATTCAACACGAAATAGTAGTCCGATTATGATGAGTGATACCTTAATTGAAAGCTCAGTTTATCAGTATAAATACTGTTATTAAATATGTATACATTTCGACAAAAAATTTTTTGCAAAAAAATTAGCAAAGGGGTTAGCCTTTGCTAATTTACGAATTTAATTGAATCTTCAATTCAACACGAAATAGTAGTCCGATTATGATGAGTGATACCTTAATCGAAAGCTCAGTTTATCAGTATAAATACTGTTATTAAATATGTATACATTTCGACAAAAAAAAATTTTGCAAAAAAATTAGCAAAGGGGTTAGCCTTTGCTAATTTACGAATTTAATTGAATCTTCAATTCAACACGTAATAGTGGTCCGATTATGATGAGTGATACCTTAATCGAAAGCTCAGTTTATCAGTATAAATACTGTATACATTTCAACAAAACTTTTTTTTGCAAAAAACTTAGCAACGGGTTTAGCCTTTGCTAATCTACGAATTTAATTGAATCTTCAATTCAACACGTAATAATGGTCCGATTATGATGAGTGATACCTTTATTGAAAGCTCAGTTTATCAGTATAAATACTGTTATTAAATATGTATACATTTCGACAGAAAAATTTTTGCAAAAAAATTAGCAAAGGGGTTAGCCTTTGCTAATTTACGAATTTAATTGAATCTTCAATTCAACACGTAATAGTGGTCCGATTATGATGAGTGATACCTTAATCGAAAGCTCAGTTAATTAGTATAAATACTGTAAACATTACGACAAAAAATTTTTTTGCAAAAAAATTAGCAAAGGGGTTAGCCTTTGCTAATTTACGAATTTAATTGAATCTTCAATTCAACACGTAATAATGGTCCGATTATGATGAGTGATACCTTAATCGAAAGCTCAGTTTATCAGTATAAATACTGTTATTAAATATGTATACATTTCGACAAAAAATTTTTTTGCAAAAAAATTAGCAAAGGGGTTAGCCTTTGCTAATTTACGAATTTAATTGAATCTTCAATTCAACACGAAATAGTAGTCCGATTATGATGAGTGATACCTTAATCGAAAGCTCAGTTTATCAGTATAAATACTGTTATTAAATATGTATACATTTCGACAAAAAAATTAGCAAAGGGGTTAGCCTTTGCTAATCTACGAATTTAATTGAATCTTCAATTCAACACGTAATAGTGGTCCGATTATGATGAGTGATACCTTAATCGAAAGCTCAGTTTATCAGTATAAATACTGTTATTAAATATGTATACATTTCGACAAACAATTTTTTTGCAAAAAAATAGCAAAGGGGTTAGCCTTTGCTAATTTACGAATTTAATTGAATCTTCAATTCAACACGAAATAGTAGTCCGATTATGATGAGTGATACCTTAATCGAAAGCTCAGTTTATCAGTATAAATACTGTTATTAAATATGTATACATTTCGAAAAAAAAAATTTTTGCAAAAAAATTAGCAAAGGGGTTAGCCTTTGCTAATTTACGAATTTAATTGAATCTTCAATTCAACACGTAATAGTAGTCCGATTATGATGAGTGATACCTTTATCGAAAGCTCAGTTTATCAGTATAAATACTGTTATTAAATATGTATACATTTCGACAAAAATTTTTTTTGCAAAAAAATTAGCAAAAGGGTTAGCCTTTGCTAATTTACGAATTTAATTGAATCTTCAATTCAACACGAAATAGTAGTCCGAATATGATGAATGATACCTTAATCGAAAGCTCAGTTTATCAGTATAAATACTGTATACATTTCAACAAAACTTTTTTTGCAAAAAACTTAGCAACGGCTTTAGCCTTTGCTAATTTACGAATTTAATTGAATCTTCAATTCAACACGTAATAGTGGTCCGATTATGATGAGTGATACCTTAATCGAAAGCTCAGTTTATCAGTATAAATACTGTTATTAAATATGTATACATTTCGACAAAAAATTTTTTTGCAAAAAAATTAGCAAAGGGGTTAGCCTTTGCTAATTTACGAATTTAATTGAATCTTCAATTCAACACGAAATAGTAGTCCGATTATGATGAGTGATACCTTAATCGAAAGCTCAGTTTATCAGTATAAATACTGTTATTAAATATGTATACATTTCGACAAAAAATTTTTTTGCAAAAAAATTAGCAAAGGGGTTAGCCTTTGCTAATTTACGAATTTAATTGAATCTTCAATTCAACACGAAATAGTAGTCCGATTATGATGAGTGATACCTTAATTGAAAGCTCAGTTTATCAGTATAAATACTGTTATTAAATATGTATACATTTCGACAAAAAATTTTTTGCAAAAAAATTAGCAAAGGGGTTAGCCTTTGCTAATTTACGAATTTAATTGAATCTTCAATTCAACACGAAATAGTAGTCCGATTATGATGAGTGATACCTTAATCGAAAGCTCAGTTTATCAGTATAAATACTGTTATTAAATATGTATACATTTCGACAAAAAAAAATTTTGCAAAAAAATTAGCAAAGGGGTTAGCCTTTGCTAATTTACGAATTTAATTGAATCTTCAATTCAACACGTAATAGTGGTCCGATTATGATGAGTGATACCTTAATCGAAAGCTCAGTTTATCAGTATAAATACTGTATACATTTCAACAAAACTTTTTTTTGCAAAAAACTTAGCAACGGGTTTAGCCTTTGCTAATCTACGAATTTAATTGAATCTTCAATTCAACACGTAATAATGGTCCGATTATGATGAGTGATACCTTTATTGAAAGCTCAGTTTATCAGTATAAATACTGTTATTAAATATGTATACATTTCGACAGAAAAATTTTTGCAAAAAAATTAGCAAAGGGGTTAGCCTTTGCTAATTTACGAATTTAATTGAATCTTCAATTCAACACGTAATAGTGGTCCGATTATGATGAGTGATACCTTAATCGAAAGCTCAGTTAATTAGTATAAATACTGTAAACATTACGACAAAAAATTTTTTTGCAAAAAAATTAGCAAAGGGGTTAGCCTTTGCTAATTTACGAATTTAATTGAATCTTCAATTCAACACGTAATAATGGTCCGATTATGATGAGTGATACCTTAATCGAAAGCTCAGTTTATCAGTATAAATACTGTTATTAAATATGTATACATTTCGACAAAAAATTTTTTTGCAAAAAAATTAGCAAAGGGGTTAGCCTTTGCTAATTTACGAATTTAATTGAATCTTCAATTCAACACGAAATAGTAGTCCGATTATGATGAGTGATACCTTAATCGAAAGCTCAGTTTATCAGTATAAATACTGTTATTAAATATGTATACATTTCGACAAAAAAATTAGCAAAGGGGTTAGCCTTTGCTAATCTACGAATTTAATTGAATCTTCAATTCAACACGTAATAGTGGTCCGATTATGATGAGTGATACCTTAATCGAAAGCTCAGTTTATCAGTATAAATACTGTTATTAAATATGTATACATTTCGACAAACAATTTTTTTGCAAAAAAATAGCAAAGGGGTTAGCCTTTGCTAATTTACGAATTTAATTGAATCTTCAATTCAACACGAAATAGTAGTCCGATTATGATGAGTGATACCTTAATCGAAAGCTCAGTTTATCAGTATAAATACTGTTATTAAATATGTATACATTTCGACAAAAAAAATTTTTGCAAAAAAATTAGCAAAGGGGTTAGCCTTTGCTAATTTACGAATTTAATTGAATCTTCAATTCAACACGTAATAGTAGTCCGATTATGATGAGTGATACCTTTATCGAAAGCTCAGTTTATCAGTATAAATACTGTTATTAAATATGTATACATTTCGACAAAAATTTTTTTTGCAAAAAAATTAGCAAAAGGGTTAGCCTTTGCTAATTTACGAATTTAATTGAATCTTCAATTCAACACGAAATAGTAGTCCGAATATGATGAATGATACCTTAATCGAAAGCTCAGTTTATCAGTATAAATACTGTATACATTTCAACAAAACTTTTTTTGCAAAAAACTTAGCAACGGCTTTAGCCTTTGCTAATTTACGAATTTAATTGAATCTTCAATTCAACACGTAATAGTGGTCCGATTATGATGAGTGATACCTTAATCGAAAGCTCAGTTTATCAGTATAAATACTGTTATTAAATATGTATACATTTCGACAAACAATTTTTTTGCAAAAAAATAGCAAAGGGGTTAGCCTTTGCTAATTTACGAATTTAATTGAATCTTCAATTCAACACGAAATAGTAGTCCGATTATGATGAGTGATACCTTAATCGAAAGCTCAGTTTATCAGTATAAATACTGTTATTAAATATGTATACATTTCGACAAAAAAAATTTTTGCAAAAAAATTAGCAAAGGGGTTAGCCTTTGCTAATTTACGAATTTAATTGAATCTTCAATTCAACACGTAATAGTAGTCCGATTATGATGAGTGATACCTTTATCGAAAGCTCAGTTTATCAGTATAAATACTGTTATTAAATATGTATACATTTCGACAAAAAATTTTTTTGCAAAAAAATTAGCAAAGGGGTTAGCCTTTGCTAATTTACGAATTTAATTGAATCTTCAATTCAACACGAAATAGTAGTCCGATTATGATGAGTGATATTGAAAGCTCAGTTTATCAGTATAAATACTGTTATTAAATATGTATACATTTCGACAAAAAATTGTTTTGCAAAAAAATTAGCAAAGGGGTTAGCCTTTGCTAATTTACGAATTTAATTGAATCTTCAATTCAACACGAAATAGTAGTCCGATTATGATGAGTGATACCTTAATTGAAAGCTCAGTTTATCAGTATAAATACTGTTATTAAATATGTATACATTTCGACAAAAAAATTTTTGCAAAAAAATTAGCAAAGGGGTTAGCCTTTGCTAATTTACGAATTTAATTGAATCTTCAATTCAACACGAAATAGTAGTCCGATTATGATGAGTGATACCTTAATCGAAAGCTCAGTTTATCAGTATAAATACTGTTATTAAATATGTATACATTTCGACAAAAAAAAATTTTTGCAAAAAAATTAGCAAAGGGGTTAGCCTTTGCTAATTTACGAATTTAATTGAATCTTCAATTCAACACGAAATAGTAGTCCGATTATGATGAGTGATACCTTAATGGAAAGCTCAGTTTATCAGTATAAATACTGTTATTAAATATGTATACATTTCGACAAAAAAAATTTTTGCAAAAAAATTAGCAAAGGGGTTAGCCTTTGCTAATTTACGAATTTAATTGAATCTTCAATTCAACACGAAATAGTAGTCCGATTATGATGAGTGATATTGAAAGCTCAGTTTATCAGTATAAATACTGTTATTAAATATGTATACATTTCGACAAAAAATTGTTTTGCAAAAAAATTAGCAAAGGGGTTAGCCTTTGCTAATTTACGAATTTAATTGAATCTTCAATTCAACACGAAATAGTAGTCCGATTATGATGAGTGATACCTTAATTGAAAGCTCAGTTTATCAGTATAAATACTGTTATTAAATATGTATACATTTCGACAAAAAATTTTTTGCAAAAAAATTAGCAAAGGGGTTAGCCTTTGCTAATTTACGAATTTAATTGAATCTTCAATTCAACACGAAATAGTAGTCCGATTATGATGAGTGATACCTTAATCGAAAGCTCAGTTTATCAGTATAAATACTGTTATTAAATATGTATACATTTCGACAAAAAAAAATTTTTGCAAAAAAATTAGCAAAGGGGTTAGCCTTTGCTAATTTACGAATTTAATTGAATCTTCAATTCAACACGAAATAGTAGTCCGATTATGATGAGTGATACCTTAATCGAAAGCTCAGTTTATCAGTATAAATACTGTTATTAAATATGTATACATTTCGACAAAAAAATTAGCAAAGGGGTTAGCCTTTGCTAATCTACGAATTTAATTGAATCTTCAATTCAACACGTAATAGTGGTCCGATTATGATGAGTGATACCTTAATCGAAAGCTCAGTTTATCAGTATAAATACTGTTATTAAATATGTATACATTTCGACAAACAATTTTTTTGCAAAAAAATAGCAAAGGGGTTAGCCTTTGCTAATTTACGAATTTAATTGAATCTTCAATTCAACACGAAATAGTAGTCCGATTATGATGAGTGATACCTTAATCGAAAGCTCAGTTTATCAGTATAAATACTGTTATTAAATATGTATACATTTCGACAAAAAAAATTTTTGCAAAAAAATTAGCAAAGGGGTTAGCCTTTGCTAATTTACGAATTTAATTGAATCTTCAATTCAACACGTAATAGTAGTCCGATTATGATGAGTGATACCTTTATCGAAAGCTCAGTTTATCAGTATAAATACTGTTATTAAATATGTATACATTTCGACAAACAATTTTTTTGCAAAAAAATAGCAAAGGGGTTAGCCTTTGCTAATTTACGAATTTAATTGAATCTTCAATTCAACACGAAATAGTAGTCCGAATATGATGAATGATACCTTAATCGAAAGCTCAGTTTATCAGTATAAATACTGTATACATTTCAACAAAACTTTTTTTGCAAAAAACTTAGCAACGGCTTTAGCCTTTGCTAATTTACGAATTTAATTGAATCTTCAATTCAACACGTAATAGTGGTCCGATTATGATGAGTGATACCTTAATCGAAAGCTCAGTTTATCAGTATAAATACTGTTATTAAATATGTATACATTTCGACAAACAATTTTTTTGCAAAAAAATAGCAAAGGGGTTAGCCTTTGCTAATTTACGAATTTAATTGAATCTTCAATTCAACACGAAATAGTAGTCCGATTATGATGAGTGATACCTTAATCGAAAGCTCAGTTTATCAGTATAAATACTGTTATTAAATATGTATACATTTCGACAAAAAAAATTTTTGCAAAAAAATTAGCAAAGGGGTTAGCCTTTGCTAATTTACGAATTTAATTGAATCTTCAATTCAACACGTAATAGTAGTCCGATTATGATGAGTGATACCTTTATCGAAAGCTCAGTTTATCAGTATAAATACTGTTATTAAATATGTATACATTTCGACAAACAATTTTTTTGCAAAAAAATAGCAAAGGGGTTAGCCTTTGCTAATTTACGAATTTAATTGAATCTTCAATTCAACACGAAATAGTAGTCCGAATATGATGAATGATACCTTAATCGAAAGCTCAGTTTATCAGTATAAATACTGTATACATTTCAACAAAACTTTTTTTGCAAAAAACTTAGCAACGGCTTTAGCCTTTGCTAATTTACGAATTTAATTGAATCTTCAATTCAACACGTAATAGTGGTCCGATTATGATGAGTGATACCTTAATCGAAAGCTCAGTTTATCAGTATAAATACTGTTATTAAATATGTATACATTTCGACAAACAATTTTTTTGCAAAAAAATAGCAAAGGGGTTAGCCTTTGCTAATTTACGAATTTAATTGAATCTTCAATTCAACACGAAATAGTAGTCCGATTATGATGAGTGATACCTTAATCGAAAGCTCAGTTTATCAGTATAAATACTGTTATTAAATATGTATACATTTCGACAAAAAAATTTTTGCAAAAAAATTAGCAAAGGGGTTAGCCTTTGCTAATTTACGAATTTAATTGAATCTTCAATTCAACACGTAATAGTAGTCCGATTATGATGAGTGATACCTTTATCGAAAGCTCAGTTTATCAGTATAAATACTGTTATTAAATATGTATACATTTCGACAAACAATTTTTTTGCAAAAAAATAGCAAAGGGGTTAGCCTTTGCTAATTTACGAATTTAATTGAATCTTCAATTCAACACGAAATAGTAGTCCGAATATGATGAATGATACCTTAATCGAAAGCTCAGTTTATCAGTATAAATACTGTATACATTTCAACAAAACTTTTTTTGCAAAAAACTTAGCAACGGCTTTAGCCTTTGCTAATTTACGAATTTAATTGAATCTTCAATTCAACACGTAATAGTGGTCCGATTATGATGAGTGATACCTTAATCGAAAGCTCAGTTTATCAGTATAAATACTGTTATTAAATATGTATACATTTCGACAAACAATTTTTTTGCAAAAAAATAGCAAAGGGGTTAGCCTTTGCTAATTTACGAATTTAATTGAATCTTCAATTCAACACGAAATAGTAGTCCGATTATGATGAGTGATACCTTAATCGAAAGCTCAGTTTATCAGTATAAATACTGTTATTAAATATGTATACATTTCGACAAAAAAAATTTTTGCAAAAAAATTAGCAAAGGGGTTAGCCTTTGCTAATTTACGAATTTAATTGAATCTTCAATTCAACACGTAATAGTAGTCCGATTATGATGAGTGATACCTTTATCGAAAGCTCAGTTTATCAGTATAAATACTGTTATTAAATATGTATACATTTCGACAAAAATTTTTTTTGCAAAAAAATTAGCAAAAGTGTTAGCCTTTGCTAATTTACGAATTTAATTGAATCTTCAATTCAACACGAAATAGTAGTCCGAATATGATGAATGATACCTTAATCGAAAGCTCAGTTTATCAGTATAAATACTGTATACATTTCAACAAAACTTTTTTTGCAAAAAACTTAGCAACGGCTTTAGCCTTTGCTAATTTACGAATTTAATTGAATCTTCAATTCAACACGTAATAGTGGTCCGATTATGATGAGTGATACCTTAATCGAAAGCTCAGTTTATCAGTATAAATACTGTATACATTTCAACAAAACTTTTTTTGCAAAAAACTTAGCAACGGCTTTAGCCTTTGCTAATTTACGAATTTAATTGAATCTTCAATTCAACACGTAATAGTGGTCCGATTATGATGAGTGATACCTTAATCGAAAGCTCAGTTTATCAGTATAAATACTGTTATTAAATATGTATACATTTCGACAAACAATTTTTTTGCAAAAAAATAGCAAAGGGGTTAGCCTTTGCTAATTTACGAATTTAATTGAATCTTCAATTCAACACGAAATAGTAGTCCGATTATGATGAGTGATACCTTAATCGAAAGCTCAGTTTATCAGTATAAATACTGTTATTAAATATGTATACATTTCGACAAAAAAAATTTTTGCAAAAAAATTAGCAAAGGGGTTAGCCTTTGCTAATTTACGAATTTAATTGAATCTTCAATTCAACACGAAATAGTAGTCCGATTATGATGAGTGATATTGAAAGCTCAGTTTATCAGTATAAATACTGTTATTAAATATGTATACATTTCGACAAAAAATTGTTTTGCAAAAAAATTAGCAAAGGGGTTAGCCTTTGCTAATTTACGAATTTAATTGAATCTTCAATTCAACACGAAATAGTAGTCCGATTATGATGAGTGATACCTTAATCGAAAGCTCAGTTTATCAGTATAAATACTGTTATTAAATATGTATACATTTCGACAAAAAAAAATTTTTGCAAAAAAATTAGCAAAGGGGTTAGCCTTTGCTAATTTACGAATTTAATTGAATCTTCAATTCAACACGAAATAGTAGTCCGATTATGATGAGTGATACCTTAATCGAAAGCTCAGTTTATCAGTATAAATACTGTTATTAAATATGTATACATTTCGACAAAAAAATTAGCAAAGGGGTTAGCCTTTGCTAATCTACGAATTTAATTGAATCTTCAATTCAACACGTAATAGTGGTCCGATTATGATGAGTGATACCTTAATCGAAAGCTCAGTTTATCAGTATAAATACTGTTATTAAATATGTATACATTTCGACAAACAATTTTTTTGCAAAAAAATAGCAAAGGGGTTAGCCTTTGCTAATTTACGAATTTAATTGAATCTTCAATTCAACACGTAATAGTGGTCCGATTATGATGAGTGATACCTTAATCGAAAGCTCAGTTTATCAGTATAAATACTGTTATTAAATATGTATACATTTCGACAAACAATTTTTTTGCAAAAAAATAGCAAAGGGGTTAGCCTTTGCTAATTTACGAATTTAATTGAATCTTCAATTCAACACGAAATAGTAGTCCGATTATGATGAGTGATACCTTAATCGAAAGCTCAGTTTATCAGTATAAATACTGTTATTAAATATGTATACATTTCGACAAAAAAAAATTTTGCAAAAAAATTAGCAAAGGGGTTAGCCTTTGCTAATTTACGAATTTAATTGAATCTTCAATTCAACACGTAATAGTAGTCCGATTATGATGAGTGATACCTTTATCGAAAGCTCAGTTTATCAGTATAAATACTGTTATTAAATATGTATACATTTCGACAAAAATTTTTTTTGCAAAAAAATTAGCAAAAGGGTTAGCCTTTGCTAATTTACGAATTTAATTGAATCTTCAATTCAACACGAAATAGTAGTCCGAATATGATGAATGATACCTTAATCGAAAGCTCAGTTTATCAGTATAAATACTGTATACATTTCAACAAAACTTTTTTTGCAAAAAACTTAGCAACGGCTTTAGCCTTTGCTAATTTACGAATTTAATTGAATCTTCAATTCAACACGTAATAGTGGTCCGATTATGATGAGTGATACCTTAATCGAAAGCTCAGTTTATCAGTATAAATACTGTATACATTTCAACAAAACTTTTTTTGCAAAAAACTTAGCAACGGCTTTAGCCTTTGCTAATTTACGAATTTAATTGAATCTTCAATTCAACACGTAATAGTGGTCCGATTATGATGAGTGATACCTTAATCGAAAGCTCAGTTTATCAGTATAAATACTGTATACATTTCAACAAAACTTTTTTTGCAAAAAACTTAGCAACGGCTTTAGCCTTTGCTAATTTACGAATTTAATTGAATCTTCAATTCAACACGTAATAGTGGTCCGATTATGATGAGTGATACCTTAATCGAAAGCTCAGTTTATCAGTATAAATACTGTTATTAAATATGTATACATTTCGACAAACAATTTTTTTGCAAAAAAATAGCAAAGGGGTTAGCCTTTGCTAATTTACGAATTTAATTGAATCTTCAATTCAACACGAAATAGTAGTCCGATTATGATGAGTGATACCTTAATCGAAAGCTCAGTTTATCAGTATAAATACTGTTATTAAATATGTATACATTTCGACAAAAAAAATTTTTGCAAAAAAATTAGCAAAGGGGTTAGCCTTTGCTAATTTACGAATTTAATTGAATCTTCAATTCAACACGTAATAGTAGTCCGATTATGATGAGTGATACCTTTATCGAAAGCTCAGTTTATCAGTATAAATACTGTTATTAAATATGTATACATTTCGACAAAAATTTTTTTTGCAAAAAAATTAGCAAAAGGGTTAGCCTTTGCTAATTTACGAATTTAATTGAATCTTCAATTCAACACGAAATAGTAGTCCGAATATGATGAATGATACCTTAATCGAAAGCTCAGTTTATCAGTATAAATACTGTATACATTTCAACAAAACTTTTTTTGCAAAAAACTTAGCAACGGCTTTAGCCTTTGCTAATTTACGAATTTAATTGAATCTTCAATTCAACACGTAATAGTGGTCCGATTATGATGAGTGATACCTTAATCGAAAGCTCAGTTTATCAGTATAAATACTGTATACATTTCAACAAAACTTTTTTTGCAAAAAACTTAGCAACGGCTTTAGCCTTTGCTAATTTACGAATTTAATTGAATCTTCAATTCAACACGTAATAGTGGTCCGATTATGATGAGTGATACCTTAATCGAAAGCTCAGTTTATCAGTATAAATACTGTATACATTTCAACAAAACTTTTTTTGCAAAAAACTTAGCAACGGCTTTAGCCTTTGCTAATTTACGAATTTAATTGAATCTTCAATTCAACACGTAATAGTGGTCCGATTATGATGAGTGATACCTTAATCGAAAGCTCAGTTTATCAGTATAAATACTGTTATTAAATATGTATACATTTCGACAAACAATTTTTTTGCAAAAAAATAGCAAAGGGGTTAGCCTTTGCTAATTTACGAATTTAATTGAATCTTCAATTCAACACGAAATAGTAGTCCGATTATGATGAGTGATACCTTAATCGAAAGCTCAGTTTATCAGTATAAATACTGTTATTAAATATGTATACATTTCGACAAAAAAATTAGCAAAGGGGTTAGCCTTTGCTAATCTACGAATTTAATTGAATCTTCAATTTAACACGTAATAGTGGTCCGATTATGATGAGTGATACCTTAATCGAAAGCTCAGTTTATCAGTATAAATACTGTTATTAAATATGTATACATTTCGACAAACAATTTTTTTGCAAAAAAATAGCAAAGGGGTTAGCCTTTGCTAATTTACGAATTTAATTGAATCTTCAATTCAACACGTAATAGTGGTCCGATTATGATGAGTGATACCTTAATCGAAAGCTCAGTTTATCAGTATAAATACTGTTATTAAATATGTATACATTTCGACAAACAATTTTTTTGCAAAAAAATAGCAAAGGGGTTAGCCTTTGCTAATTTACGAATTTAATTGAATCTTCAATTCAACACGAAATAGTAGTCCGATTATGATGAGTGATACCTTAATCGAAAGCTCAGTTTATCAGTATAAATACTGTTATTAAATATGTATACATTTCGACAAAAAAAAATTTTGCAAAAAAATTAGCAAAGGGGTTAGCCTTTGCTAATTTACGAATTTAATTGAATCTTCAATTCAACACGTAATAGTAGTCCGATTATGATGAGTGATACCTTTATCGAAAGCTCAGTTTATCAGTATAAATACTGTTATTAAATATGTATACATTTCGACAAAAAAAAATTTTGCAAAAAAATTAGCAAAGGGGTTAGCCTTTGCTAATTTACGAATTTAATTGAATCTTCAATTCAACACGTAATAGTAGTCCGATTATGATGAGTGATACCTTTATCGAAAGCTCAGTTTATCAGTATAAATACTGTTATTAAATATGTATACATTTCGACAAAAATTTTTTTTGCAAAAAAATTAGCAAAAGGGTTAGCCTTTGCTAATTTACGAATTTAATTGAATCTTCAATTCAACACGAAATAGTAGTCCGAATATGATGAATGATACCTTAATCGAAAGCTCAGTTTATCAGTATAAATACTGTATACATTTCAACAAAACTTTTTTTGCAAAAAACTTAGCAACGGCTTTAGCCTTTGCTAATTTACGAATTTAATTGAATCTTCAATTCAACACGTAATAGTGGTCCGATTATGATGAGTGATACCTTAATCGAAAGCTCAGTTTATCAGTATAAATACTGTATACATTTCAACAAAACTTTTTTTGCAAAAAACTTAGCAACGGCTTTAGCCTTTGCTAATTTACGAATTTAATTGAATCTTCAATTCAACACGTAATAGTGGTCCGATTATGATGAGTGATACCTTAATCGAAAGCTCAGTTTATCAGTATAAATACTGTATACATTTCAACAAAACTTTTTTTGCAAAAAACTTAGCAACGGCTTTAGCCTTTGCTAATTTACGAATTTAATTGAATCTTCAATTCAACACGTAATAGTGGTCCGATTATGATGAGTGATACCTTAATCGAAAGCTCAGTTTATCAGTATAAATACTGTTATTAAATATGTATACATTTCGACAAACAATTTTTTTGCAAAAAAATAGCAAAGGGGTTAGCCTTTGCTAATTTACGAATTTAATTGAATCTTCAATTCAACACGAAATAGTAGTCCGATTATGATGAGTGATACCTTAATCGAAAGCTCAGTTTATCAGTATAAATACTGTTATTAAATATGTATACATTTCGACAAAAAAATTAGCAAAGGGGTTAGCCTTTGCTAATCTACGAATTTAATTGAATCTTCAATTCAACACGTAATAGTGGTCCGATTATGATGAGTGATACCTTAATCGAAAGCTCAGTTTATCAGTATAAATACTGTTATTAAATATGTATACATTTCGACAAACAATTTTTTTGCAAAAAAATAGCAAAGGGGTTAGCCTTTGCTAATTTACGAATTTAATTGAATCTTCAATTCAACACGTAATAGTGGTCCGATTATGATGAGTGATACCTTAATCGAAAGCTCAGTTTATCAGTATAAATACTGTTATTAAATATGTATACATTTCGACAAACAATTTTTTTGCAAAAAAATAGCAAAGGGGTTAGCCTTTGCTAATTTACGAATTTAATTGAATCTTCAATTCAACACGAAATAGTAGTCCGATTATGATGAGTGATACCTTAATCGAAAGCTCAGTTTATCAGTATAAATACTGTTATTAAATATGTATACATTTCGACAAAAAAAAATTTTGCAAAAAAATTAGCAAAGGGGTTAGCCTTTGCTAATTTACGAATTTAATTGAATCTTCAATTCAACACGTAATAGTAGTCCGATTATGATGAGTGATACCTTTATCGAAAGCTCAGTTTATCAGTATAAATACTGTTATTAAATATGTATACATTTCGACAAACAATTTTTTTGCAAAAAAATAGCAAAGGGGTTAGCCTTTGCTAATTTACGAATTTAATTGAATCTTCAATTCAACACGAAATAGTAGTCCGATTATGATGAGTGATACCTTAATCGAAAGCTCAGTTTATCAGTATAAATACTGTTATTAAATATGTATACATTTCGACAAAAAAAATTTTTGCAAAAAAATTAGCAAAGGGGTTAGCCTTTGCTAATTTACGAATTTAATTGAATCTTCAATTCAACACGTAATAGTAGTCCGATTATGATGAGTGATACCTTTATCGAAAGCTCAGTTTATCAGTATAAATACTGTTATTAAATATGTATACATTTCGACAAAAATTTTTTTTGCAAAAAAATTAGCAAAAGGGTTAGCCTTTGCTAATTTACGAATTTAATTGAATCTTCAATTCAACACGAAATAGTAGTCCGAATATGATGAATGATACCTTAATCGAAAGCTCAGTTTATCAGTATAAATACTGTATACATTTCAACAAAACTTTTTTTGCAAAAAACTTAGCAACGGCTTTAGCCTTTGCTAATTTACGAATTTAATTGAATCTTCAATTCAACACGTAATAGTGGTCCGATTATGATGAGTGATACCTTAATCGAAAGCTCAGTTTATCAGTATAAATACTGTATACATTTCAACAAAACTTTTTTTGCAAAAAACTTAGCAACGGCTTTAGCCTTTGCTAATTTACGAATTTAATTGAATCTTCAATTCAACACGTAATAGTGGTCCGATTATGATGAGTGATACCTTAATCGAAAGCTCAGTTTATCAGTATAAATACTGTATACATTTCAACAAAACTTTTTTTGCAAAAAACTTAGCAACGGCTTTAGCCTTTGCTAATTTACGAATTTAATTGAATCTTCAATTCAACACGTAATAGTGGTCCGATTATGATGAGTGATACCTTAATCGAAAGCTCAGTTTATCAGTATAAATACTGTTATTAAATATGTATACATTTCGACAAACAATTTTTTTGCAAAAAAATAGCAAAGGGGTTAGCCTTTGCTAATTTACGAATTTAATTGAATCTTCAATTCAACACGAAATAGTAGTCCGATTATGATGAGTGATACCTTAATCGAAAGCTCAGTTTATCAGTATAAATACTGTTATTAAATATGTATACATTTCGACAAAAAAATTAGCAAAGGGGTTAGCCTTTGCTAATCTACGAATTTAATTGAATCTTCAATTCAACACGTAATAGTGGTCCGATTATGATGAGTGATACCTTAATCGAAAGCTCAGTTTATCAGTATAAATACTGTTATTAAATATGTATACATTTCGACAAACAATTTTTTTGCAAAAAAATAGCAAAGGGGTTAGCCTTTGCTAATTTACGAATTTAATTGAATCTTCAATTCAACACGTAATAGTGGTCCGATTATGATGAGTGATACCTTAATCGAAAGCTCAGTTTATCAGTATAAATACTGTTATTAAATATGTATACATTTCGACAAACAATTTTTTTGCAAAAAAATAGCAAAGGGGTTAGCCTTTGCTAATTTACGAATTTAATTGAATCTTCAATTCAACACGAAATAGTAGTCCGATTATGATGAGTGATACCTTAATCGAAAGCTCAGTTTATCAGTATAAATACTGTTATTAAATATGTATACATTTCGACAAAAAAAAATTTTGCAAAAAAATTAGCAAAGGGGTTAGCCTTTGCTAATTTACGAATTTAATTGAATCTTCAATTCAACACGTAATAGTAGTCCGATTATGATGAGTGATACCTTTATCGAAAGCTCAGTTTATCAGTATAAATACTGTTATTAAATATGTATACATTTCGACAAAAATTTTTTTTGCAAAAAAATTAGCAAAAGGGTTAGCCTTTGCTAATTTACGAATTTAATTGAATCTTCAATTCAACACGAAATAGTAGTCCGAATATGATGAATGATACCTTAATCGAAAGCTCAGTTTATCAGTATAAATACTGTATACATTTCAACAAAACTTTTTTTGCAAAAAACTTAGCAACGGCTTTAGCCTTTGCTAATTTACGAATTTAATTGAATCTTCAATTCAACACGTAATAGTGGTCCGATTATGATGAGTGATACCTTAATCGAAAGCTCAGTTTATCAGTATAAATACTGTATACATTTCAACAAAACTTTTTTTGCAAAAAACTTAGCAACGGCTTTAGCCTTTGCTAATTTACGAATTTAATTGAATCTTCAATTCAACACGTAATAGTGGTCCGATTATGATGAGTGATACCTTAATCGAAAGCTCAGTTTATCAGTATAAATACTGTATACATTTCAACAAAACTTTTTTTGCAAAAAACTTAGCAACGGCTTTAGCCTTTGCTAATTTACGAATTTAATTGAATCTTCAATTCAACACGTAATAGTGGTCCGATTATGATGAGTGATACCTTAATCGAAAGCTCAGTTTATCAGTATAAATACTGTTATTAAATATGTATACATTTCGACAAACAATTTTTTTGCAAAAAAATAGCAAAGGGGTTAGCCTTTGCTAATTTACGAATTTAATTGATTCTTCAATTCAACACGAAATAGTAGTCCGATTATGATGAGTGATACCTTAATTGAAAGCTCAGTTTATCAGTATAAATACTGTTATTAAATATGTATACATTTCGACAAAAAAATTTTTTGCAAAAAAATTAGCAAAGGGGTTAGCCTTTGCTAATTTACGAATTTAATTGAATCTTCAATTCAACACGAAATAGTAGTCCGATTATGATGAGTGATACCTTAATCGAAAGCTCAGTTTATCAGTATAAATACTGTTATTAAATATGTATACATTTCGACAAAAAATTTTTTGCAAAAAAATTAGCAAAGGGGTTAGCCTTTGCTAATTTACGAATTTAATTGAATCATCAATTCAACACGAAATAGTAGTCCGATTATGATGAGTGATACCTTAATCGAAAGCTCAGTTTATCAGTATAAATACTGTTATTAAATATGTATACATTTCGACAAAAAAAATTTTTGCAAAAAAATTAGCAAAGGGGTTAGCCTTTACGAATTTAATTGAATCTTCAATTCAACACGAAATAGTAGTCCGATTATGATGAGTGATACCTTAATCGAAAGCTCAGTTTATCAGTATAAATACTGTATACATTTCAACAAAACTTTTTTTGCAAAAAACTTAGCAACGGCTTTAGCCTTTGCTAATTTACGAATTTAATTGAATCTTCAATTCAACACGTAATAGTGGTCCGATTATGATGAGTGATACCTTAATCGAAAGCTCAGTTTATCAGTATAAATACTGTATACATTTCAACAAAACTTTTTTTGCAAAAAACTTAGCAACGGCTTTAGCCTTTGCTAATTTACGAATTTAATTGAATCTTCAATTCAACACGTAATAGTGGTCCGATTATGATGAGTGATACCTTAATCGAAAGCTCAGTTTATCAGTATAAATACTGTTATTAAATATGTATACATTTCGACAAACAATTTTTTTGCAAAAAAATAGCAAAGGGGTTAGCCTTTGCTAATTTACGAATTTAATTGATTCTTCAATTCAACACGAAATAGTAGTCCGATTATGATGAGTGATACCTTAATTGAAAGCTCAGTTTATCAGTATAAATACTGTTATTAAATATGTATACATTTCGACAAAAAAATTTTTTGCAAAAAAATTAGCAAAGGGGTTAGCCTTTGCTAATTTACGAATTTAATTGAATCTTCAATTCAACACGAAATAGTAGTCCGATTATGATGAGTGATACCTTAATCGAAAGCTCAGTTTATCAGTATAAATACTGTTATTAAATATGTATACATTTCGACAAAAAATTTTTTGCAAAAAAATTAGCAAAGGGGTTAGCCTTTGCTAATTTACGAATTTAATTGAATCATCAATTCAACACGAAATAGTAGTCCGATTATGATGAGTGATACCTTAATCGAAAGCTCAGTTTATCAGTATAAATACTGTTATTAAATATGTATACATTTCGACAAAAAAAATTTTTGCAAAAAAATTAGCAAAGGGGTTAGCCTTTACGAATTTAATTGAATCTTCAATTCAACACGAAATAGTAGTCCGATTATGATGAGTGATACCTTAATCGAAAGCTCAGTTTATCAGTATAAATACTGTTATTAAATATGTATACATTTCGACAAACAATTTTTTTGCAAAAAAATAGCAAAGGGGTTAGCCTTTGCTAATTTACGAATTTAATTGATTCTTCAATTCAACACGAAATAGTAGTCCGATTATGATGAGTGATACCTTAATTGAAAGCTCAGTTTATCAGTATAAATACTGTTATTAAATATGTATACATTTCGACAAAAAAAATTTTTGCAAAAAAATTAGCAAAGGGGTTAGCCTTTGCTAATTTACGAATTTAATTGAATCTTCAATTCAACACGTAATAGTAGTCCGATTATGATGAGTGATACCTTAATCGAAAGCTCAGTTTATCAGTATAAATACTGTTATTAAATATGTATACATTTCGACAAAAAATTTTTTGCAAAAAAATTAGCAAAGGGGTTAGCCTTTGCTAATTTACGAATTTAATTGATTCTTCAATTCAACACGAAATAGTAGTCCGATTATGATGAGTGATACCTTAATTGAAAGCTCAGTTTATCAGTATAAATACTGTTATTAAATATGTATACATTTCGACAAAAAAAATTTTTGCAAAAAAATTAGCAAAGGGGTTAGCCTTTGCTAATTTACGAATTTAATTGAATCTTCAATTCAACACGTAATAGTAGTCCGATTATGATGAGTGATACCTTTATCGAAAGCTCAGTTTATCAGTATAAATACTGTTATTAAATATGTATACATTTCGACAAAAATTTTTTTTGCAAAAAAATTAGCAAAAGGGTTAGCCTTTGCTAATTTACGAATTTAATTGAATCTTCAATTCAACACGAAATAGTAGTCCGAATATGATGAATGATACCTTAATCGAAAGCTCAGTTTATCAGTATAAATACTGTATACATTTCAACAAAACTTTTTTTGCAAAAAACTTAGCAACGGCTTTAGCCTTTGCTAATTTACGAATTTAATTGAATCTTCAATTCAACACGTAATAGTGGTCCGATTATGATGAGTGATACCTTAATCGAAAGCTCAGTTTATCAGTATAAATACTGTTATTAAATATGTATACATTTCGACAAAAAATTTTTTGCAAAAAAATTAGCAAAGGGGTTAGCCTTTGCTAATTTACGAATTTAATTGAATCTTCAATTCAACACGAAATAGTAGTCCGATTATGATGAGTGATACCTTAATCGAAAGCTCAGTTTATCAGTATAAATACTGTTATTAAATATGTATACATTTCGACAAAAAATTTTTTGCAAAAAAATTAGCAAAAGGGTTAGCCTTTGCTAATTTACGAATTTAATTGAATCATCAATTCAACACGAAATAGTAGTCCGATTATGATGAGTGATACCTTAATCGAAAGCTCAGTTTATCAGTATAAATACTGTTATTAAATATGTATACATTTCGACAAAAAAAATTTTTGCAAAAAAATTAGCAAAGAGGTTAGCCTTTGCTAATTTACGAATTTAATTGAATCTTCAATTCAACACGAAATAGTAGTCCGATTATGATGAGTGATACCTTAATCGAAAGCTCAGTTTATCAGTATAAATACTGTTATTAAATATGTATACATTTCGACAAAAAAATTTTTTGCAAAAAAATTAGCAAAGGGGTTAGCCTTTACGAATTTAATTGAATCTTCAATTCAACACGAAATAGTAGTCCGATTATGATGAGTGATACCTTAATCGAAAGCTCAGTTTATCAGTATAAATACTGTTATTAAATATGTATACATTTCGACAAACAATTTTTTTGCAAAAAAATAGCAAAGGGGTTAGCCTTTGCTAATTTACGAATTTAATTGATTCTTCAATTCAACACGAAATAGTAGTCCGATTATGATGAGTGATACCTTAATTGAAAGCTCAGTTTATCAGTATAAATACTGTTATTAAATATGTATACATTTCGACAAAAAAATTTTTTGTAAAAAAATTAGCAAAGGGGTTAGCCTTTGCTAATTTACGAATTTAATTGAATCTTCAATTCAACACGAAATAGTAGTCCGATTATGATGAGTGATACCTTAATCGAAAGCTCAGTTTATCAGTATAAATACTGTTATTAAATATGTATACATTTCGACAAAAAATTTTTTGCAAAAAAATTAGCAAAGGGGTTAGCCTTTGCTAATTTACGAATTTAATTGAATCATCAATTCAACACGAAATAGTAGTCCGATTATGATGAGTGATACCTTAATCGAAAGCTCAGTTTATCAGTATAAATACTGTTATTAAATATGTATACATTTCGACAAAAAAATTTTTTGCAAAAAAATTAGCAAAGGGTTAGCCTTTGCTAATTTACGAATTTAATTGAATCTTCAATTCAACACGTAATAATGGTCCGATTATGATGAGTGATACCTTAATCGAAAGCTCAGTTTATCAGTATAAATACTGTTATTAAATATGTATACATTTCGACAAAAAATTTTTTTGCAAAAAAATTAGCAAAGGGGTTAGCCTTTACGAATTTAATTGAATCTTCAATTCAACACGTAATAGCGGTCCGATTATGATGAGTGATACCTTAATCGAAAGCTCAGTTTATCAGTATTAATACTGTTATTAAATATGTATACATTTCGACAAAAAAAATTTTTTGCAAAAAAATTAGCAAAGGGGTTAGCCTTTGCTAATTTACGAATTTAATTGAATCTTCAATTCAACACGAAATAGTAGTCCGATTATGATGAGTGATACCTTAATCGAAAGCTCAGTTTATCAGTATTAATACTGTTATTAAATATGTATACATTTCGACAAAAAAAATTGTTTGCAAAAAAATTAGCAAAGGGGTTAGCCTTTGCTAATTTACGAATTTAATTGAATCTTCAATTCAACACGTAATAATGGTCCGATTATGATGAGTTATACCTTAATCGAAAGCTCAGTTTATCAGTATAAATACTGTATACATTTCAACAAAACTTTTTTTTGCAAAAAAATTAGCAAAGGGGTTAGCCTTTGCTAATTTACGAATTTAATTGAATCTTCAATTCAACACGAAATAGTAGTCCGATTATGATGAGTGATACCTTAATCGAAAGCTCAGTTAATAAGTATAAATACTGTATTCATTTCGACAAAAAATTGTTTTGCAAAAAAATTAGCAAAGGGGTTAGCCTTTGCTAATTTACGAATTTAATTGAATCTTCAATTCAACACGAAATAGTAGTCCGATTATGATGAGTGATACCTTAATCGAAAGCTCAGTTTATCAGTATAAATACTGTATACATTTCAACAAAACTTTTTTTTGCAAAAAAATTAGCAAAGGGGTTAGCCTTTGCTAATTTACGAATTTAATTGAATCTTCAATTCAACACGAAATAGTAGTCCGATTATGATGAGTGATACCTTAATCGAAAGCTCAGTTTATCAGTATAAATACTGTTATTAAATATGTATACATTTCGACAAAAAATTTTTTGCAAAAAAATTAGCAAAGGGGTTAGCCTTTGCTAATTTACGAATTTAATTGAATCATCAATTCAACACGAAATAGTAGTCCGATTATGATGAGTGATACCTTAATCGAAAGCTCAGTTTATCAGTATAAATACTGTTATTAAATATGTATACATTTCGACAAAAAAAATTTTTGCAAAAAAATTAGCAAAGGGGTTAGCCTTTGCTAATTTACGAATTTAATTGAATCTTCAATTCAACACGAAATAGTAGTCCGATTATGATGAGTGATACCTTAATCGAAAGCTCAGTTTATCAGTATAAATACTGTTATTAAATATGTATACATTTCGACAAAAAAAATTTTTGCAAAAAAATTAGCAAAGGGGTTAGCCTTTGCTAATTTACGAATTTAATTGAATCTTCAATTCAACACGAAATAGTAGTCCGATTATGATGAGTGATACCTTAATCGAAAGCTCAGTTTATCAGTATAAATACTGTTATTAAATATGTATACATTTCGACAGAAAAAATTTTTGTAAAAAAATTAGCAAAGGGGTTAGCCTTTGCTAATTTACGAATTTAATTGAATCTTCAATTCAACACGAAATAGTAGTCCGATTATGATGAGTGATACCTTAATCGAAAGCTCAGTTTATCAGTATAAATACTGTTATTAAATATGTATACATTTCGACAAAAAAAATTTTTGCAAAAAAATTAGCAAAGGGGTTAGCCTTTGCTAATTTACGAATTTAATTGAATCTTCAATTCAACACGAAATAGTAGTCCGATTATGATGAGTGATACCTTAATCGAAAGCTCAGTTTATCAGTATAAATACTGTTATTAAATATGTATACATTTCGACAAAAAATTTTTTGCAAAAAAATTAGCAAAGGGGTTAGCCTTTGCTAATTTACGAATTTAATTGAATCATCAATTCAACACGAAATAGTAGTCCGATTATGATGAGTGATACCTTAATCGAAAGCTCAGTTTATCAGTATAAATACTGTTATTAAATATGTATACATTTCGATAAAAAAAGTTTTTTGCAAAAAAATTAGCAAAGAGGTTAGCCTTTGCTAATTTACGAATTTAATTGAATCTTCAATTCAACACGTAATAATGGTCCGATTATGATGAGTGATACCTTAATCGAAAGCTCAGTTTATCAGTATAAATACTGTTATTAAATATGTATACATTTCGACAAAAAATTTTTTTGCAAAAAAATTAGCAAAGGGGTTAGCCTTTACGAATTTAATTGAATCTTCAATTCAACACGTAATAGCGGTCCGATTATGATGAGTGATACCTTAATCGAAAGCTCAGTTTATCAGTATTAATACTGTTATTAAATATGTATACATTTCGACAAAAAAAATTTTTTGCAAAAAAATTAGCAAAGGGGTTAGCCTTTGCTAATTTACGAATTTAATTGAATCTTCAATTCAACACGAAACAAAAAAATTAGCAAAGGGGTTAGCCTTTGCTAATTTACGAATTTAATTGAATCTTCAATTCAACACGAAATAGTAGTCCGATTATGATGAGTGATACCTTAATCGAAAGCTCAGTTTATCAGTATAAATACTGTTATTAAATATGTATACATTTCGACAAAAATTTTTGCAAAAAAATTAGCAAAGGGGTTAGCCTTTGCTAATTTACGAATTTAATTGAATCTTCAATTCAACACGAAATAGTAGTCCGATTATGATGAGTGATACCTTAATCGAAAGCTCAGTTTATCAGTATAAATACTGTTATTAAATATGTATACATTTCGACAAAAAAAATTTTTTGCAAAAAAATTAGCAAAGGGGTTAGCCTTTGCTAATTTACGAATTTAATTGAATCTTCAATTCAACACGTAATAATGGTCCGATTATGATGAGTGATACCTTAATCGAAAGCTCAGTTAATAAGTATAAATACTGTTATTAAATATGTATACATTTCGACAAAAAAAATTTTTGCAAAAAAATTAGCAAAGGGGTTAGCCTTTGCTAATTTACGAATTTAATTGAATCTTCAATTCAACACGAAATAGTAGTCCGATTATGATGAGTGATACCTTAATCGAAAGCTCAGTTTATCAGTATAAATACTGTTATTAAATATGTATACATTTCGACAAAAATTTTTGCAAAAAAATTAGCAAAGGGGTTAGCCTTTGCTAATTTACGAATTTAATTGAATCTTCAATTCAACACGAAATAGTAGTCCGATTATGATGAGTGATACCTTAATCGAAAGCTCAGTTTATCAGTATAAATACTGTTATTAAATATGTATACATTTCGACAAAAAAAATTTTTGCAAAAAAATTAGCAAAGGGGTTAGCCTTTGCTAATTTACGAATTTAATTGAATCTTCAATTCAACACGAAATAGTAGTCCGATTATGATGAGTGATACCTTAATCGAAAGCTCAGTTTATCAGTATAAATACTGTTATTAAATATGTATACATTTCGACAAAAAAAATTTTTGCAAAAAAATTAGCAAAGGGGTTAGCCTTTGCTAATTTACGAATTTAATTGAATCTTCAATTCAACACGAAATAGTAGTCCGATTATGATGAGTGATACCTTAATCGAAAGCTCAGTTTATCAGTATAAATACTGTTATTAAATATGTATACATTTAGATAAAAAAAATTGTTTGCAAAAAAATTAGCAAAGGGGTTAGCCTTTGCTAATTTACGAATTTAATTGAATCTTCAATTCAACACGTAATAGTGGTCCGATTATGATGAGTGATACCTTAATCGAAAGCTCAGTTTATCAGTATAAATACTGTTATTAAATATGTATAAATTTCGACAAACAATTTTTTTGCAAAAAAATTAGCAAAGGGGTTAGCCTTTGCTAATTTACGAATTTAATTGAATCTTCAATTCAACACGAAATAGTAGTCCGATTATGATGAGTGATACCTTAATCGAAAGCTCAGTTTATCAGTATAAATACTGTTATTAAATATGTATACATTTCGACAAAAAATTTTTTTGAAAAAAAATTAGCAAAGGGGTTAGCCTTTGCTAATTTACGAATTTAATTGAATCTTCAATTCAACACGAAATAGTAGTCCGATTATGATGAGTGATACCTTAATCGAAAGCTCAGTTTATCAGTATAAATACTGATATTAAATATGTATACATTTCAACAAAAAAAATTTTTGCAAAAAAATTAGCAAAGGGGTTAGCCTTTGCTAATTTACGAATTTAATTGAATCTTCAATTCAACACGAAATAGTAGTCCGATTATGATGAGTGATACCTTAATCGAAAGCTCAGTTTATCAGTATAAATACTGTTATTAAATATGTATACATTTCTACAAAAAATTTATTTGCAAAAAAATTAGCAAAGGGGTTAGTCTTTGCTAATTTACGAATTTAATTGTATCTTCAATTTAACACGTAATAGTGGTCCGATTATGATGAGTGATACCTTAATCGAAAGCTCAGTTTATCAGTATAAATACTGTTATTAAATATGTATACATTTCGACAAAAAAAATTTTTGCAAAAAAATTAGCAAAGGGGTTAGCCTTTGCTAATTTACGAATTTAATTGAATCTTCAATTCAACACGAAATAGTAGTCCGATTATGATGAGTGATACCTTAATCGAAAGCTCAGTTTATCAGTATAAATACTGTTATTAAATATGTATACATTTCGACAAAAAAATTAGCAAAGGGCCTTTGCTAATTTACGAATTTAATTGAATCTTCAATTCAACACGAAATAGTAGTCCGATTATGATGAGTGATACCTTAATCGAAAGCTCAGTTTATCAGTATAAATACTGATATTAAATATGTATACATTTCAACAAAAAAAATTTTTGCAAAAAAATTAGCAAAGGGGTTAGCCTTTGCTAATTTACGAATTTAATTGAATCTTCAATTCAACACGAAATAGTAGTCCGATTATGATGAGTGATACCTTAATCGAAAGCTCAGTTTATCAGTATAAATACTGTTATTAAATATGTATACATTTCTACAAAAAATTTATTTGCAAAAAAATTAGCAAAGGGGTTAGTCTTTGCTAATTTACGAATTTAATTGTATCTTCAATTTAACACGTAATAGTGGTCCGATTATGATGAGTGATACCTTAATCGAAAGCTCAGTTTATCAGTATAAATACTGTTATTAAATATGTATACATTTCGACAAAAAAAATTTTTGCAAAAAAATTAGCAAAGGGGTTAGCCTTTGCTAATTTACGAATTTAATTGAATCTTCAATTCAACACGAAATAGTAGTCCGATTATGATGAGTGATACCTTAATCGAAAGCTCAGTTTATCAGTATAAATACTGTTATTAAATATGTATACATTTCGACAAAAAAATTAGCAAAGGGCCTTTGCTAATTTACGAATTTAATTGAATCTTCAATTCAACACGAAATAGTAGTCCGATTATGATGAGTGATACCTTAATCGAAAGCTCAGTTTATCAGTATAAATACTGTTATTAAATATGTATACATTTCGACAAAAAATTTTTTTGCAAAAAAATTAGCAAAGGGGTTAGTCTTTGCTAATTTACGAATTTAATTGAATCTTCAATTTAACACGTAATAGTGGTCCGATTATGATGAGTGATACCTTAATCGAAAGCTCAGTTTATCAGTATAAATACTGTTATTAAATATGTATACATTTCGACAAAAAATTTTTTTGAAAAAAAATTAGCAAAGGGGTTAGCCTTTGCTAATTTACGAATTTAATTGAATCTTCAATTCAACACGTAATAGTGGTCCGATTATGATGAGTGATACCTTAATCGAAAGCTCAGTTTATCAGTATAAATACTGTTATTAAATATGTATACATTTCGACAAAAAAAATTTTTGTAAAAAAATTAGCAAAGGGGTTAGCCTTTGCTAATTTACGAATTTAATTGAATCTTCAATTCAACACGTAATAGTGGTCCGATTATGATGAGTGATACCTTAATCGAAAGCTCATTTTATCAGTATAAATACTGTTATTAAATATGTATACATTTCGACAAAAAAAATTTTTGCAAAAAAATTAGCAAAGGGGTTAGCCTTTGCTAATTTACGAATTTAATTGAATCTTCAATTCAACACGTAATAGTGGTCCGATTATGATGAGTGATACCTTAATCGAAAGCTCAGTTTATCAGTATAAATACTGTTATTAAATATGTATACATTACGACAAACAATTTTTTTGCGAAAAAAATTTGCAAAGGGGTTAGCCTTTGCTAATTTACGAATTTAATTGAATCTTCAATTCAACACGTAATAGTGGTCCGATTATGATGAGTGATACCTTAATCGAAAGCTCAGTTAATTAGTATAAATACTGTATACATTTCGACAAAAAAATCGTTTGCAAAAAAATTAGCAAAGGGGTTAGCCTTTGCTAATTTACGAATTTAATTGAATCTTCAATTCAACACGTAATAGTGGTCCGATTATGATGAGTGATACCTTAATCGAAAGCTCAGTTTATCAGTATAAATACTGTTATTAAATATGTATACATTACGACAAAAAATTTTGTTGCAAAAAAATTAGCAAAGGGGTTAGCCTTTGCTAATTTACGAATTTAATTGAATCTTCAATTCAACACGAAATAGTGGTCCGATTATGATGAGTGATACCTTAATCGAAAGCTCAGTTTATCAGTATAAATACTGTTATTAAATATGTATAAATTTCAACAAACAATTTTTTTGCAAAAAAATTAGCAAAGGGGTTAGCCTTTGCTAATTTACGAATTTAATTGAATCTTCAATTCAACACGTAATAGTGGTCCGATTATGATGAGTGATACCTTAATCGAAAGCTCAGTTAATTAGTATAAATACTGTATACATTTCGACAAAAAAATCGTTTGCAAAAAAATTAGCAAAGGGGTTAGCCTTTGCTAATTTACGAATTTAATTGAATCTTCAATTCAACACGTAATAGTGGTCCGATTATGATGAGTGATACCTTAATCGAAAGCTCAGTTTATCAGTATAAATACTGTTATTAAATATGTATACATTACGACAAAAAATTTTTTTGCAAAAAAATTAGCAAAGGGGTTAGCCTTTGCTAATTTACGAATTTAATTGAATCTTCAATTCAACACGAAATAGTGGTCCGATTATGATGAGTGATACCTTAATCGAAAGCTCAGTTTATCAGTATAAATACTGTTATTAAATATGTATACATTTCGACAAAAAAAATTTTTGCAAAAAAATTAGCAAAGGGGTTAGCCTTTGCTAATTTACGAATTTAATTGAATCTTCAATTCAACACGAAATAGTAGTCCGATTATGATGAGTGATACCTTAATCGAAAGCTCAGTTTATCAGTATAAATACTGTTATTAAATATGTATACATTTCTACAAAAAATTTTTTTGCAAAAAAATTAGCAAAGGGGTTAGCCTTTGCTAATTTACGAATTTAATTGAATCTTCAATTCAACACGAAATAGTGGTCCGATTATGATGAGTGATACCTTAATCGAAAGCTCAGTTTATCAGTATAAATACTGTTATTAAATATGTATACATTTCGACAAAAAAAATTTTTGCAAAAAAATTAGCAAAGGGGTTAGCCTTTGCTAATTTACGAATTTAATTGAATCTTCAATTCAACACGAAATAGTAGTCCGATTATGATGAGTGATACCTTAATCGAAAGCTCAGTTTATCAGTATAAATACTGTTATTAAATATGTATACATTTCTACAAAAAATTTTTTTGCAAAAAAATTAGCAAAGGGGTTAGTCTTTGCTAATTTACGAATTTAATTGTATCTTCAATTTAACACGTAATAGTGGTCCGATTATGATGAGTGATACCTTAATCGAAAGCTCAGTTTATCAGTATAAATACTGTTATTAAATATGTATACATTTCGACAAAAAAAATTTTTGCAAAAAAATTAGCAAAGGGGTTAGCCTTTGCTAATTTACGAATTTAATTGAATCTTCAATTCAACACGAAATAGTAGTCCGATTATGATGAGTGATACCTTAATCGAAAGCTCAGTTTATCAGTATAAATACTGTTATTAAATATGTATACATTTCTACAAAAAAATTTTTTGCAAAAAAATTAGCAAAGGGGTTAGTCTTTGCTAATTTACGAATTTAATTGTATCTTCAATTTAACACGTAATAGTGGTCCGATTATGATGAGTGATACCTTAATCGAAAGCTCAGTTAATTAGTATAAATACTGTATACATTTCGACAAAAAAATCGTTTGCAAAAAAATTAGCAAAGGGGTTAGCCTTTGCTAATTTACGAATTTAATTGAATCTTCAATTCAACACGTAATAGTGGTCCGATTATGATGAGTGATACCTTAATCGAAAGCTCAGTTTATCAGTATAAATACTGTTATTAAATATGTATACATTACGACAAAAAATTTTTTTGCAAAAAAATTAGCAAAGGGGTTAGCCTTTGCTAATTTACGAATTTAATTGAATCTTCAATTCAACACGAAATAGTGGTCCGATTATGATGAGTGATACCTTAATCGAAAGCTCAGTTTATCAGTATAAATACTGTTATTAAATATGTATAAATTTCGACAAACAATTTTTTTGCAAAAAAATTAGCAAAGGGGTTAGCCTTTGCTAATTTACGAATTTAATTGAATCTTCAATTCAACACGTAATAGTGGTCCGATTATGATGAGTGATACCTTAATCGAAAGCTCAGTTAATTAGTATAAATACTGTATACATTTCGACAAAAAAATCGTTTGCAAAAAAATTAGCAAAGGGGTTAGCCTTTGCTAATTTACGAATTTAATTGAATCTTCAATTCAACACGTAATAGTGGTCCGATTATGATGAGTGATACCTTAATCGAAAGCTCAGTTTATCAGTATAAATACTGTTATTAAATATGTATACATTTCGACAAAAAAATTAGCAAAGGGGTTAGCCTTTGCTAATTTACGAATTTAATTGAATCTTCAATTCAACACGAAATAGTAGTCCGATTATGATGAGTGATACCTTAATCGAAAGCTCAGTTTATCAGTATAAATACTGTTATTAAATATGTATACATTTCTACAAAAAATTTTTTTGCAAAAAAATTAGCAAAGGGGTTAGTCTTTGCTAATTTACGAATTTAATTGTATCTTCAATTTAACACGTAATAGTGGTCCGATTATGATGAGTGATACCTTAATCGAAAGCTCAGTTTATCAGTATAAATACTGTTATTAAATATGTATACATTTCGACAAAAAAATTAGCAAAGGGGTTAGCCTTTGCTAATTTACGAATTTAATTGAATCTTCAATTCAACACGAAATAGTAGTCCGATTATGATGAGTGATACCTTAATCGAAAGCTCAGTTTATCAGTATAAATACTGTTATTAAATATGTATACATTTCGACAAAAAAATTAGCAAAGGGGTTAGCCTTTGCTAATTTACGAATTTAATTGAATCTTCAATTCAACACGAAATAGTAGTCCGATTATGATGAGTGATACCTTAATCGAAAGCTCAGTTTATCAGTATAAATACTGTTATTAAATATGTATACATTTCGACAAAAAAATTAGCAAAGGGGTTAGCCTTTGCTAATTTACGAATTTAATTGAATCTTCAATTCAACACGAAATAGTAGTCCGATTATGATGAGTGATACCTTAATCGAAAGCTCAGTTTATCAGTATAAATACTGTTATTAAATATGTATACATTTCTACAAAAAATTTTTTTGCAAAAAAATTAGCAAAGGGGTTAGTCTTTGCTAATTTACGAATTTAATTGTATCTTCAATTTAACACGTAATAGTGGTCCGATTATGATGAGTGATACCTTAATCGAAAGCTCAGTTTATCAGTATAAATACTGTTATTAAATATGTATACATTTCGACAAAAAAATTAGCAAAGGGGTTAGCCTTTGCTAATTTACGAATTTAATTGAATCTTCAATTCAACACGAAATAGTAGTCCGATTATGATGAGTGATACCTTAATCGAAAGCTCAGTTTATCAGTATAAATACTGTTATTAAATATGTATACATTTCTACAAAAAATTTTTTTGCAAAAAAATTAGCAAAGGGGTTAGTCTTTGCTAATTTACGAATTTAATTGTATCTTCAATTTAACACGTAATAGTGGTCCGATTATGATGAGTGATACCTTAATCGAAAGCTCAGTTTATCAGTATAAATACTGTTATTAAATATGTATACATTTCGACAAAAAAAATTTTTGCAAAAAAATTAGCAAAGGAGTTAGCCTTTGCTAATTTACGAATTTAATTGAATCTTCAATTCAACACGAAATAGTAGTCCGATTATGATGAGTGATACCTTAATCGAAAGCTCAGTTTATCAGTATAAATACTGTTATTAAATATGTATACATTTCGACAAAAAAATTAGCAAAGGGGTTAGCCTTTGCTAATTTACGAATTTAATTGAATCTTCAATTCAACACGAAATAGTAGTCCGATTATGATGAGTGATACCTTAATCGAAAGCTCAGTTTATCAGTATAAATACTGTTATTAAATATGTATACATTTCGACAAAAAAATTAGCAAAGGGGTTAGCCTTTGCTAATTTACGAATTTAATTGAATCTTCAATTCAACACGAAATAGTAGTCCGATTATGATGAGTGATACCTTAATCGAAAGCTCAGTTTATCAGTATAAATACTGTTATTAAATATGTATACATTTCGACAAAAAAATTAGCAAAGGGGTTAGCCTTTGCTAATTTACGAATTTAATTGAATCTTCAATTCAACACGAAATAGTAGTCCGATTATGATGAGTGATACCTTAATCGAAAGCTCAGTTTAACAGTATAAATACTGTTATTAAATATGTATACATTTCTACAAAAAATTTTTTTGCAAAAAAATTAGCAAAGGGGTTAGTCTTTGCTAATTTACGAATTTAATTGTATCTTCAATTTAACACGTAATAGTGGTCCGATTATGATGAGTGATACCTTAATCGAAAGCTCAGTTTATCAGTATAAATACTGTTATTAAATATGTATACATTTCGACAAAAAAATTAGCAAAGGGGTTAGCCTTTGCTAATTTACGAATTTAATTGAATCTTCAATTCAACACGAAATAGTAGTCCGATTATGATGAGTGATACCTTAATCGAAAGCTCAGTTTATCAGTATAAATACTGTTATTAAATATGTATACATTTCGACAAAAAAATTAGCAAAGGGGTTAGCCTTTGCTAATTTACGAATTTAATTGAATCTTCAATTCAACACGAAATAGTAGTCCGATTATGATGAGTGATACCTTAATCGAAAGCTCAGTTTATCAGTATAAATACTGTTATTAAATATGTATACATTTCGACAAAAAAAATTTTTGCAAAAAAATTAGCAAAGGAGTTAGCCTTTGCTAATTTACGAATTTAATTGAATCTTCAATTCAACACGAAATAGTAGTTCGATTATGATGAGTGATACCTTAATCGAAAGCTCAGTTTATCAGTATAAATACTGTTATTAAATATGTATACATTTCGACAAAAAAATTAGCAAAGGGGTTAGCCTTTGCTAATTTACGAATTTAATTGAATCTTCAATTCAACACGAAATAGTAGTCCGATTATGATGAGTGATACCTTAATCGAAAGCTCAGTTTATCAGTATAAATACTGTTATTAAATATGTATACATTTCTACAAAAAATTTGTTTGCAAAAAAATTAGCAAAGGGGTTAGTCTTTGCTAATTTACGAATTTAATTGTATCTTCAATTTAACACGTAATAGTGGTCCGATTATGATGAGTGATACCTTAATCGAAAGCTCAGTTTATCAGTATAAATACTGTTATTAAATATGTATACATTTCGACAAAAAAATTAGCAAAGGGGTTAGCCTTTGCTAATTTACGAATTTAATTGAATCTTCAATTCAACACGAAATAGTAGTCCGATTATGATGAGTGATACCTTAATCGAAAGCTCAGTTTATCAGTATAAATACTGTTATTAAATATGTATACATTTCGACAAAAAAATTAGCAAAGGGGTTAGCCTTTGCTAATTTACGAATTTAATTGAATCTTCAATTCAACACGAAATAGTAGTCCGATTATGATGAGTGATACCTTAATCGAAAGCTCAGTTTATCAGTATAAATACTGTTATTAAATATGTATACATTTCTACAAAAAATTTTTTTGCAAAAAAATTAGCAAAGGGGTTAGTCTTTGCTAATTTACGAATTTAATTGTATCTTCAATTTAACACGTAATAGTGGTCCGATTATGATGAGTGATACCTTAATCGAAAGCTCAGTTTATCAGTATAAATACTGTTATTAAATATGTATACATTTCGACAAAAAAAATTTTTGCAAAAAAATTAGCAAAGGAGTTAGCCTTTGCTAATTTACGAATTTAATTGAATCTTCAATTCAACACGAAATAGTAGTCCGATTATGATGAGTGATACCTTAATCGAAAGCTCAGTTTATCAGTATAAATACTGTTATTAAATATGTATACATTTCGACAAAAAAATTAGCAAAGGGGTTAGCCTTTGCTAATTTACGAATTTAATTGAATCTTCAATTCAACACGAAATAGTAGTCCGATTATGATGAGTGATACCTTAATCGAAAGCTCAGTTTATCAGTATAAATACTGTTATTAAATATGTATACATTTCGACAAAAAAATTAGCAAAGGGGTTAGCCTTTGCTAATTTACGAATTTAATTGAATCTTCAATTCAACACGAAATAGTAGTCCGATTATGATGAGTGATACCTTAATCGAAAGCTCAGTTTATCAGTATAAATACTGTTATTAAATATGTATACATTTCGACAAAAAAATTAGCAAAGGGGTTAGCCTTTGCTAATTTACGAATTTAATTGAATCTTCAATTCAACACGAAATAGTAGTCCGATTATGATGAGTGATACCTTAATCGAAAGCTCAGTTTATCAGTATAAATACTGTTATTAAATATGTATACATTTCGACAAAAAAATTAGCAAAGGGGTTAGCCTTTGCTAATTTACGAATTTAATTGAATCTTCAATTCAACACGAAATAGTAGTCCGATTATGATGAGTGATACCTTAATCGAAAGCTCAGTTTATCAGTATAAATACTGTTATTAAATATGTATACATTTCTACAAAAAAAATTTTTGCAAAAAAATTAGCAAAGGGGTTAGTCTTTGCTAATTTACGAATTTAATTGTATCTTCAATTTAACACGTAATAGTGGTCCGATTATGATGAGTGATACCTTAATCGAAAGCTCAGTTTATCAGTATAAATACTGTTATTAAATATGTATACATTTCGGCAAAAAAATTAGCAAAGGGGTTAGCCTTTGCTAATTTACGAATTTAATTGAATCTTCAATTCAACACGAAATAGTAGTCCGATTATGATGAGTGATACCTTAATCGAAAGCTCAGTTTATCAGTATAAATACTGTTATTAAATATGTATACATTTCTACAAAAAAAATTTTTGCAAAAAAATTAGCAAAGGGGTTAGTCTTTGCTAATTTACGAATTTAATTGTATCTTCAATTTAACACGTAATAGTGGTCCGATTATGATGAGTGATACCTTAATCGAAAGCTCAGTTTATCAGTATAAATACTGTTATTAAATATGTATACATTTCGACAAAAAAATTAGCAAAGGGGTTAGCCTTTGCTAATTTACGAATTTAATTGAATCTTCAATTCAACACGAAATAGTAGTCCGATTATGATGAGTGATACCTTAATCGAAAGCTCAGTTTATCAGTATAAATACTGTTATTAAATATGTATACATTTCTACAAAAAATTTTTTTGCAAAAAAATTAGCAAAGGGGTTAGCCTTTGCTAATTTACGAATTTAATTGTATCTTCAATTTAACACGTAATAGTGGTCCGATTATGATGAGTGATACCTTAATCGAAAGCTCAGTTTATCAGTATAAATACTGTTATTAAATATGTATACATTTCGACAAAAAAAATTTTTGCAAAAAAATTAGCAAAGGAGTTAGCCTTTGCTAATTTACGAATTTAATTGAATCTTCAATTCAACACGAAATAGTAGTCCGATTATGATGAGTGATACCTTAATCGAAAGCTCAGTTTATCAGTATAAATACTGTTATTAAATATGTATACATTTCGACAAAAAAATTAGCAAAGGGGTTAGCCTTTGCTAATTTACGAATTTAATTGAATCTTCAATTCAACACGAAATAGTAGTCCGATTATGATGAGTGATACCTTAATCGAAAGCTCAGTTTATCAGTATAAATACTGTTATTAAATATGTATACATTTCTACAAAAAAAATTTTTGCAAAAAAATTAGCAAAGGGGTTAGTCTTTGCTAATTTACGAATTTAATTGTATCTTCAATTTAACACGTAATAGTGGTCCGATTATGATGAGTGATACCTTAATCGAAAGCTCAGTTTATCAGTATAAATACTGTTATTAAATATGTATACATTTCGACAAAAAAATTAGCAAAGGGGTTAGCCTTTGCTAATTTACGAATTTAATTGAATCTTCAATTCAACACGAAATAGTAGTCCGATTATGATGAGTGATACCTTAATCGAAAGCTCAGTTTATCAGTATAAATACTGTTATTAAATATGTATACATTTCGACAAAAAAATTAGCAAAGGGGTTAGCCTTTGCTAATTTACGAATTTAATTGAATCTTCAATTCAACACGAAATAGTAGTCCGATTATGATGAGTGATACCTTAATCGAAAGCTCAGTTTATCAGTATAAATACTGTTATTAAATATGTATACATTTCGACAAAAAAATTAGCAAAGGGGTTAGCCTTTGCTAATTTACGAATTTAATTGAATCTTCAATTCAACACGAAATAGTAGTCCGATTATGATGAGTGATACCTTAATCGAAAGCTCAGTTTATCAGTATAAATACTGTTATTAAATATGTATACATTTCTACAAAAAATTTTTTTGCAAAAAAATTAGCAAAGGGGTTAGTCTTTGCTAATTTACGAATTTAATTGTATCTTCAATTTAACACGTAATAGTGGTCCGATTATGATGAGTGATACCTTAATCGAAAGCTCAGTTTATCAGTATAAATACTGTTATTAAATATGTATACATTTCGACTAAAAAATTAGCAAAGGGGTTAGCCTTTGCTAATTTACGAATTTAATTGAATCTTCAATTCAACACGAAATAGTAGTCCGATTATGATGAGTGATACCTTAATCGAAAGCTCAGTTTATCAGTATAAATACTGTTATTAAATATGTATACATTTCTACAAAAAAATTTTTTGCAAAAAAATTAGCAAAGGGGTTAGTCTTTGCTAATTTACGAATTTAATTGTATCTTCAATTTAACACGTAATAGTGGTCCGATTATGATGAGTGATACCTTAATCGAAAGCTCAGTTTATCAGTATAAATACTGTTATTAAATATGTATACATTTCGACAAAAAAATTAGCAAAGGGGTTAGCCTTTGCTAATTTACGAATTTAATTGAATCTTCAATTCAACACGAAATAGTAGTCCGATTATGATGAGTGATACCTTAATCGAAAGCTCAGTTTATCAGTATAAATACTGTTATTAAATATGTATACATTTCTACAAAAAATTTTTTTGCAAAAAAATTAGCAAAGGGGTTAGTCTTTGCTAATTTACGAATTTAATTGTATCTTCAATTTAACACGTAATAGTGGTCCGATTATGATGAGTGATACCTTAATCGAAAGCTCAGTTTATCAGTATAAATACTGTTATTAAATATGTATACATTTCGACAAAAAAAATTTTTGCAAAAAAATTAGCAAAGGAGTTAGCCTTTGCTAATTTACGAATTTAATTGAATCTTCAATTCAACACGAAATAGTAGTCCGATTATGATGAGTGATACCTTAATCGAAAGCTCAGTTTATCAGTATAAATACTGTTATTAAATATGTATACATTTCGACAAAAAAATTAGCAAAGGGGTTAGCCTTTGCTAATTTACGAATTTAATTGAATCTTCAATTCAACACGAAATAGTAGTCCGATTATGATGAGTGATACCTTAATCGAAAGCTCAGTTTATCAGTATAAATACTGTTATTAAATATGTATACATTTCGACAAAAAAAATTTTTGCAAAAAAATTAGCAAAGGGGTTAGCCTTTGCTAATTTACGAATTTAATTGAATCTTCAATTCAACACGTAATAGTGGTCCGATTATGATGAGTGATACCTTAATCGAAAGCTCATTTTATCAGTATAAATACTGTTATTAAATATGTATACATTTCGACAAAAAAAATTTTTGCAAAAAAATTAGCAAAGGGGTTAGCCTTTGCTAATTTACGAATTTAATTGAATCTTCAATTCAACACGTAATAGTGGTCCGATTATGATGAGTGATACCTTAATCGAAAGCTCAGTTTATCAGTATAAATACTGTTATTAAATATGTATACATTACGACAAACAATTTTTTTGCAAAAAAATTAGCAAAGGGGTTAGCCTTTGCTAATTTACGAATTTAATTGAATCTTCAATTCAACACGTAATAGTGGTCCGATTATGATGAGTGATACCTTAATCGAAAGCTCAGTTAATTAGTATAAATACTGTATACATTTCGACAAAAAAATCGTTTGCAAAAAAATTAGCAAAGGGGTTAGCCTTTGCTAATTTACGAATTTAATTGAATCTTCAATTCAACACGTAATAGTGGTCCGATTATGATGAGTGATACCTTAATCGAAAGCTCAGTTTATCAGTATAAATACTGTTATTAAATATGTATACATTACGACAAAAAATTTTTTTGCAAAAAAATTAGCAAAGGGGTTAGCCTTTGCTAATTTACGAATTTAATTGAATCTTCAATTCAACACGAAATAGTGGTCCGATTATGATGAGTGATACCTTAATCGAAAGCTCAGTTTATCAGTATAAATACTGTTATTAAATATGTATAAATTTAGACAAACAATTTTTTTGCAAAAAAATTAGCAAAGGGGTTAGCCTTTGCTAATTTACGAATTTAATTGAATCTTCAATTCAACACGTAATAGTGGTCCGATTATGATGAGTGATACCTTAATCGAAAGCTCAGTTAATTAGTATAAATACTGTATACATTTCGACAAAAAAATTGTTTGCAAAAAAATTAGCAAAGGGGTTAGCCTTTGCTAATTTACGAATTTAATTGAATCTTCAATTCAACACGTAATAGTGGTCCGATTATGATGAGTGATACCTTAATCGAAAGCTCAGTTTATCAGTATAAATACTGTTATTAAATATGTATACATTTCGACAAAAAAATTAGCAAAGGGGTTAGCCTTTGCTAATTTACGAATTTAATTGAATCTTCAATTCAACACGAAATAGTAGTCCGATTATGATGAGTGATACCTTAATCGAAAGCTCAGTTTATCAGTATAAATACTGTTATTAAATATGTATACATTTCGACAAAAAAATTAGCAAAGGGGTTAGCCTTTGCTAATTTACGAATTTAATTGAATCTTCAATTCAACACGAAATAGTAGTCCGATTATGATGAGTGATACCTTAATCGAAAGCTCAGTTTATCAGTATAAATACTGTTATTAAATATGTATACATTTCGACAAAAAAATTAGCAAAGGGGTTAGCCTTTGCTAATTTACGAATTTAATTGAATCTTCAATTCAACACGAAATAGTAGTCCGATTATGATGAGTGATACCTTAATCGAAAGCTCAGTTTATCAGTATAAATACTGTTATTAAATATGTATACATTTCTACAAAAAATTTTTTTGCAAAAAAATTAGCAAAGGGGTTAGTCTTTGCTAATTTACGAATTTAATTGTATCTTCAATTTAACACGTAATAGTGGTCCGATTATGATGAGTGATACCTTAATCGAAAGCTCAGTTTATCAGTATAAATACTGTTATTAAATATGTATACATTTCGACAAAAAAATTAGCAAAGGGGTTAGCCTTTGCTAATTTACGAATTTAATTGAATCTTCAATTCAACACGAAATAGTAGTCCGATTATGATGAGTGATACCTTAATCGAAAGCTCAGTTTATCAGTATAAATACTGTTATTAAATATGTATACATTTCTACAAAAAAATTTTTTGCAAAAAAATTAGCAAAGGGGTTAGTCTTTGCTAATTTACGAATTTAATTGTATCTTCAATTTAACACGTAATAGTGGTCCGATTATGATGAGTGATACCTTAATCGAAAGCTCAGTTTATCAGTATAAATACTGTTATTAAATATGTATACATTTCGACAAAAAAATTAGCAAAGGGGTTAGCCTTTGCTAATTTACGAATTTAATTGAATCTTCAATTCAACACGAAATAGTAGTCCGATTATGATGAGTGATACCTTAATCGAAAGCTCAGTTTATCAGTATAAATACTGTTATTAAATATGTATACATTTCTACAAAAAATTTTTTTGCAAAAAAATTAGCAAAGGGGTTAGCCTTTGCTAATTTACGAATTTAATTGTATCTTCAATTTAACACGTAATAGTGGTCCGATTATGATGAGTGATACCTTAATCGAAAGCTCAGTTTATCAGTATAAATACTGTTATTAAATATGTATACATTTCGACAAAAAAAATTTTTGCAAAAAAATTAGCAAAGGAGTTAGCCTTTGCTAATTTACGAATTTAATTGAATCTTCAATTCAACACGAAATAGTAGTCCGATTATGATGAGTGATACCTTAATCGAAAGCTCAGTTTATCAGTATAAATACTGTTATTAAATATGTATACATTTCGACAAAAAAATTAGCAAAGGGGTTAGCCTTTGCTAATTTACGAATTTAATTGAATCTTCAATTCAACACGAAATAGTAGTCCGATTATGATGAGTGATACCTTAATCGAAAGCTCAGTTTATCAGTATAAATACTGTTATTAAATATGTATACATTTCTACAAAAAAATTTTTTGCAAAAAAATTAGCAAAGGGGTTAGTCTTTGCTAATTTACGAATTTAATTGTATCTTCAATTTAACACGTAATAGTGGTCCGATTATGATGAGTGATACCTTAATCGAAAGCTCAGTTTATCAGTATAAATACTGTTATTAAATATGTATACATTTCGACAAAAAAATTAGCAAAGGGGTTAGCCTTTGCTAATTTACGAATTTAATTGAATCTTCAATTCAACACGAAATAGTAGTCCGATTATGATGAGTGATACCTTAATCGAAAGCTCAGTTTATCAGTATAAATACTGTTATTAAATATGTATACATTTCGATAAAAAAATTAGCAAAGGGGTTAGCCTTTGCTAATTTACGAATTTAATTGAATCTTCAATTCAACACGAAATAGTAGTCCGATTATGATGAGTGATACCTTAATCGAAAGCTCTGTTTATCAGTATAAATACTGTTATTAAATATGTATACATTTCTACAAAAAAATTTTTTGCAAAAAAATTAGCAAAGGGGTTAGTCTTTGCTAATTTACGAATTTAATTGTATCTTCAATTTAACACGTAATAGTGGTCCGATTATGATGAGTGATACCTTAATCGAAAGCTCAGTTTATCAGTATAAATACTGTTATTAAATATGTATACATTTCGACAAAAAAATTAGCAAAGGGGTTAGCCTTTGCTAATTTACGAATTTAATTGAATCTTCAATTCAACACGAAATAGTAGTCCGATTATGATGAGTGATACCTTAATCGAAAGCTCAGTTTATCAGTATAAATACTGTTATTAAATATGTATACATTTCGACAAAAAAATTAGCAAAGGGGTTAGCCTTTGCTAATTTACGAATTTAATTGAATCTTCAATTCAACACGAAATAGTAGTCCGATTATGATGAGTGATACCTTAATCGAAAGCTCAGTTTATCAGTATAAATACTGTTATTAAATATGTATACATTTCTACAAAAAATTTTTTTGCAAAAAAATTAGCAAAGGGGTTAGTCTTTGCTAATTTACGAATTTAATTGTATCTTCAATTTAACACGTAATAGTGGTCCGATTATGATGAGTGATACCTTAATCGAAAGCTCAGTTTATCAGTATAAATACTGTTATTAAATATGTATACATTTCGACAAAAAAAATTTTTGCAAAAAAATTAGCAAAGGAGTTAGCCTTTGCTAATTTACGAATTTAATTGAATCTTCAATTCAACACGAAATAGTAGTCCGATTATGATGAGTGATACCTTAATCGAAAGCTCAGTTTATCAGTATAAATACTGTTATTAAATATGTATACATTTCGACAAAAAAATTAGCAAAGGGGTTAGCCTTTGCTAATTTACGAATTTAATTGAATCTTCAATTCAACACGAAATAGTAGTCCGATTATGATGAGTGATACCTTAATCGAAAGCTCAGTTTATCAGTATAAATACTGTTATTAAATATGTATACATTTCGACAAAAAAATTAGCAAAGGGGTTAGCCTTTGCTAATTTACGAATTTAATTGAATCTTCAATTCAACACGAAATAGTAGTCCGATTATGATGAGTGATACCTTAATCGAAAGCTCAGTTTATCAGTATAAATACTGTTATTAAATATGTATACATTTCGACAAAAAATTTTTTTGCAAAAAAATTAGCAAAGGGGTTAGTCTTTGCTAATTTACGAATTTAATTGTATCTTCAATTTAACACGTAATAGTGGTCCGATTATGATGAGTGATACCTTAATCGAAAGCTCAGTTTATCAGTATAAATACTGTTATTAAATATGTATACATTTCGACAAAAAAATTAGCAAAGGGGTTAGCCTTTGCTAATTTACGAATTTAATTGAATCTTCAATTCAACACGAAATAGTAGTCCGATTATGATGAGTGATACCTTAATCGAAAGCTCAGTTTATCAGTATAAATACTGTTATTAAATATGTATACATTTCGACAAAAAAATTAGCAAAGGGGTTAGCCTTTGCTAATTTACGAATTTAATTGAATCTTCAATTCAACACGAAATAGTAGTCCGATTATGATGAGTGATACCTTAATCGAAAGCTCAGTTTATCAGTATAAATACTGTTATTAAATATGTATACATTTCTACAAAAAATTTTTTTGCAAAAAAATTAGCAAAGGGGTTAGTCTTTGCTAATTTACGAATTTAATTGTATCTTCAATTTAACACGTAATAGTGGTCCGATTATGATGAGTGATACCTTAATCGAAAGCTCAGTTTATCAGTATAAATACTGTTATTAAATATGTATACATTTCGACAAAAAAAATTTTTGCAAAAAAATTAGCAAAGGAGTTAGCCTTTGCTAATTTACGAATTTAATTGAATCTTCAATTCAACACGAAATAGTAGTCCGATTATGATGAGTGATACCTTAATCGAAAGCTCAGTTTATCAGTATAAATACTGTTATTAAATATGTATACATTTCGACAAAAAAATTAGCAAAGGGGTTAGCCTTTGCTAATTTACGAATTTAATTGAATCTTCAATTCAACACGAAATAGTAGTCCGATTATGATGAGTGATACCTTAATCGAAAGCTCAGTTTATCAGTATAAATACTGTTATTAAATATGTATACATTTCGACAAAAAATTTTTTTGCAAAAAAATTAGCAAAGGGGTTAGTCTTTGCTAATTTACGAATTTAATTGTATCTTCAATTTAACACGTAATAGTGGTCCGATTATGATGAGTGATACCTTAATCGAAAGCTCAGTTTATCAGTATAAATACTGTTATTAAATATGTATACATTTCGACAAAAAAATTAGCAAAGGGGTTAGCCTTTGCTAATTTACGAATTTAATTGAATCTTCAATTCAACACGAAATAGTAGTCCGATTATGATGAGTGATACCTTAATCGAAAGCTCAGTTTATCAGTATAAATACTGTTATTAAATATGTATACATTTCTACAAAAAATTGTTTTGCAAAAAAATTAGCAAAGGGGTTAGTCTTTGCTAATTTACGAATTTAATTGTATCTTCAATTTAACACGTAATAGTGGTCCGATTATGATGAGTGATACCTTAATCGAAAGCTCAGTTTATCAGTATAAATACTGTTATTAAATATGTATACATTTCGACAAAAAAATTAGCAAAGGGGTTAGCCTTTGCTAATTTACGAATTTAATTGAATCTTCAATTCAACACGAAATAGTAGTCCGATTATGATGAGTGATACCTTAATCGAAAGCTCAGTTTATCAGTATAAATACTGTTATTAAATATGTATACATTTCTCCAAAAAATTTTTTTGCAAAAAAATTAGCAAAGGGGTTAGTCTTTGCTAATTTACGAATTTAATTGTATCTTCAATTTAACACGTAATAGTGGTCCGATTATGATGAGTGATACCTTAATCGAAAGCTCAGTTTATCAGTATAAATACTGTTATTAAATATGTATACATTTCGACAAAAAAATTAGCAAAGGGGTTAGCCTTTGCTAATTTACGAATTTAATTGAATCTTCAATTCAACACGAAATAGTAGTCCGATTATGATGAGTGATACCTTAATCGAAAGCTCAGTTTATCAGTATAAATACTGTTATTAAATATGTATACATTTCGACAAAAAAATTAGCAAAGGGGTTAGCCTTTGCTAATTTACGAATTTAATTGAATCTTCAATTCAACACGAAATAGTAGTCCGATTATGATGAGTGATACCTTAATCGAAAGCTCAGTTTATCAGTATAAATACTGTTATTAAATATGTATACATTTCGACAAAAAAAATTTTTGCAAAAAAATTAGCAAAGGGGTTAGCCTTTGCTAATTTACGAATTTAATTGAATCTTCAATTCAACACGTAATAGTGGTCCGATTATGATGAGTGATACCTTAATCGAAAGCTCAGTTAATTAGTATAAATACTGTATACATTTCGACAAAAAAATCGTTTGCAAAAAAATTAGCAAAGGGGTTAGCCTTTGCTAATTTACGAATTTAATTGAATCTTCAATTCAACACGTAATAGTGGTCCGATTATGATGAGTGATACCTTAATCGAAAGCTCAGTTTATCAGTATAAATACTGTTATTAAATATGTATACATTACGACAAAAAATTTTTTTGCAAAAAAATTAGCAAAGGGGTTAGCCTTTGCTAATTTACGAATTTAATTGAATCTTCAATTCAACACGAAATAGTGGTCCGATTATGATGAGTGATACCTTAATCGAAAGCTCAGTTTATCAGTATAAATACTGTTATTAAATATGTATAAATTTAGACAAACAATTTTTTTGCAAAAAAATTAGCAAAGGGGTTAGTCTTTGCTAATTTACGAATTTAATTGAATCTTCAATTCAACACGTAATAGTGGTCCGATTATGATGAGTGATACCTTAATCGAAAGCTCAGTTTATCAGTATAAATACTGTTATTAAATATGTATACATTTCGACAAACAATTTTTTTGCAAAAAAATTAGCAAAGGGGTTAGCCTTTGCTAATTTACGAATTTAATTGAATCTTCAATTCAACACGTAATAGTGGTCCGATTATGATGAGTGATACCTTAATCGAAAGCTCAGTTAATTAGTATAAATACTGTATACATTTCGACAAAAAAATCGTTTGCAAAAAAATTAGCAAAGGGGTTAGCCTTTGCTAATTTACGAATTTAATTGAATCTTCAATTCAACACGTAATAGTGGTCCGATTATGATGAGTGATACCTTAATCGAAAGCTCAGTTTATCAGTATAAATACTGTTATTAAATATGTATACATTACGACAAAAAATTTTTTTGCAAAAAAATTAGCAAAGGGGTTAGCCTTTGCTAATTTACGAATTTAATTGAATCTTCAATTCAACACGTAATAGTGGTCCGATTATGATGAGTGATACCTTAATCGAAAGCTCAGTTAATTAGTATAAATACTGTATACATTTCGACAAAAAAATTGTTTGCAAAAAAATTAGCAAAGGGGTTAGCCTTTGCTAATTTACGAATTTAATTGAATCTTCAATTCAACACGTAATAGTGGTCCGATTATGATGAGTGATACCTTAATCGAAAGCTCAGTTTATCAGTATAAATACTGTTATTAAATATGTATAAATTTTGACAAACAATTTTTTTGCAAAAAAATTAGCAAAGGGGTTAGCCTTTGCTAATTTACGAATTTAATTGAATCTTCAATTCAACACGTAATAGTGGTCCGATTATGATGAGTGATACCTTAATCGAAAGCTCAGTTTATCAGTATAAATACTGTTATTAAATATGTATAAATTTCGACAAACAATTTTTTTGCAAAAAAATTAGCAAAGGGGTTAGTTAGCCTTTGCTAATTTACGAATTTAATTGAATCTTCAATTCAACACGAAATAGTAGTCCGATTATGATGAGTGATACCTTAATCGAAAGCTCAGTTTATCAGTATAAATACTGTTATTAAATATGTATACATTTCGACAAAAAAAATTTTTGCAAAAAAATTAGCAAAGGGGTTAGCCTTTGCTAATTTACGAATTTAATTGAATCTTCAATTCAACACGTAATAGTGGTCCGATTATGATGAGTGATACCTTAATCGAAAGCTCAGTTTATCAGTATAAATACTGTTATTAAATATGTATAAATTTCGGCAAACAATTTTTTTGCAAAAAAATTAGCAAAGGGGTTAGCCTTTGCTAATTTACGAATTTAATTGAATCTTCAATTCAACACGTAATAGTGGTCCTATTATGATGAGTGATACCTTAATCGAAAGCTCAGTTAATTAGTATAAATACTGTATACATTTCGACAAAAAGTCGTTTGCAAAAAAATTAGCAAAGGGGTTAGACTTTGCTAATTTACGAATTTAATTGAATCTTCAATTCAACACGTAATAGTGGTCCGATTATGATGAGTGATACCTTAATCGAAAGCTCAGTTTATCAGTATAAATACTGTTATTAAATATGTATACATTTCGACAAAAAAAATTTTTGCAAAAAAATTAGCAAAGGAGTTAGCCTTTGCTAATTTACGAATTTAATTGAATCTTCAATTCAACACGTAATAGTGGTCCTATTATGATGAGTGATACCTTAATCGAAAGCTCAGTTAATTAGTATAAATACTGTATACATTTCGACAAAAAGTCGTTTGCAAAAAAATTAGCAAAGGGGTTAGACTTTGCTAATTTACGAATTTAATTGAATCTTCAATTCAACACGTAATAGTGGTCCGATTATGATGAGTGATACCTTAATCGAAAGCTCAGTTTATCAGTATAAATACTGTTATTAAATATGTATACATTTCGACAAAAAAAATTTTTGCAAAAAAATTAGCAAAGGAGTTAGCCTTTGCTAATTTACGAATTTAATTGAATCTTCAATTCAACACGTAATAGTGGTCCTATTATGATGAGTGATACCTTAATCGAAAGCTCAGTTAATTAGTATAAATACTGTATACATTTCGACAAAAAGTCGTTTGCAAAAAAATTAGCAAAGGGGTTAGACTTTGCTAATTTACGAATTTAATTGAATCTTCAATTCAACACGTAATAGTGGTCCGATTATGATGAGTGATACCTTAATCGAAAGCTCAGTTTATCAGTATAAATACTGTTATTAAATATGTATACATTTCGACAAAAAAAATTTTTGCAAAAAAATTAGCAAAGGAGTTAGCCTTTGCTAATTTACGAATTTAATTGAATCTTCAATTCAACACGTAATAGTGGTCCTATTATGATGAGTGATACCTTAATCGAAAGCTCAGTTAATTAGTATAAATACTGTATACATTTCGACAAAAAGTCGTTTGCAAAAAAATTAGCAAAGGGGTTAGACTTTGCTAATTTACGAATTTAATTGAATCTTCAATTCAACACGTAATAGTGGTCCGATTATGATGAGTGATACCTTAATCGAAAGCTCAGTTTATCAGTATAAATACTGTTATTAAATATGTATACATTTCGACAAAAAAAATTTTTGCAAAAAAATTAGCAAAGGAGTTAGCCTTTGCTAATTTACGAATTTAATTGAATCTTCAATTCAACACGTAATAGTGGTCCTATTATGATGAGTGATACCTTAATCGAAAGCTCAGTTAATTAGTATAAATACTGTATACATTTCGACAAAAAGTCGTTTGCAAAAAAATTAGCAAAGGGGTTAGACTTTGCTAATTTACGAATTTAATTGAATCTTCAATTCAACACGTAATAGTGGTCCGATTATGATGAGTGATACCTTAATCGAAAGCTCAGTTTATCAGTATAAATACTGTTATTAAATATGTATACATTTCGACAAAAAAAATTTTTGCAAAAAAATTAGCAAAGGAGTTAGCCTTTGCTAATTTACGAATTTAATTGAATCTTCAATTCAACACGTAATAGTGGTCCTATTATGATGAGTGATACCTTAATCGAAAGCTCAGTTAATTAGTATAAATACTGTATACATTTCGACAAAAAGTCGTTTGCAAAAAAATTAGCAAAGGGGTTAGACTTTGCTAATTTACGAATTTAATTGAATCTTCAATTCAACACGTAATAGTGGTCCGATTATGATGAGTGATACCTTAATCGAAAGCTCAGTTTATCAGTATAAATACTGTTATTAAATATGTATACATTTCGACAAAAAAAATTTTTGCAAAAAAATTAGCAAAGGAGTTAGCCTTTGCTAATTTACGAATTTAATTGAATCTTCAATTCAACACGTAATAGTGGTCCTATTATGATGAGTGATACCTTAATCGAAAGCTCAGTTAATTAGTATAAATACTGTATACATTTCGACAAAAAGTCGTTTGCAAAAAAATTAGCAAAGGGGTTAGACTTTGCTAATTTACGAATTTAATTGAATCTTCAATTCAACACGTAATAGTGGTCCGATTATGATGAGTGATACCTTAATCGAAAGCTCAGTTTATCAGTATAAATACTGTTATTAAATATGTATACATTTCGACAAAAAAAATTTTTGCAAAAAAATTAGCAAAGGAGTTAGCCTTTGCTAATTTACGAATTTAATTGAATCTTCAATTCAACACGTAATAGTGGTCCTATTATGATGAGTGATACCTTAATCGAAAGCTCAGTTAATTAGTATAAATACTGTATACATTTCGACAAAAAGTCGTTTGCAAAAAAATTAGCAAAGGGGTTAGACTTTGCTAATTTACGAATTTAATTGAATCTTCAATTCAACACGTAATAGTGGTCCGATTATGATGAGTGATACCTTAATCGAAAGCTCAGTTTATCAGTATAAATACTGTTATTAAATATGTATACATTTCGACAAAAAAAATTTTTGCAAAAAAATTAGCAAAGGAGTTAGCCTTTGCTAATTTACGAATTTAATTGAATCTTCAATTCAACACGTAATAGTGGTCCTATTATGATGAGTGATACCTTAATCGAAAGCTCAGTTAATTAGTATAAATACTGTATACATTTCGACAAAAAGTCGTTTGCAAAAAAATTAGCAAAGGGGTTAGACTTTGCTAATTTACGAATTTAATTGAATCTTCAATTCAACACGTAATAGTGGTCCGATTATGATGAGTGATACCTTAATCGAAAGCTCAGTTTATCAGTATAAATACTGTTATTAAATATGTATACATTTCGACAAAAAAAATTTTTGCAAAAAAATTAGCAAAGGAGTTAGCCTTTGCTAATTTACGAATTTAATTGAATCTTCAATTCAACACGTAATAGTGGTCCTATTATGATGAGTGATACCTTAATCGAAAGCTCAGTTAATTAGTATAAATACTGTATACATTTCGACAAAAAGTCGTTTGCAAAAAAATTAGCAAAGGGGTTAGACTTTGCTAATTTACGAATTTAATTGAATCTTCAATTCAACACGTAATAGTGGTCCGATTATGATGAGTGATACCTTAATCGAAAGCTCAGTTTATCAGTATAAATACTGTTATTAAATATGTATACATTTCGACAAAAAAAATTTTTGCAAAAAAATTAGCAAAGGAGTTAGCCTTTGCTAATTTACGAATTTAATTGAATCTTCAATTCAACACGTAATAGTGGTCCTATTATGATGAGTGATACCTTAATCGAAAGCTCAGTTAATTAGTATAAATACTGTATACATTTCGACAAAAAGTCGTTTGCAAAAAAATTAGCAAAGGGGTTAGACTTTGCTAATTTACGAATTTAATTGAATCTTCAATTCAACACGTAATAGTGGTCCGATTATGATGAGTGATACCTTAATCGAAAGCTCAGTTTATCAGTATAAATACTGTTATTAAATATGTATACATTTCGACAAAAAAAATTTTTGCAAAAAAATTAGCAAAGGAGTTAGCCTTTGCTAATTTACGAATTTAATTGAATCTTCAATTCAACACGTAATAGTGGTCCTATTATGATGAGTGATACCTTAATCGAAAGCTCAGTTAATTAGTATAAATACTGTATACATTTCGACAAAAAGTCGTTTGCAAAAAAATTAGCAAAGGGGTTAGACTTTGCTAATTTACGAATTTAATTGAATCTTCAATTCAACACGTAATAGTGGTCCGATTATGATGAGTGATACCTTAATCGAAAGCTCAGTTTATCAGTATAAATACTGTTATTAAATATGTATACATTTCGACAAAAAAAATTTTTGCAAAAAAATTAGCAAAGGAGTTAGCCTTTGCTAATTTACGAATTTAATTGAATCTTCAATTCAACACGTAATAGTGGTCCTATTATGATGAGTGATACCTTAATCGAAAGCTCAGTTAATTAGTATAAATACTGTATACATTTCGACAAAAAGTCGTTTGCAAAAAAATTAGCAAAGGGGTTAGACTTTGCTAATTTACGAATTTAATTGAATCTTCAATTCAACACGTAATAGTGGTCCGATTATGATGAGTGATACCTTAATCGAAAGCTCAGTTTATCAGTATAAATACTGTTATTAAATATGTATACATTTCGACAAAAAAAATTTTTGCAAAAAAATTAGCAAAGGAGTTAGCCTTTGCTAATTTACGAATTTAATTGAATCTTCAATTCAACACGTAATAGTGGTCCTATTATGATGAGTGATACCTTAATCGAAAGCTCAGTTAATTAGTATAAATACTGTATACATTTCGACAAAAAGTCGTTTGCAAAAAAATTAGCAAAGGGGTTAGACTTTGCTAATTTACGAATTTAATTGAATCTTCAATTCAACACGTAATAGTGGTCCGATTATGATGAGTGATACCTTAATCGAAAGCTCAGTTTATCAGTATAAATACTGTTATTAAATATGTATACATTTCGACAAAAAAAATTTTTGCAAAAAAATTAGCAAAGGAGTTAGCCTTTGCTAATTTACGAATTTAATTGAATCTTCAATTCAACACGTAATAGTGGTCCTATTATGATGAGTGATACCTTAATCGAAAGCTCAGTTAATTAGTATAAATACTGTATACATTTCGACAAAAAGTCGTTTGCAAAAAAATTAGCAAAGGGGTTAGACTTTGCTAATTTACGAATTTAATTGAATCTTCAATTCAACACGTAATAGTGGTCCGATTATGATGAGTGATACCTTAATCGAAAGCTCAGTTTATCAGTATAAATACTGTTATTAAATATGTATACATTTCGACAAAAAAAATTTTTGCAAAAAAATTAGCAAAGGAGTTAGCCTTTGCTAATTTACGAATTTAATTGAATCTTCAATTCAACACGTAATAGTGGTCCTATTATGATGAGTGATACCTTAATCGAAAGCTCAGTTAATTAGTATAAATACTGTATACATTTCGACAAAAAGTCGTTTGCAAAAAAATTAGCAAAGGGGTTAGACTTTGCTAATTTACGAATTTAATTGAATCTTCAATTCAACACGTAATAGTGGTCCGATTATGATGAGTGATACCTTAATCGAAAGCTCAGTTTATCAGTATAAATACTGTTATTAAATATGTATACATTTCGACAAAAAAAATTTTTGCAAAAAAATTAGCAAAGGAGTTAGCCTTTGCTAATTTACGAATTTAATTGAATCTTCAATTCAACACGTAATAGTGGTCCTATTATGATGAGTGATACCTTAATCGAAAGCTCAGTTAATTAGTATAAATACTGTATACATTTCGACAAAAAGTCGTTTGCAAAAAAATTAGCAAAGGGGTTAGACTTTGCTAATTTACGAATTTAATTGAATCTTCAATTCAACACGTAATAGTGGTCCGATTATGATGAGTGATACCTTAATCGAAAGCTCAGTTTATCAGTATAAATACTGTTATTAAATATGTATACATTTCGACAAAAAAAATTTTTGCAAAAAAATTAGCAAAGGAGTTAGCCTTTGCTAATTTACGAATTTAATTGAATCTTCAATTCAACACGTAATAGTGGTCCTATTATGATGAGTGATACCTTAATCGAAAGCTCAGTTAATTAGTATAAATACTGTATACATTTCGACAAAAAGTCGTTTGCAAAAAAATTAGCAAAGGGGTTAGACTTTGCTAATTTACGAATTTAATTGAATCTTCAATTCAACACGTAATAGTGGTCCGATTATGATGAGTGATACCTTAATCGAAAGCTCAGTTTATCAGTATAAATACTGTTATTAAATATGTATACATTTCGACAAAAAAAATTTTTGCAAAAAAATTAGCAAAGGAGTTAGCCTTTGCTAATTTACGAATTTAATTGAATCTTCAATTCAACACGTAATAGTGGTCCTATTATGATGAGTGATACCTTAATCGAAAGCTCAGTTAATTAGTATAAATACTGTATACATTTCGACAAAAAGTCGTTTGCAAAAAAATTAGCAAAGGGGTTAGACTTTGCTAATTTACGAATTTAATTGAATCTTCAATTCAACACGTAATAGTGGTCCGATTATGATGAGTGATACCTTAATCGAAAGCTCAGTTTATCAGTATAAATACTGTTATTAAATATGTATACATTTCGACAAAAAAAATTTTTGCAAAAAAATTAGCAAAGGAGTTAGCCTTTGCTAATTTACGAATTTAATTGAATCTTCAATTCAACACGTAATAGTGGTCCTATTATGATGAGTGATACCTTAATCGAAAGCTCAGTTAATTAGTATAAATACTGTATACATTTCGACAAAAAGTCGTTTGCAAAAAAATTAGCAAAGGGGTTAGACTTTGCTAATTTACGAATTTAATTGAATCTTCAATTCAACACGTAATAGTGGTCCGATTATGATGAGTGATACCTTAATCGAAAGCTCAGTTTATCAGTATAAATACTGTTATTAAATATGTATACATTTCGACAAAAAAAATTTTTGCAAAAAAATTAGCAAAGGAGTTAGCCTTTGCTAATTTACGAATTTAATTGAATCTTCAATTCAACACGTAATAGTGGTCCTATTATGATGAGTGATACCTTAATCGAAAGCTCAGTTAATTAGTATAAATACTGTATACATTTCGACAAAAAGTCGTTTGCAAAAAAATTAGCAAAGGGGTTAGACTTTGCTAATTTACGAATTTAATTGAATCTTCAATTCAACACGTAATAGTGGTCCGATTATGATGAGTGATACCTTAATCGAAAGCTCAGTTTATCAGTATAAATACTGTTATTAAATATGTATAAATTTCGGCAAACAATTTTTTTGCAAAAAAATTAGCAAAGGGGTTAGCCTTTGCTAATTTACGAATTTAATTGAATCTTCAATTCAACACGTAATAGTGGTCCTATTATGATGAGTGATACCTTAATCGAAAGCTCAGTTAATTAGTATAAATACTGTATACATTTCGACAAAAAGTCGTTTGCAAAAAAATTAGCAAAGGGGTTAGACTTTGCTAATTTACGAATTTAATTGAATCTTCAATTCAACACGTAATAGTGGTCCGATTATGATGAGTGATACCTTAATCGAAAGCTCAGTTTATCAGTATAAATACTGTTATTAAATATGTATACATTTCGACAAAAAATTTTTTTGCAAAAAAATTAGCAAAGGGGTTAGCCTTTGCTAATTTACGAATTTAATTGAATCTTCAATTCAACACGAAATAGTAGTCCGATTATGATGAGTGATACCTTAATCGAAAGCTCAGTTTATCAGTATAAATACTGTTATTAAATATGTATAAATTTCGACAAACAATTTTTTTGCAAAAAAATTAGCAAAGGGGTTAGTTAGCCTTTGCTAATTTACGAATTTAATTGAATCTTCAATTCAACACGAAATAGTAGTCCGATTATGATGAGTGATACCTTAATCGAAAGCTCAGTTTATCAGTATAAATACTGTTATTAAATATGTATACATTTCGACAAAAAAAATTTTTGCAAAAAAATTAGCAAAGGGGTTAGTCTTTGCTAATTTACGAATTTAATTGAATCTTCAATTCAACACGTAATAGTGGTCCGATTATGATGAGTGATATCTTAATCGAAAGCTCAGTTAATTAGTATAAATACTGTATACATTTCGACAAAAAAATTGTTTGCAAAAAAATTAGCAAAGGGGTTAGCCTTTGCTAATTTACGAATTTAATTGAATCTTCAATTCAACACGTAATAGTGGTCCGATTATGATGAGTGATATCTTAATCGAAAGCTCAGTTAATTAGTATAAATACTGTATACATTTCGACAAAAAAATTGTTTGCAAAAAAATTAGCAAAGGGGTTAGCCTTTAATTGAAACGAAATTAATTGAATCTTCAATTCAACACGTAATAGTGGTCCGATTATGATGAGTGATACCTTAATTGAAAGCTCAGTCTATCAGTATAAATACTGTTATTAAATATGTATACATTTCGACAAAAAAAAATTTTGCAAAAAAATTAGCAAAGGGGTTAGCCTTTGCTAATTTACGAATTTAATTGAATCTTCAATTCAACACGTAATAGTGGTCCGATTATGATGAGTGATACCTTAATCGAAAGCTCAGTTTATCAGTATAAATACTGTTATTAAATATGTATACATTTCGACAAACAATTTTTTTGCAAAAAAATTAGCAAAGGGGTTAGCCTTTGCTAATTTACGAATTTAATTGAATCTTCAATTCAACACGAAATAGTAGTCCGATTATGATGAGTGATACCTTAATCGAAAGCTCAGTTTATCAGTATAAATACTGTTATTAAATATGTATACATTTCGACAAAAAATTTTTTTGCAAAAAAATTAGCAAAGGGGTTAGTCTTTGCTAATTTACGAATTTAATTGAATCTTCAATTCAACACGTAATAGTGGTCCGATTATGATGAGTGATATCTTAATCGAAAGCTCAGTTAATTAGTATAAATACTGTATACATTTCGACAAAAAAATTGTTTGCAAAAAAATTAGCAAAGGGGTTAGCCTTTGCTAATTTACGAATTTAATTGAATCTTCAATTCAACACGTAATAGTGGTCCGATTATGATGAGTGATACCTTAATCGAAAGCTCAGTTTATCAGTATAAATACTGTTATTAAATATGTATACATTACGACAAAAAAAATTTTTGCAAAAAAATTAGCAAAGGGGTTAGACTTTGCTAATTTACGAATTTAATTGAATCTTCAATTCAACACGTAATAGTGGTCCGATTATGATGAGTGATACCTTAATCGAAAGCTCAGTTTATCAGTATAAATACTGTTATTAAATATGTATAAATTTCGACAAACAATTTTTTTGCAAAAAAAATAGCAAAGGGGTTAGCCTTTGCTAATTTACGAATTTAATTGAATCTTCAATTCAACACGAAATAGTGGTCCGATTATGATGAGTGATACCTTAATCGAAAGCTCAGTTTATCAGTATAAATACTGTTATTAAATATGTATAAATTTCGACAAACAATTTTTTTGCAAAAAAATTAGCAAAGGGGTTAGCCTTTGCTAATTTACGAATTTAATTGAATCTTCAATTCAACACGTAATAGTGGTCCGATTATGATGAGTGATATCTTAATCGAAAGCTCAGTTAATTAGTATAAATACTGTATACATTTCGACAAAAAAATTGTTTGCAAAAAAATTAGCAAAGGGGTTAGCCTTTGCTAATTTACGAATTTAATTGAATCTTCAATTCAACACGTAATAGTGGTCCGATTATGATGAGTGATACCTTAATTGAAAGCTCAGTTTATCAGTATAAATACTGTTATTAAATATGTATACATTTCGACAAAAAAAAATTTTGCAAAAAAATTAGCAAAGGGGTTAGCCTTTGCTAATTTACGAATTTAATTGAATCTTCAATTCAACACGTAATAGTGGTCCGATTATGATGAGTGATACCTTAATCGAAAGCTCAGTTTATCAGTATAAATACTGTTATTAAATATGTATAAATTTCGACAAACAATTTTTTTGCAAAAAAATTAGCAAAGGGGTTAGCCTTTGCTAATTTACGAATTTAATTGAATCTTCAATTCAACACGAAATAGTAGTCCGATTATGATGAGTGATACCTTAATCGAAAGCTCAGTTTATCAGTATAAATACTGTTATTAAATATGTATACATTTCGACAAAAAATTTTTTTGCAAAAAAATTAGCAAAGGGGTTAGTCTTTGCTAATTTACGAATTTAATTGAATCTTCAATTCAACACGTAATAGTGGTCCGATTATGATGAGTGATACCTTAATCTAAAGTTCAGTTTATCAGTATAAACATTTGGACAAATATTTTTAGGCTCGATTATGATTTGTGAAATGTATGAATATGTTTTTTGCAATATTTATACTGATGTCGAAAGCTTTAAAGTATCAGTCATCAAAATCGGACTGCTTCAACGTAAACAGACAATTGTCTGAATACGATTCAATAAAACAAGTGGTTATGGTATAACTCTAACGCTTACTTGTTAATAAATAGTTACACAGTACACTTTTTGTACCGCAACATCGAGTAACCGAACGGCTCTATTAATTGCTGGCGATTCATATAATATTTGGTAAATGACATAATTATTTATGCTATTTTCATATAGATGGCTCTAGACACAGCTGGTAGAAATAATAACTTTTGTTTTTTTTTTTTTAATTAAGCTAGGAAATCTACCACTCATGTTTTCGTTCAATCTCATATATTTTTGTTTTATTTTTTTTGAGCGTTATCTACCAAGCAATATTTAAACTATTTAAATATTGAAGACTCAAACATAAATTTTAATGGAAGCAGTGCCACCTTAGGGAAGATAGGTAACCATTGCTTATATGTTAAACTATTAAACGGTAATATAGCAGCTTTGGCGCAGTGGTTAAAAGCTGCGCTGATGCGGTGTCTCCTCCTGTAAAGATAGAACACAATGCGGTCACTTTCCATTAATCGAGCATGACTTCTAGTAGACCGGTAACACCTCCAAAGATATTACATAAATTTCCATTTGGTTCGTTTGTCTTATTCGAGTGTGTTCATATTTTTAAGTGGTTATTTTCATGAGGATAGAAAATGGTTGTCACAATGAGATCATGTGCGATCGTAAATTACTTCATTTTTTCCAAATTTCTAAATCCAAATTTCACATTCATTATATATGATAATAGGCATGCCGCCTGATTTACACTTTGTACATTATGATTCCGTCGCTTGAAAAGCCATTACAGTTGAATCGTTTGTAGCTTTGCATCATCAATGTCCATCTATAATGATAATATACTATAAAAATTTTGGTTTGATACCACTGAAAATTAAAAATATTTCTTAGTAAATGAAATTAATCAAAAAATATTTGATGTCACCAAAAATGTGGTCTCTTACTCTCTTAACTACACATACACCAAAACTTAAGTGTTTGGTTAAAATTGTTTATCAATAAATTCGAATTTTGTTCATGCACATATAATTCAGTCTTGTTTCGTATTTTGTTAAAGAAAGATCTCAAATAAAAATTAAAAATACAAATATGGAAGCTGATATTATCCCTGGTACAGGTACAGTTGTTACATCACCACCAATTACAAATCAGAATGGTGGCAATACAAATCAGGATGGTTGCGAGCCTGTAAACTATGTGTTTGAACTGCCAACACATATTACCTTACCCGCGACTGGACGAACTACAGTGATATTGGATTTACCGCAAGATGTTAACGGATCAAATACTTCTACGTCTACGTCGGCGGCCAATTGATGTTAAATATAACTTTGGTGCATATACAAAAATAAAATGTCTGCTCATATCTATGTTGTTTTATTTAGAATAGAGTGATAAGTGATTACCAGAGCTAATAATCTTTTGAGTGAAATATTGAAATCAGCCGATGATAAAATAAATTGATTATGGAGGTTCATCGAGCTCAAAGCAAAAGGGAAAAGATAAACGTTATCACTTTAAGTTTAGCAATAGTATTAAAATCGTAGGTATTGTTAAATGAAGCTAGATCTGTAGTTCGTAATAAAGTATAAGCGACTACATTATCTTTGCCATGCACATGTTGAATATCAGTGGTAAATTGGCTGATATAATCCAAATGGCGAGATTACCTTCGATTTCTTTCAGTCGAAAGGATGGCGCTAGTAAGAGGTTTGTGATCAGTGAAAACTGTGAATTCACGACCCTCAACAAAATATCTAAAGTATTGGATAGCTTGATAAATAGCCAACAATTCCCTATCGAATGCCGAATATTTCTTTTGAGCATCTGAAAGTTTCTTAGAAAAGAAAATTAATGGCTCCCAGTGTCCATTATTAGACTTTTGTAATACCGCAACTGCGTAGCTGTACCCGAAGCATCCGTGATGATACTAAGAGGACAATTGTCCAACGGATGATGTAAAAGTATAATCTTGGCCAACATATGTTTAATTGAATGCTAAATCAATGTCTTGGGCTTACGAGATAATACAGCCAAATGACCGTGGATCGGTGCAAGTGTATCAGCTAATTTAGGAATAAATCGGTGAAAATAATTAACCATAACGATGAATCGATGTATATATGCTTAATGCTAGTACGGCTGAAAAAATTTAATGAAGATGAACCAAAAGTGCATTTAGCAATATTAATTTGGACATTAAATTTAACGGTGTATGCATTAAACCCGGAATTAGATACTAGATGTCATTACTTGTTTATGCGTTATAGTACACCATGAACATATATGTCATTTGAAAGCCCTATTCAATACCTGTCAAAATCAGCTAAAAGTTTTTGTTTTGACTGTGCACATCCAAACGATTTCAACGATGGAAAATTTATCAAATTTGCAAAAAAAAACAGCATTTGCGGGAAGTTTTGTTGAGTCACTTTTTCGCAAACAAAACTGCAGCTAAAAGTCATAGTTTGCTCGTGGATTTGTATGGTGAGCATGCTCTTGCAAAAACACAGTGCTTTGAATGGTTTAGTCGCTTCAAAAGTGGTGATTTTGACATCAAGGACAAAGAGCGTCCTAGTCAGCCGAAAAAGTTTGAGGATGAAGAATTGGAGGCATTACTCGATCAATATTCATGTCAAACGCAAGAATAAACTTGCCGAATCATTGGAAGTTGATCAAACAACAATTTCCAGACGTTTGAAAGCCTTGGGTTTCATCCAAAAGATGGGAAATTGGGTGCCATATGAGTTGAAGCCGAGAGACGTGGAAAGACCATTTTGCATGTCCGAAAAGCTGCTCGAGCGCCACAAAAATAAGTCGTTTTTGCATCGTATTGTCACTGGCGATGAAAAATGAATCCATTACGATAATCCCAAGCACAAAAAAGCGTATATCAAGAACGGCGAAAGGCGTATGTCAAGAAAGGTCATGCTGTGCATTTGGTGGGACCAGCTAGGTGTGATTCATTATGAGCTGTTGCCAAGTGGCAAATTCTATCGTCAATAATTGATCCGATTGAAGCAAAAAATCCAGGCAGAGCGGCCAACGTATGCGACCAGACACGAGTCAAGCATTTTGCACCACTATAACGCTCGGCCACATATTGCGGTACCGGTCAAAAATTACCTGGAGAATAACGGATGGGAAATTCTGCCTCACCCGCCTTATAGCCCAAACCTTGCTCCTTCCGACTACTATCTATATCGATCCATGCAGAATGCCCTATCAGGAATACACTTCACTTCAGTTCAAGGTATCAAAAATTGGCTCGATTCGTTTTTGGCCACCAAGCCGGCGCAGTTTTTCTGGGATGGAATCTATAAATGACCAGAAAGATGGGAAAAAGTAGTGAGTAGCGATGGGCAATACTTTGAATAAAAAATCTTGTAACATTTTGCCCAAAAAAGGCTCAAATTTCATTAAAAAAAATCCGGTTTTTAATGCATACACCAATAGCTTCTGAGAAAGTTGTTCGAAATGTTGCTTATGTTCTTCCTCAGTTTTAGAAGCTATCAAAATATCATCGATATAATCATCTAAATATCATCCTTCTTTTTTAGCGGATGTAAAGGCGAAGGCTGGAGAAGATGAAAGGCTGCATTCAGTATACACGCTGAATGTTTGAATTGCTGAGCACATGATTAACACCAGAGCCATATTAAGCCTTCGAGATGCTCTGAACACTTGGTTTGGACTTACTTTGGATTGTTTATAATTAGTAACGATAATGCATGATATCTACTTTGTTGCATGGTTGTTCGATGCGAATTTTTAATGTTTTTCAAATGCAAAACTGCTCGCTCAGCTTAACAATTTGTGACCATGTCAGAAATATCCGATAGCAAATATTAACAATTGGAAAAGCCGACTCAATATTGTCTTCCACAATTACTTTATAAAGCTCAGCATGACGAAATTTGGTTTTCCCATTAGTTAATTGACCAAACTTATGACGCATATATCCGTGAAACTGGTGAAGCTCAGTCGCGAAGTTGGCATTTAAATCCTCTATGGGTAAGCCTCAATAAGCTGTTTCAACATTGAAAATAACTTGTAAGCTCAATGAAAGATACAGTGGTGGCGATATCTAGGAAACCACTTAGAAAACTACAGATGTGCTATTACTTTATAAATATTTCCTCAGCTTTTAATTTTAACTTGGAGATTATCTACAATTGAAAGTGTTTTTTCTAAATCGACCTTGGGCATTGAGATTTGTTTCTGGTGCATCTCGATCGTAGATGACCTTCTTTCTAATATATTTTCGAGTTTGAGCTGCTTTATAATTGACATCTAGTAGAATTTGCTTTAAAACGCCTTAAAATTTTTCAAATTCATCTCGTAACGTAAGGCTAGATCTGCGCATCTTTCTAAGGTCACTTACTCGTTTTGTAAAACTTGACTGACTGTATGGTAATTATTCAATATAACATCCCAAAAGTTTAACATGAAACCGAACTCCAGCTTCTGAATTTTATTTGAAATATTACTGGCTTCTTTCCTAGTGTCTTCCTTCTATGATTGGTTCTAGGTTTTGAATGATTTCAAAATTGCATCTGGTATTGGAAAGAGATTTTAAAACTCTTTTATCAACAAAAAAAGATTTAATGAGCCCCTCAGCTAGTTGAAGCCATAAAGCATTTTACATAGTATTTTTAACTTCCATTAAATACTGTAACACCTGGTTGGCCATTTCCTCATCTTTATGGTTTTTCATTTCCAGAGTTTTTTAAAATTGTGCTATCGATGCCCGTCTTTTAAGTACCTAAGTACAATACTTAACTGGTCAACATGTGCGAGATCTAGAGTTGAATCAGCCAACATACTTAAATAACCGGTGCAGTTTATTTCGACAGCAATGGCGGCGTGGACCTTTTGAGCCATTAATTGAACATATATAGTTTTTGACATATATGAAGGATTTACTTGCATTTGGAATGGGGCCTGCTAAAAATGAATCATTGTGGATCATGACCCGTTGTGGAATTGACATTTAATTGGTTCAGGAAATCCAACATGGCATATAATCAGCAGAAAAATTCAGCCACATTACTGGATCTTTTGACTCATTTAAATTATATGACTCAATAACTTCAATTGCATCACAGTATCACACTCGCCTAGTAAACTTTCTATTTCAACATTTACTTTGGATGTAGATCAGATATTCGAACCTACGACGCCGGTGTCTTGAACGTGAAAGGTTTAAGATTATGGAATAATCAATTTGGTATTTTTGTCCACATCTAAAGACATAGTTTGATTTTAATTCGCAATATGGGCCACTTGCGTCAAAAATCAGTCAACTTCTCGGTTTTGGACACTAAATTCGGAGCATCTTTCTTTTCTGTGATACTATTTTTAGTACACACACAAAAAAACTCTCTGACACAAAATCGCGACATCTATTAGTTAAAAAATGAATTAGTATCTATTTTTTATTAATTTTTTTCATTTTATAATTAGAACTAAATAAACGGAAATACTCTCTAAATCCTTTTGATGATCTCTTTCTCTTCATGCCCTATCAGCATGTGGTTATATTTCTTTATGGTTAATCCAGGCCTGATTAACAGCAAAAAACTTCAGTAATTGTTTCCGAATAATTAAATATTTGAAATAATTGATTTTTACAGGCCATTGCTGGAAGTTTCCTTCCAGGATATCGTCCCCGACAGCAAAATCTATTCTAGCCAAATGACGGCTCTCCTCTCAGAGATCTTGAACGATATCGGGAATTTCCATCAAATTGCTGATGGTGGTTGAAGCGAATATAGTTAGAGAGCATACAAAGTGGAATTTTAGAAACCTAAACCCACCACTTTTCTCCCCTTTCAGTGAATATGTGAACGAAATAATTTACTAATCAGGGAAGTGCACGGGTGTTTTATTGTGTCATCCACTACGCGGCATACGTGGAACAATTTTAATCAAAGGTACAGGATTAATGGATACAGTTTTGTGTTTCTTAGGTAAGTTCCTATTATCCTTTTGGTTGTTTGTTGAATTTTGAACATTCGTTGCTAAAATATTGGAGTATTGGCCTTATTGGCTGAAATATCATTGTTTCATGTATGAAATATCATGTATTGGTTAGTTTTGTGTCATCAGTGGTGGTAGATAAAGTAGATGGATGCTGATGATTCATGTTGGCAACTTGAAAATCGGTTTCAATCTGTCGATTAAGATATTGTGCACATGATTTCGTAAAAAATCTTTCACTTTTTGTGAATGAAAATGTTTGGTTTATGAGTATGAGATGAAAGTAAAGCTGTAAAACTGGTCGTATGATTTTGTAAAGTGGAAATTAAATGTGATTTGATGCTTCATGAATTGATCGGATTTATGAAGTCTCTATGGGTAGTCGTATAGTTTCACATTATAACATTTCAGCAGAAGTAGCTTAAAAATTGTCTCTGTACATCATCCGAAAACCGAATAAAACAGTAGGTAGGTATTTTGGTCCAGTCGGGTCTGTTGTGGCACATTATAGCTGCCTTTAGTATACGATGCCATTTTTCTATAAGTCCGGTATCATATCATTATATTTGCGAGTTTTCTAAACAATTCGGACTATAGAATCGACGATCCTTGTCAGTAACAACAAATGATAGAGTTCCAAATCTGCAAATTCAGTGTGAATATAATGCCATAATGCCACAGTTGCTGTTCTAATATCACGATCCAACGAGTTAATCTATAATAGTTAAATAATATTGATGATTATCTGACACAGCAAGTGATCCAATAAGGTCTAAATAAATTTCCTCCAACCTGTGCAAAACAAATGATGGAAATTGTCCTACAGCAGATTTTACATGTAAAGAAATTTTACTCTTCAGGCAAGCAACACAAGTTTGCGCCCAAATGTTGATGCCTTTTTTAATAGAAGACCATACAAATTTGGCTGTTGTAAGTTTTGGTGACGTATGCCCATCGTGAACTGTCCAACAAAATCGAGTTCAGGCAGTTTCCAGCAACTCAAACTTGTCAATAACGTTGACACGATTCGGCGATGGCTTGATTCCTGCCCCACTGATAACGTGACCGAGAAAACTTCCTTCGGGTTTTTACTTGGTCTTCCAACGTCTCTCTCTTGCTTTTAGGGTTAATCTTTCTATGGGTTTTTCCCTCTTTAATGCTGATTAAAAACCTCTTATTTAGGAAAGTTTGTTTGGAAAACACAGGATGGTGTACGGATGGTTATTTTTAGCGTCGGTTTTACCAAAGAAAAAATTTTGCAATGATGTTTTTCCCACTTATTACAAAAATATTTCCAACACGTGTGATACTATGAGAACTAACAAATTTTTTACTTTATTTTTTTCTTATCATTAGAATGTTTCAAAATGTGGTAGTTCCATTTTGATATCATGATTACGAGCCTTCTCCTCGTCGACCGTACCGTTTGACTTCAAAACCAAAAGAAATCAACATATCTCCCAAGTTTCCCACCAATAACCGCAACCTCATTTTCAACTCATTAAAAGTAGTTTTTGTTTTTTAAATTAGCTGATGCGCTGGGGTAGCTACATTAGAATCGTGACAACCGGTTAACATGTCATCAACGTAGAAGCTGGATTTCAATCTTTGGTGGCATCTGGAAATTTGTCAATGTGTCAACTGGCACTTGAGCTAATGAACGACAAACCAGAAAGGGGTCACTCGATGTGCCTATAACTTGAAGATCCTTAGCTGGTGAGTTACGTCAAATAATACGCGCAACATCTTGATCGTATATGGATGATCAGATTCCATCTGACAATAAAAAATTTCTATATAGGCAGAAATAGAAATTTTGTGTAACCAGAAATGTATTAGTAGCATTGTAAGGTCATCCTGTATCGTTGCTCCGACTGCCAAAATATCGGTTAATGAATAGCCAGTTGTACTTTTACAGGACCCATTAAAAATTACTCTTAGCTTGGCAGTACTGCTAGTGTCAGTGATGTAAATAATATCCCACGTTAATCTCATTAGACTTGTTCTTTTCTGCTAATAAAAATCCTTTTAAAGCTTGAAGATACGATGAACATAATGATCTTCGCGGTAACTTGAACGGCAGTTTGACGATATATCTTATTCGTTTTTGTTCTGTTTTGTTGGTAGTAAATTTCACATTCATCTTCATGCATCTGTGCACTTAAGAATTATGTAATTTAAATCCAGGACGTATAACACAAATGACCAGTTTGCGCCTGAATCCTACAAAGAAAGGTGTAGAAAATAATTAGAAAGCAATAATATATCTGTGGATATAGATGTCGCTCACAAAAGTTAGTATAGCTTGCTGAGTTTGTTAAGCCTAAAATCCATGTTTTTGGTGAGATCAAGTAAGATCTTTATATGGTTCAGATATGAGCAAAACGAAAAAAGGAAAACGAGGTGACATCTCATCGACTAATAGAGAGATAAAAAGAAACACGGTTTAGTACTCGATACAAGTATTCAACCAGAAGAAAAGAGGAAATGTAGATCAAAGCAGTAACATTTTTAAAAACGAAAAAATTTTGCAAGTTAGATATGCAGTCCTAATTAAAGCAAAAATGGGTATGCCATCAGCGGTCCTACTATGAAAGGAGACATTTTTAAGCCAACGAAGGACTTTTATTAGAGTCACAAAAGTAGGTACCCAAAAGCCATAGTTGTCAAAAATTTCAACGTACTATCAGTTAAAACAATAATATCGTGAAATTCAAGATGATGTGGTTGGCTTTGCCAGGTAAAAATGAAATAATTAGGATCATCTACCCCAGAGACCAATCAAAATTGGGCTACAAATGTGTCGACGAGGAAATCTCTGCGGAAATAAGCAAAATAGAAATTCACGATAAGTATTAAGAAAGCTGGGTAAGTTTCAACCACCAACCATATTACGAGTAGTTCTAAATGCCACAAAATATCAGGAGGAGTTACCAAAAGACGTTAATTATAACTTTGCTAAATGGCTGAATATTATTTACTGTAAAACCGGATAAGATTAAGCTTTATAGCAAACATGGAAGCAGTGGTTTGCTAATGTATAGGCACAGTATAAAAACCGTTGAAGAAATATTTAAGAAAGCCTCAAGGAAATATTTAAGAAAGCCTCAATAGTAAACTTAACATTATGGAGAATCATGCTAAATTCAAGGGCAAGATGTTATAAGTTCATATCACTTAATAATGCTGTGTGCCTTAATCGACTAAACTAACTAAACTAAATTATAACGAGCTAGTTCATGCTATTTCTAGATAGATGGAACTACATAAAAGTAGACAAAAGTCTTTAACTGTGCCTCAACTTTAAACTGAACTAAACCAAAAAGTATTATAATTTATTTATAGTTTAAAAGTGTTATAGTTATTTTATACTTTTTGTGATATACCGAAAAGTTACATCGAAAATATAATTTTCAGCTACCACCTATAAGGCAATAGCGGAACCTTGAACAATTTAAAAAGTTGATTAAAGCACACAGCATTAATATGACTGTTCTACCACAACAAACACATAGCCCTACTGAAAGGTTTAGGAAGTATTGAGAGGGAATAAGGCAAGACGGGAATAAAAGGAAAAAAAATTCAGTCTTGCAGTTCATAATTTTTGTTATAAAGCTGGAATCTCGTCTATAAATTGTATACCAAAGAAAACGTCTCGTCATCCAGTTTATTCCCCATTCGCGCACTCCGAACAAAAATATAGTTTTTAAATTTATTGGCCCCGGAATTTTCGATTTCCAGATTGTATCTGTGCACAGGCCGGTTTAAATTACGCGTAGGGCTTGCTTGATAAACAAGCATGAATCTATAAAGTTCCGATGAACTATGACCACATCCAAGTACTGCTACATTACGCCTAAAGGAAAGAGAATCAAGATTAGATAAAAAATTTACGTTTTCAATCATTCGAGATTCACAGTTGTGGACCCGATCGAGTGTAGTTAAATGAGTTTTCGGTGCACCTGCCCAAATATAGGGTTACCCAATAAGAAGTTTAATTTTGAATAGCCTGCTATCTGGGCAGCTGTCATCTTTTGACATTTGACAAGTAAAAACTACGCCATTACTAAAAATGGTACGATACACGCTTCAACAATGCACTAAAATTGTTTAAATTCACCACATAAATGGTGAAAATTTTGCAGTCACAGTTCGCAAAACTAAAGCACTTTGGTTGTCGTGTTGTACCTTCTCGGCCGGCAATAGTGAAACTGGTGGAACATTTTGAGCTGTTGGGACAAATTAGTGATGTGAAGAGTCGAAACCGTGTGCATCGCTTTTCAAAACCGTGTGCCCGTAGTGTTGAAGAAAACCCAAGTTTGTCGATTCCTCGTCGATCTTTCGAATTAGACATTCCACAAACGACAATATTACACCGTATTTTGCATAAAGACTTAGGTCTTAAGGCTTTTAAAGTTCAGTTACCACCAGAAGTCAAGCCTGTTGATCACCATAAACATCGTATCTTCGTTGATTGGGTCCTTCAAATGAATCAAAATGATCCCGTTTTTCATCGAAAAATCATCTTCAGTAATGAGGCCCATTTTCACCTTGGAGGCTACGTTAATAAGCAGAATTATCACATTTGGGGCTCAAAAGATCCAAGAATGATTGTTGAAAAGCTCCTCCATTTTCAACGTGTCACCGTTTGGTGCGATTTTTGGGCTGGCGGTGTGATTGGATCTTACTTTTTTGAAAATAAGGCTGATGCAACTGTTGGATTACGCTACCGAGCTTATGATTAATGATTTTTTATGTCCGAAATTAGAATATATTAATGTGGACGACGTTTATTTTCAGCAAGACTGCGCTGCGTGCCACACAATAACAATGGCAATTTTGAAAGAAAAGTTTCCTGACCGAATTATTTCTCGAAGAGGTGATCAAAATTGGCCACCGAGATCTTTTGATTTAACACCTTTAGACTTCTTTGGGGCCACGTGAAAAATAAGGTCTATGCCAATGCACCACAATCGATTCATGACCTTAAAGTTGAAATTCGTGAAGTTATCGAGGACATACAGCCGCAAATGTGCGAATTGGTCATGGAAAATTTCATGAAAATGATATGGTGAGGCAAGCGTAACCGTGGCGGCCATTTGGCTGATATCGTTTTCAAATTAAACCTCTTATTGGAAAACCCTTTAAAAGAATTATGCTCCAACGTGGGCTTAAAACTTCCACAGTCGTAAAAATTCAAGACTTCTGACTGCACCAATTGCTACTTTGTTAATGTGTTCAGCCTATAAGATGTGTTCGAGCGCAATGACTTGTGATTCACCAGATTAATGAATGCTCCTGTTCCATTGTTTAATGACAACATTAATTAAGTCACCTTACGCCATCCGCGAAAACCATACTCACGAGTGTAAATTAGATGATTATCTACAAAATATTTCATCAGCTAAAAGTTGATTATGGTGTCAAGTACTTTAGAAAGCACCGAGCCTTTAGATAGCGATTGGACGGTTTCAGATTTCCCTGAATTCATCTCTAACCTTCTTTTCGTGATAGGTTTCAAACCGCCTTAAATTTAGCTAACTTTTCAGTTGAAGGTTTTTTTTACATATTTGCGGTGTATAAGGCTTCTATTGGCGGTTATGCCAAGAATTTCTTGATTTTTAGAGAGGCTTAGACAGATTAGAAGGAATGAACTATTTCATTCCTGTGAGAATGACATTCAATACCAGAATTTGTGCACTATCATTATAGAAAAAAAACAATCAAGGCAAAACAAGAGTGCCAACTGAACTCCTGAAACAACTTGTTTATTTCAGTCCGCATATGTATAGTGCCATAATCGACGTTTAAGAGGAACGTTCTCTTAGCATAACATTCCGCAGCAATAAGTTAGATAGAGGATTGCTTTCTTAAAGTTAGATAAAGATATTTTATGTCTCCGCATAAAATATTTAAAAAAAATTCCAGTAGATGACCGTTATCGTTGACTCGATTTGGTATTCTCGTAGGCTAATCTACGAGCTGTGTTAGTTGGTTTAAAGCTGAAATACAGCGATATCGCAACATTTGGTGATTTCTGAAGGATGTACTCAATGGAATCTGACAGAGTATCAAATCCAAAATGAGCGGCGCTATTTTGAATATTTGGGAAAAATGTATATCGTTGCGAATATAAATGGCCAGCCCTTTTTAGTGATTAAACCGACGGATTAGGGAATAACCCTTATCACCGATGGTGTTGATCAAACGAATTGTCATAAATAAATGTGAGTGATAAATTATGACGGATACATTAGATGACTGATAACTTGCGAGATAAAAATCCAATAGTTGGCCATGATTTCTTTAAAAACAAATGTGCACACTACAATTACGCAGTATAATTTTTACGTGATCGACATATTATAGAGCCAACCTGTATATATAATTTTAATATACATTTTGATTACCTCACTGTTATCTTATCAAAGAGACCAACTAAATTGTAAAGTAACAATTCTTAGAAATTAACGGTGTATTTATATAAATAACAATATCTTTTAGTAATCGTTTATGGATCAGCACCAAGTCGATATTAAAACATTTTTTTTACATAATTGCTCTTAAACTTTTTATTATCCCAGCTAACAACCAATCTCAGTTTAAATATTTTGTTTTTGGGTATCACCGGTTAATTGGCTACTAGCCGTATTTCCTCTATTATTTTCATTTTCCATGGCTTGAAGCGCTCCAAAATCAATTTGTATTGATGGTCCCCCAAAACTGGTCGGTTCAATGTGCGAAGGTGGAACAAAAATAAAGTTACTGGCTGCTGGAACAGTGCAACTTTCATGCGATGAATCCACTACCTTTTTTGTACAGTGTTCAAATGAATCGGCATCTATCGGCTTTTCGTCACACATTTTTTAGTTATATATTTGTTTTTTTTTTTTGTTGTGCAACAAAATACTTTATTTTGTATATTTTGTATGTCAACACTTCGAATTAGAAATCAAACTGTTCTCACAAAGCGTTTAAAAATGTTTTTGTCGTATTGCACTTCTAGACAACCTCGATTCGAGTGGTTTAAAATTTATTAATTTCATTAGAAATTATTTGTCGTTTCGATCGTTTATCTAGGGTTAAAACAACTGATATGTGATATCAATGTACGGTGCAGGAAATTTAATTATATTCGCATCCATATTATGTACCCAAAAATCAAAGTTAGCTTTGATTGATTAAAATGCTAAAAATAAATATAAAACAAAAGACTGTTAATCAGTGTGATTAAATATAAGCTTTATCTTTTTAAGGCGCTTAAGTTTTTTTGTAAAATTTCTTCTGTAATATTTATGACACTTTTATCTATAAGCAACTAATATATTAAAGCAATTATGTGTTACAATTTAAAAAAAATTAAAATGTAGATAAAACAACGAAAGCCCAATGCACAAAAACGACCATCATGGGTAAAAATAAGTAAGATTTCTGTACGAATCTTTGTAGAAATGAAACCATCTATTAAGATTAAAGAACAACAATGGAATTAAAACTGAAGAAGCTTACATCAAGTCTGATGTGTTGAAATACGTAAGTTTCCGAACTTTAAATTAGCGATCATATAAGGAAGAAAATTGAGGAACGCTGTAAATTCAAGTTAGAAATATTACAAAAAACACGGAAGAGGTGAAACGCATGTGCGAAAATACAGCGAGTCCAAATACATGCGATGGCCAAAAAATGGTGATCATATGTCTCAAGGCTATACATTGCTTTACAGTGGAGATGATCTCAGCAATCTTGGTGTTGGTTTTATTCTTGGGCCCAAGGTGAGAAAGGCTGTTTTGAATTACAATGCGCTCACTGATGTAAGCCAACTTGGATGTAGCTACTGATGTAGCACATTCTTTTCTCATAAAAATATCCACATGGAAGCATAAACCCATCCTTGTAAGACGTCCCGAAGTCAAATTGACCATGTGTTAATTTCTAAGGGAAGATCTCGGGTGATCCAAGATGTGGAATCTTATCGGTCGGCTGCCGAATTTGTAGGCAATGATCATTAATTGGTCACTGCAAAGCTAAAACGGCAGTTTTCGTACAAGTCAGGGATTGCAGGTAAACGTAATTTACGTTTCAACTGCAAAGGTCTAATAAACGTAGATGCGAGAAAGCACATTAACAGATCTTGTTAGTAGCAGCATTATGAAAACCAACCCCTGTTCTAATAATGTGAACATTTAACCCAAAAATGATTGGTTTGATGAGAAGTGTTGCCTTGCTGTCGAGCAACATTCGCAAGAGACTAAAAATTGTCAAAAAAACAATAAAATTTAAAAGGCAAAAAAGTAGAGAGAATAACATGCTCATTTATAAATTTAGATTTAATTTTGATAGTACTAATACTGCCGCACTGTTAAAAGAAAATTTAAAAAAAAAATGTATTGTTATTTTTTTCATATGGATTTTCTCGTACTATTAATTATGCAGTATGTAAAATGAGCAGTAGGCTGCGTGCACGAGAAGTTGAATACGGCTTTTATAATTGGTTCATACTCAGTGTTCGTATACTCAAAAAAACTGTAAAAAGCTGCAGTTTGTTGTTTCCTTGAGTTCCACGTTATTACTCCTCCTTGCACCTTGAACACGTAACCAGTAGTCGATCGATCATCTATCGTCCAAGTCGATCGATTTTCTATCGTCACAACCGATGAATCATCACTACTAAACTCCAGCTTAACTGGTAAGTTGTTCCTTTAGGTACCTGAGAAAACGTTTCGCTTCTGTCCAGTGCGCGTATCCCGGATAACTATTAAATCTGAGCACACCGGCTGCATGACAAATGTCAGGCCTCGTTACCTGTGCTGCAAACACAAGCTTCCAACCGCTTCCTGATATATTCTTCATTTCATTACTCTGCGATTCCTCTTGTGGCGACATAATTTTTGTCAACTTTTGATTTAGGTCTAAAGATGTATAAACCAGGTTGCATTCCTGCATATTAAATCTTTTTATTTGAGATATGTTTAGCTTCACCCATATCTTTGACTTTAAGTAACTTCATCAGGCACGACTTCAAATGCATCTTTGAACCCTGATCGTTTGACAAAATGAATCTGTTTTCGACTACAAGCATCTTATTATTGGCGACTCTGTAATATACGCATGGATCAGCATCTTATTTTTTCAGTCCAGTATCTCTTAAAATTTTATCTAGTTTTGCGTTCTAAACTCTGCTATAGCTTGCTTCAGACCATATATTGACTTGGTTAACTTGCAGACTTTTTCACTCGCCGTTGATGTATATATCTTGATTTATTAACTCACCTTGTAGAAAGGCCGTCATAGCATCCATTTGGTCTATGTCAAGATCAAATTTCACAACTGGTGAGTACGTTTCCTCATAATCAATGCCTTTCTTCTGCGCGTATCCTTTTATTACTAATCGAGCCTTATGACGGATAATTCGATCTCAGTCATCTCTTATGGGTTTGAAAACCGACATGCAAGCAATAGGTTTAGTTTGGGAAGGCAGGTCTATCAATTCCCAAGTTGCACTTTCGATTAAGGCATCATACATCTCTTGCATTGCTGACGTCTACAATTTTGCATCTGACTTCGATAAAGCTTCCTCAACCGTCACAGAGAATCATTTGTTTCAACTGATTTTGATAAATACGACACAAAATCATCATAGACCTTCGGTTTCGGAATTCTGCATGATTTTCTTAATGACCGTTTCTGGGACGTATTCATCGTCGTTAAAACAATATCCTGATTCTCACTAGCGTTATCCAAGATGATATCCGAATTATTAAATATGCTGCTGTTGAGATTGCTTCCGCCCAGAAACTTTTCGGCAGACCAGCCTCTTTTAACATACAACGAGCTTTCTCAACAAGGGTTCTATTTATTCTTTCTGCAATGCTATTATGTTCCGGAGTCGTTTAATGTCGTATTCCGCATGTTCTTAAAAAAAAATAAGCAAATCATCGTTCACATATACTCAGTGCTATTGCCTGTTCGCAGAATTTTAATTTACCGATTTGTTTGATTCTCAACAAGGCTCTTAAAATTCCCCAAATGCTCTTCCACCTCAGACTTCGCTTTCATTATTTCGCACCGCCAAGCGACTCAGTTTCAATAGGTTCACATATACGTCCGAGTGAATGATACTCAAGACGTTGTTCAAATAAGTGACACTCTTTGGAAATGATTGCCTTGTTTGCTTTCATTTCAAACAAACTTCACAGTTTCATAGTTGACATGCCCCAAACGTTGCGGTGCCACAGGGCAAACTCATCTTTTTTCGTGCTTACTGCTATTCATTTTCAATCGATAAATATTACCAACTCGTGTCCCTGCAGCATTAACAATATCAGCAGAATCAATTACCTTGCATTCGTTATGATTAAAAATCATTTCCGTGACTTGTAATCTTGCTCACAGACAATAAATTAAAATAAATATTTGGTACACACAATACGTCCTTGAAATTTACAGTTGCATTTTTCTGTCCGACGACAACATTCAACTCAAGATTTCCCAACTTTTCATTGTCGGCCATGACAACTTGTTTAATCGGTGGTGTCGAAATTTGTTTTAAGTTGTTAGAGCTTTTTACCATATGTGCTGATGCACCGGAGTCAAAATACCAATCACTCTCATTAATGTGATTCGCCAAAAACGATGTAAACATTGTTTGCCCGGTTTTCGTTGACTTGTCCTGTTTACAATCCCGTTTTATATGGCCGTATTTGAAGTCGGTGAAGTTAGCCCGAAAATCCATCCCGAATTGTTTGGTGTATTTCTTGGCTAAAGTGTAGTCAACCCGAAAATAGTGTAGTCGTTACAAAAATGTAGTGCTATCCCGAAATCCCCAACTTTTTGAGCATTTCTTGCATAAAAGCAGTTGATACATAAAAGTGTAGGATTATCCCGAAATTAAAATCTAATTTAATATCAATTTACACAGTTTTTGAAAACTGTCAAAAATTTTTGCAACCTCTTATTGTGGACTAACCGTGCAATTTTATATTTTTATAAAAACCATTCTTAAAATATTCAATGGCTTGGGGCCTATTGGAATAAAACATACAAAAAAAATTTAAATTAGAAAATTAAGCTAAACCGATAAGTGCATTGGCAGTTAATGTCAATAAAATAAGCAAACCACAATACCAGAGATAAATTGCATTAGCGGTATATACGGCTATTTAGGTCTTGGCTGTGCTAATAAACCCTGTGAATTTCATTTTCATATCAGGTGGAAAAAGTATGTAAATGTTGATGTGAATTTGTGTGAAAAGACTTCTCAAGTGAGAATTTCTAGCAAATTTTAAAATTCTGTGGATCAAATACCAGAGATAAATTGCACTAGCGGTATAAACGACTATTTAGGTTTTGGATGTGCTAATAAACCCTGTGAATTTCATTTTCATATCAGGTGGAAAAAGTATGTAAATGTTGATGTGAATTTGTGTGAAAAGACTTCTCAAGTGAGAATTTCTAGCAAATTTTAAAATTCTGTGGATCAAATACCAGAGATAAATTGCACTAGCAGTATATACGGCTATTTAGGTCTTGACTGTGCTAATAAACCCTGTGAATTTCATCTTCATATCAGGTGGAAAAAGTATGTAAATGTTGATGTGAATTTGTGTGAAAAGACTTCTCAAGTGAGAATTTCTAGCAAACTTTAAAATTCTGTGGATCAAATACCAGAGATAAATTGCACTAGAAGTACACGGCTATTTAGGTTTTGACTGTGCTAATAAACCCTGTGAATTTCATTTTCATATCAGGTGGAAAAAGTATGTAAATGTTGATGTGAATTTGTGTGGAAAGACTTCTCAAGTGAGAATTTCTAGCAAATTTTAGAATTCTGTGGATCAAATACCAGAGATAAATTGCACTAGCGGTATAAACGACTATTTAGGTTTTGGATGTGCTAATAAACCCTGTGAATTTCATTTTCATATCAGGTGGAAAAAGTATGTAAATGTTGATGTGAATTTGTGTGAAAAGACTTCTCAAGTGAGAATTTCTAGCAAATTTTAAAATTCTGTGGATCAAATACCAGAGATAAATTGCACTAGCAGTATATACGGCTATTTAGGTCTTGACTGTGCTAATAAACCCTGTGAATTTCATCTTCATATCAGGTGGAAAAAGTATGTAAATGTTGATGTGAATTTGTGTGGAAAGACTTCTCAAGTGAAAATTTCTAGCAATATCGACTATTCGTAGAAGACACTTTAAAATGTTGGCCAGTTTTCAACAATGTGGTTGTTGACTTCTGTTATGCCGAAATTCATTCCGTTCTCGATGCTTTTAACAGAATGGATCTAGTTGAATACCTCAATATAACTTATATGTGGGCAAATAATATTAATTGCCAAAAACAACCGGAAAATATAGTTAAATTGCGCTTGTGCTGTTCACATATATCACATACAATAGCTGGTGATATAAATAAATATTTTGAAAACTCATCTGAAGCTCAAAAATTTATTAAAGAAGTTATGGCTTCTTTAATAGTAGCCACCAACTATCAAAATTTAAAACAGATTTGGGAAAAGTTGTCAATTTTGCTGCAATCGAGAAGCATTAATGGGCAGGTTAAACAAGCATTTGATAATTTAATTGAATTAATTGGAACAAATATTTTAGAACCAGAATTAAATTTATTTGAATCCAATAAAACTATTGATGGTAATCAACAATTAGATAGCAAAAACTTTTTTAGCCCAATTTACAAACAAAGTCCTTTTTATCGAGACTTACATGAAATAAGTACTGAAGTACGACTACATATATCAACATTTACATACTTTTTCCACCTGATATGAAAATGAAATTCACAGGGTTTATTAGCACAGCCAAGACCTAAATAGCCGTATATACCGCTAATGCAATTTATCTCTGGTATTGTGGTTTGCTTATTTTATTGACATTAACTGCCAATGCACTTATCGGTTTAGCTTAATTTTCTAATTTAAATTTTTTTTGTATGTTTTATTCCAATAGGCCCCAAGCCATTGAATATTTTAAGAATGGTTTTTATAAAAATATAAAATTGCACGGTTAGTCCACAATAAGAGGTTGCAAAAATTTTTGACAGTTTTCAAAAACTGTGTAAATTGATATTAAATTAGATTTTAATTTCGGGATAATCCTACACTTTTATGTATCAACTGCTTTTATGCAAGAAATGCTCAAAAAGTTGGGGATTTCGGGAAAGCACTACATTTTTGTAACGACTACACTATTTTCGGGTTGACTACACTTTAGCCAAGAAATACACCAAAAAATTCGGGATGGATTTTCGGGCTAACTTCACCGACTTCGTATTTGCTGCAATATGCTTCTGGCTTTTTCGATTTTTTATAATTTTGACCCGTCTGATGCCGCAAAGCGTTTTGACAAAACATCGCAGATGATTTGGTGGTTTTCCTTACGTTCCGAAGTAATTTGGTTTTAATAGAATCAGATGTTATTTTTATTTTTTTAATTGGTGTTGTCACCTTTCATTGATTTTGACACTGTTAAATTTATTTTGAATCAAATCTTAACATTCCAAGGCGGGGAGGAAAGAGTAATTTCTTTCAATCAAAAATAAAAATTTACTTAAGCTAATACAATTAACCTTCTGGATTTAAATAATAATGACAATACAAATTTAAGCTACATGTACAAATTAAGCATAATTCGTTGGAAGTCGTGACAATTTGGTGATGCCCCGCTTGATTTGTCCATTTTTGGTTCGAATGATTGCACATCGAACCTTACCATCAGACCTTTCGATGAGCTGTTCGATTCGACCCATCAACCAATGAGTTGGCAAAATTTCGTCAATAATGACGACCAATTTGTCTTTAACTTTGGACCTACGATTTTGTAGAGTATGAACATGTTCTATGTTAAATTGTTTCCAGAATAATTGCACTAATCGGGTCAGTTGTTTCCAGTGAGGCAATCTATTCTCAGGTAATTTGCACATGTCCTGTTCCGTTATGGAATTTATTGCCTTCCTAATCAAAAAATGCCCTGGAGTAAGAGGCTCAAGGTCGTTCGGGTCTGATGACATCTCAGAAATTTGCCTCGAATTCATGATATCTTCCACTTCTACCACAAATGTGCACAAAAATTCCAACGTCATAATGATCCGACTACCTTTTTCATATGTGATTTGAATATTTTCACTCCAGATTCCCAAAACCCACCAAAATGTGGGGTTCGTGGAGGAATAAAATTCCATTTGACATTCTCTCTGTACAAAAACTCGTAATGCGATTTTCTTCTTCAGCAAATAATTTTTGAAGATGTACCAACTGATTATGAGCGCCAACGAAGTTTATGCCATTATCGCTCCAAATCTGCGCACTTTTGCCTCTATGAGTGAAGAACCATTTGAGACACGCAATAAATGAATCCTCCGTTGCATCTTCGACCACCTCTAAGTGAACAGCCTTGGTAGCGAAGCATACAAAAATACATACATAAACCTTATTAAAGGTATCATTTCTCTGGTTTCTATAGCGTACAGAAAAAGGACCACAAAAATCTAACCCTGTAGTGTAGAATAGTGTCACCATTTTTATGCGGTTTGATGGTAGGTCAACCATTATTTGTTCCAAACGTATTGGTTTGGTTTTAAAGCATGAAATGCAACTGTGTGTAATTCGTTTTACTAAATTTTTCCCGTTTATAATCCAGTACTGTTGACGAATTTTGAACAACGTATAGATTGAACACCTCCACGCAATTTTTTAATGTGTTCTTCTCTAGCTAATATAGTAGTAAAATGATGTCTTGGCAATAATATTTGGTGCTTGTGATCAAAATCCAATGAACGCTTGCTTAATCTGCCACCCACACTCAATACGCCCTCAACGTCGAAAAATGTGATAAACTAAGTATTTTGCTATTGCTTGGTTGTTCCCGTTTGGACTTTAGGTACTCGATCTCTTTACTGAACACCGAATATTGAACAATCTTAATCAAACCCTTCATCGAGTTGGACAGCTCAGCTGGTTTCAACACACCACGCTTTCGGTTGAACTTATTTTCCCTCCCTGAGTTGTACACAAAACGTCTACAATATGCTACGACACGAACCAATTTTGGAAAATGTCTATACCTTTCGATCAAAAAAATATCTTTATACAGCAAACTTACGAAAACTAAATCTTGGTTCTTTAGATCTGATAACTCTACATTAGACATATGTTTTCAATTGATATGGTGTTAAGTTTAACCATGCTAGCACTATACTAGAATCCGACCACAGGAAAATCTTCCCAACCTCGATATTCAATGAATCGTTTACCTTAACTACCAAATTAGCCAAAAGTAATGCCGCATTGAGTTCTAGCCGGAGGAGCTATCTCGAATTTGCTACATGAAAGGTTCACACTAACTTGACATTCATTATTTATGCATCTCAAATAAACGCACGCACCCTACGCCCTTTGAAAAGCATCCGAGAAACCGTGAATCTCTATTCGAACTGTTCTGGAACGACACATGTATTTATTTGTATTGTATCCAACATACCTAAGCTGTTGTGAAATTGTTCCCACACTATTTGTAGATTATCTGGAACTATTTCATCCCATTCGATTTTATTGAGCCAAATTTGCTACATCAAAATTTTTGAAGTTACTATAACACGAGCTATAAGGCCTAAAGGATCAAACAGCTTATAACTAATGCTGGCATATGAGTTATAACAATGTCAAACTTGAATTTATCGGTTGTAGAATTCCAATCGTTTTAATAGTTCCGTTTGAACTGACTAATTGTTCCCTAACTATGGGAATATTTTCTAATAATCTTGGATCATTAGACGCCCATTTTCACAGATTCATTCCTGCTCTGTCATTAAAATTTTTATTAGTTGTGTTTGTGTCTCTAACGCTGCATCAATATTATCGCTCCCGCCCAGTAAATCATCTACATAAAAAGGTTCCAAAGTTGCGCTTTAGCTGCCAATGGATATTGATGTTGTTCATCTAGACCTTAGTTGCCAAATATGGTGCAGCTGACGTACCATACGTTACAGTCTGTAATTCAAATTCCTTTAAATTGTCCTTTGGATTTTCGCGCCAAATTATCTTCTGGGTTTACAAACATTTATTTGTCTATACATAATGTCGATTGTAAATCCGTAGACAAATGTCCGAAACCCAAGAATAACCGAAAACAAATCCTTTTGTACGACTGGACCTACAAAAAGAACATCATTGAGTTACAAATTAGTCGACGTTTTGGCCGAAGCGTCGAATACCACGCGTAACTTAGTAGTACTACTGCCTAATTTGAATACGGCATGATGCGGTAAGAAATATTCCAATGATTGATTAATATTTATTTAGCTTACCTTCATATAACCTTGCTGTTCGTATTCCCGCATGAAATCAACGTACAAGCTTTTGAGTTCGGGATTTCGTTCAAGTTTCCTTTCTAAACATTCAAATCGTTTTATTGCTATAGCTTTTGAATCCCCTAAGGACACGACATTTTTTTCAATGATAAATTTACTGTAAACCGGCCAGTTTCATCCCTCGCAATGTTTTTCTCCTAATGTCAAAATTGGTTTGGAATCACATGATTTAGCTTCCCAAAATCTTTGCACCTGATGATCTAACCTTACAACCATATCAAAGCCACCCTGATCATTATGTGATGACAAAAAGAAATTGAAACTATTTTCGAATTTGCCGCCAATCACCCAACCAAACACCGTGTTTTGTAACGTTGGCAAATTCTGTGTTAATTCTTAATTTCCATTTATAAGACTCTTATAAAATAGTTCAGCCCCCGTCTACTGAGCCTGGAATGTTAAAACTAGGATCGGATAGTTTCACGTCACTTGGAATAGGCCAATTATCAATGTTTATGTATTTAGTAGGCAGATTATTTGCTATTTCCGGTACCACCAGAAATTCTAATTGCAATTTGGTTTTGATATTTGTTTTCGTGTTATTTAGACCTGCAATTGATAACACTATGCTACTCTTTGCTATAGCCAATTTATCAGCCAAATCTGATGAAATAATATTGGATTGCGATGCCGAATCAAGCAACGCCCTACATAAATGACTGTTTCCTTGTGAATCTAAAATTACAACCAGCACTGTTGAGAGAAATATCTGTCTCGTTTTACTTATCGATGTTCTTAGGATGTACATTCGACCTATTGCCCGATTGAGATGCGCACGGGCTTGTACTACATTTTATTTGCTTTAATTTGCTTGATTCACTTGCAGTCGTATTTGCTAAGTTCATGTGTAAAAGCTTATCGTGTTTTTGATTGCAATGCAAACATCTAGGTCCTCTACATTCAAAGGCTTTATGTCGGGCTTTTAAACAATTTAGACATAATCCAATCTGCCTTGCCTTTCCATATCGCTTTACGGCAGTTAAATCTAAAAAACTTCGACGATTGCCGATAAAGTGATCTTGCTTACACATTCTACACCCATACGGTTTATTTTCTTGTGATATTTCTGATGATACAAAAGCTTTAGAGTGGGATTCTTGTTTTTTTCAACCAGTTTTTTCCAGGTTGGTTTTGTATTTAACTTAAACTCGTTTTCCCATAATTTTCTTGTTTCCTTATCCAACCGTTCTTTAACAATATAAACCATTACAACATCACTCAATTTTTCTCCCAAATTTACTAGCGCACGTTCATTCCTCAAACTGTCATCTAAGAGTTGTTGCAACTCTGACTTGGATTCCCTATAAACTGGCTTTAAATTAAAGAATGACCGAATATGTTTGTCTATAATCGATTTTTTATCATCAAATCTTGACATTAAGGCGTTCCACGGGAGTTTAACACCGTCATTGCAAAATTCTATTTAATCGATTACACCTTTGGCTTCACCATCTAAACTTCCGCTCAGATAATAAAATTTCTCTAAATCCGACAATGCTGGATTACCAGCCACCATTATTTTGAATGAATCCCTAAACTGAAGCTATTTCTCTAAGCTACCATTAATGCGCGGAAATGATATTCTAGGTAGTTTTATCGAATGAAAATTTGAAACTGAACATGCCACCTGTGACTGTGATTCAATATAATTTTGCGAATTAACGGTTACAACTGTTTAGTTTTTCGTTACACTAAAATTACCATCCCCTAACGGTTTATCCAATATTGGTTCCCCATTCAACTCTTCTACCTTTGTCTGTTGTACAGTTTCGACTTCATCTATTTTGGTTGAAACACTTGTAAACCTATCCAATTCCTTTACAAACAAAAACTTTAATCCAAAAAATAATCCAACTCAACCTCTTCCAAAACTGTTTCATCATCCAACTCATTTAAGACACTCATTTAGCTTGGCAAAGCGGCAATTTAAAAGAAATTCACATTGGTCATTCCCCGAATCAAAATTATCCATAGATTTCTTTAACGCACCGAACTGTATTTTAACACCCGGCCGTTTACGTACCAACTTTTTAATCTTATTTTCCACGTGTTCGTCATCCATTTTGTATACTCTCAAGCCTAGGAAAACCAATTCACGTTTCTAATTTTTTCAACGCTACTCCAAAGATCGAATGCCAAATTTCCAAACTCTTCCAATAAAACTACCAAAACAATTGCTATTAAATACCTGACTTCGTTTATCTCACGCCAACTTATCCACGCCAAAAGGACCAAATGTTGTATCCCTTGATGCTGATGAGTGGACTGTAAAACTCTTTACTTTTAATGAAATACTACAAATTTTGATCTATTTTATTTAATAGTTCGTGACCCAGATCATGTTCGCCATAATACTAAAAAATAATTCACAAAAAAACGTAAAAGAGTAAAAACAAAAAAGTTAATTGGTGTTGTCATCTTTCATTGATTTTGACACTGTTAAACTTATTTTGAATCAAATCTTAACACGTTCACATATTATTCCACTGAATCGTCGTTATCAAAACGCACAACAAACCAACACGTTTAATTAAACCAGTACCCTCAAATACAACTTTTCAAGTTGTTGCACGCCCCTTTTGAAATGTTTGACGCCTGCACGTGCACGTAATTCATCGGATCCAGTAGTAAAATCTAAGTAGTAGTTTTTACATCGTTTTCTTGACCCGTCAAACTTCCAAGAATTTTAATTTTCGCGTCCCTTCAACTTTTCTATAAGCGGCAAACAATTCGACGCCATATTTTTATTTTATTTTTTCCTTAAAAAAAACTAAAAAGTCGATCAATTAAAAATTTATTACTATTGCTGGGCCCATAACATGGTAAAAATTAGGCTTTATGTGCAAAGAAACTAAAACGCAGTTGGTTCAAGTTTATACAGACTCAAAGAGTATTTGTTTAATACAAAATGGCGGGGTTATACATAATGACGTATATACATTTTGAGGGCGTTCGAATACACTGTGGATGTCCATAACACTACAACGCGACATAAGCATTAACATTAATTCAATTTTCAAGGAAAGGAGAGCCCATACAATTATGCTTATTGACATATTCGGCTGGATGTAAATGGGTCTCGTTACTAAAGATGATTTTAGATTCATACCGCTCTAAACCCTAACTCTTTTATAAAAACCAAGATTGATTTCTAGCCCCAAACGTGATTGTGATAGCATATTTCGAATTCTCTTTACTGACAAAATCGAGAGTTTGACAAAAATTCTAAGTCTCTCGGAGGCCACTGTAAACGACGACGACTCATCAGCTCATGTATACCCTTTACGTCTTGCTATCAAATTTCCGGTAAAAAGCATTTTGGCAGTTTGATATTTCCATACTAACAAAAACTAACAAAGTATGCAATCTTTAGCATGAGTAACTACAAGCGTTTATCTTTTTATTTCGGCTGTTCATATATTAAAACCGATAATGATTTGAAAAAATTTGATCCGATGAATAATTTAACAGAAAATAGTTCAGAACCAAAGAGTTGCATTCATTTTGATTCCTTTCGATATTATTTTTTCGTAAAGTGATTTTCGCTTCCATCCTTTATCTTATAGAATTCAACCAATTTTTCTTTTATGCTGAAGATTTTTTTTATTGAACTGCATAACACTACTGACGTGCTAATGTATAGATTATACACAAAAAATTATGGAGAAATTATTTTTTTTTTTTTTTTTTTTTTTTTTTTTGACAAAGAGAGAAAGAGAACTTATAAAGTAAACAACATAATTATACAAATACGAACGAATATACATATTGTAGAAAATTTATTTTTATTTTTCACAAATAACAAAAACATATAGGAAAATTATAGCGAGGCTTTTCTCAAAATTATTCACATTAACTTTTTGTTCTATTGTCACTCGTAATGGTACTAGGACTAGGCACTCACTTCGCTGGTACTAGTACTAGGTACATCATCAGTTTTAGGATATTTTGGAATTTGTGGTGGAGGCAGTATTCGACAGCAATCCGGATCGAATCCATTTTTTGGATTTATTTTTGTTTTATTTTTTGATTCAGCTATACGGATAGTACATTTTTTATTAACTTTGGCACATTCATTAAATTGTGGTGTGCTATTATCACTCATGATTACGATTTTATTTTTTTTATTTTTCAATACTTGCAACTGTTCGCTTTAAGATTTACTTAAGAACTAAATGGAAATTTGGTAAAATGGTAATATATATATTTATATATCGTATATAAATCGTGCCGAGTCGATTAAACGAAGACATGCGTATAAAAAGTATAACAACAAATGACTTATTTAATATGTACCGAAAAAAAAACCGAAAACGTAATTAATGTATGGCAGTGATGCACCAAGTGGTGATGAGTTCACCTTGGTTGATATGCGTTACGATTAATTTTTCATAATAACAATTTTAAGACAAAATATGACAACAAATACAAGTACAGACATATAGAAGTATAAACTTACTAGCGATTTTTGGATTCTGACAGTCTAAATTAACTTAGTTCAGTTTATATGGTTCGGATGTTTTATATAATGTCCCGGACCAATGCATATCCAGTTTTGAACAATATTTCTTTAATATCGAGGTCATTATGTATGTTTGTGTTTCGGATATACAATGGAGCATTTATGTTACTGCAAAGTATTTTCGATAGTATGCGTCGCATAAATTTTCTATTTGATGCGCTGGTAAATGCCCATTAATAAATACTATATGTCCTTATATGGGCATACTATATCGCTTTGCAATAGTAAGACTTTATTGGCGAGTGGTAATTTTGATTTTCTTCCATTAACCAATACTAATATTAACTAATATTGCTATACGACTAGTGACTTCTTATTTCCATTTTTCAAAATAGCTTTGAGATTATGGGGAACATGATTATCGGACGATATGACGAGTTCGTGTCTTATTTTTTTCTAAACTTATTGTGACGAACGTTATTAACATTTTTATATGTAATAAGGTATGTCGTGGTGATTTTTTCCGGCTTATGCAGTATGTTTTTTAGAGACTTTTTTTAGAGATCATGATTGTATCAACGTCAAAGGCTTAAGTTCCATAAACGCACGAAGGACAACGTACTCTATTCAACTGGACATTTTCACTGTGAACGACTTTATCACAAAAAGTATTACATCCAACATCCGAGCTACTGCATTGAATTTTGTGGAATGCCAAAAAATCGGAACTTTAAAACTGGCTGATCCGAACATTCTAAGTCCAGCTGATATACTTCTTGGAAGTCATGTTTGTTTTAAATTATTGTGCTCTAAAAAACCTCAGCAAGATAGAAATATTTTCGCCCCAAGTACGTGCTTTAGTTATGTGATAGCTGAAAAGCTCGCTTTGCATACAGGCTTTCATTTTGAAATTCATAACATGAAACAAAGATTTTTGCAGGTTGAAGATATTCGTGAAAATAAAGCAGATAGTGACTGCGAATTGCATTACAATGGAATTGCCTAAGCTTAGAGACTCACTTAAAACAGCAACTCGAAGACTATTTGCTATGGAGAGGTGTTTTGACAAATACCCAGCAAACACAAAATCGGGTTGGCCGCTGACGTGTAAAGGGTATTTAGGCAAGGGAAATTATATTCAGCTGATCGTGATTATCATCGTGTGATTTGGCGGAAACAGCCCAATATCCATTCATTAAAGAATGAATACGGTTACTTACGGTAAATGTTGTACATCATTCCTTGCCACCAAAATGCTACACCAAAAAGCAGATGATCTGCCGCCTGAAAAAAGCGACATCTAACGGATTACCAAATCTGACTTCGATGTAGACGATTCGGATGTAATATTATTTCTCCAGGAATCGAGTTACAAAAACGAATAGTTGAGTGTCTTCAAACAGGAGATTTTCGTCTTTGGAAATATCAACATTAATTGATTTTGACAATGGAGATTTCTGTGCAAAAACAGTGGGACTTATAAACTGGAACGATCCATTGCCATCATAGTTAGTTGTGACATGGGAAAAATTATACCCAAATTTTATTATGTTTGAACAAATTACAATACTACGAATTTCGGAAATACCGAAGCTGAATTGCATGGTTTTTTTGATCATAGAGGAGCATATTTTGCCGTTGTATATTTACAGCAAAATCTAAGGTATAGCTCCACTTAAACAAGCATGCATTCCTTAGCTTGAATTATGTGGAGCTGTTGGTCAAACGACACTTGATATTCCTAATCTACAATTATTTGGATGGACAGAATCAAACATTGTCCTAGGGTGGATATCAGATGTGCCGAGACAATGAACAACTTATTCATGCTTGATTGTCTGCCAGTAAATAGTTGGGACAATGTTTCTTCAGAAATGAACGTACCAGATATGGCGTCCAGAGGAATTATGACGGACAAACTGATTAATAATATTTTGTGGTTTGAAAGCCTTACATTTCTAAAAAAAAATATAAAAGTTCCTAGTCAAGCGAGGGCTTGGACGGGGTATTCAGAACCTGTGAAATAAATTAATAATGTAAAAACCAATGTTAAAACTGCATATTCAACAGCTTACCGAGCAATTGGCGCAGTCGTTAAAGCTGCGATGTTTGGGACGGGAGGTACCGGGTTCGAACCCCAACGGGGGAGGGTTGCAAAAGGGATTTTCCATCACCTGATTACGATCGGTGATGACGATGAACACAACTATGACCCCCGGTTGGAGTGCAGAATCCAAGAGCCGAACCATCGTCCATGTCAGTACCGGCTGGCTGGAGCAATGCAATGTGCAGATGGATTTAAATTCGAACATGTCCTCGATTTGGCTGGTGACAGCGTAAGGTAGGATGTTAAAAAATTAACCGCGAAAGAGTTGGGAGAGCTTCGGCCCCAGAAAAGATTGCAAGGTTCAGACACAAAAAAAAACAGCTTCTAATATTAAAAAGGCAACCATAGCAAGTATGTAGTGGTTTCAAGCCGAGTGTTTTGGAGAAGCCAATTATCAAAGGCATCAGGTTACATAATAAAAATAAATTAAAAGCTTTTACACCTTTTATTGATGATTATAATATGCTACGCATTGGGGGACGAATTGGGCTAAGTACATGTTGGTCATATTATATAAAGTACCACTCATCTATAGACAAACAGCATTCATTTGCAGAAAAGTTAAACATCTACACAAAAACACTAGCAACAGATGGCTAATCTTTCATATTATCGAGTAACCCCGTTAAGACCATCATAAGTTGTAGTAGACTTTGCTGCTGCAGTCAATGTTACATCTAAAACTGTACGAGGTGCTAAAATAGTTAAAGGCTACATCGCTATTGTTACCTTGTGTGTCTTGTTATAAAGACAATTCATATATTGAAGTGGTATCCGATATCAATTTAGTTAGGCATTTATAGCCTGCTCACAGAGGTTCATTGCACGTTGATGCTTACTGAATCCAATTTATAATTTTGTAGGTGCGCAAGGTAGAATTAATCGATTACAACAAAACACAAAAGGCACTAAGGAAAGCACAAAAGGCACTGAGGAAGATTTACGAACATTTTTACCAGCCAACATTTCAACAGAAAATTTTGCAATATTTTGCTGAGAATCAGCAATTGCATTCTACTACATTATTCTAGACCTATTGCTCCAATGTGTGCAACAAATGCTGCCGATTATGAGACCTTAACACCGCGACATTGTTTAATGGAATGATCGCCGATTATGTTGCTTGAACAGAATTAAAGGTTTTTGGAAGACTTGGAGAGCATATTATCTCACATTCATACAGCAACGTTCAAAATAACAAGACAAACAGCGAAATTTCAAAGAGAATGACAGTTTACTGCAGTTAAGGATTATACCACCAGGTTATTGGCCTATATAAGGCAGAATATAACTACTTAAAGCTGCGGTGTTTAGGTCAGGAGGTACCGGACTCAAATTTCCACCGAGATGGTTGAAAAAGTTTTTTTGATCGCTTGATTGCAATCAATGATAACATTGAACACAACTAAGATCCCTAAGGCCAAAACTTCATCATGTAAACATAAAGCCAAAACATCATCATGTAAGTACAGGCTGGCCGGAGCAATGTAACGTGCAGATGGATATTCAAAGATAACCTGAATTTATGCGTCCTCGATTTGGTTGGGGGCGATGTAAAGAAGGACTTTAAATTGACCGCGACAGAGTTGATAGAACATTGGCCCCAGATAAAGAATGGACTATTCCCAAGCAATTACGTAAAAAGGTCATCGAGAGGTCCTTTTTTTATGTTTACCAAAGAAAAATGACTTTTGGATAATTTCGGCTGCCCATGCCACATTTCTTCCTCTTCGAGAATTGTTGAAAAATTTTTTCCTTCGGTTTTTTCATACTTATCATGTTTAAATGAACTTTCGAAAGTTTTTGGTATCCCAAGTTGTTTCCGTTTCAAAATAAACTTATTTCGAACGTCAAGTCTTTTATAAATCTCAAAGGTTAAGCTGGAAGTTTTCCAAGTTTTTTTTCTGGGATGAAACTCTGGGATAACTTCACATGCTTCTTGGCCAGAAGTTATTTCTGGTAGAAAAGAATCGACCATTTCAAAGAGTCCATGTCGGTTTGGCTGGACCCTTTCTGGGAATGTACTTTTCCATTTTGGCAGACTCTTATACAAAATGGCCAGATTCATTTACAAGCGTTGATTTTCAATGGATGCTCTGTATTATCTTCCGTGGGAAAATAAATTTTCAAATCTCAAATATTTTACTTACTTACTGAAAGACAATTCATCCATCTACGGGCAAATCATCTGCAATGATGATATTTAATAGAGAAATTAGATCGCGTATGGATCTAATGTTACCATCAGAGGAAACTTCTCGAAATAACCATTTTCCAACAATTTGAAATTTAACTGTTGATGCTCGAGTCGCTGTCCATGAATGTATGTCTAAATAAATCCAATGAAGATTGGGTTATGTTTCGAAAAAGATTTGTGAATTGCACTCTCCAATTGCTCTGGAAGATGATCACATCTGGAAAAGACATATAGATTAAATCAGAGAAATTGGATAGAATATTATACTGACACTTATCCAGCACAAAACCCGAATAAGCCAACAGAAATGCTAGGTTTGATTAATGACAATTTTGAAATACTGGTCGTACAATAAAAGAGTGTAGAACCAAAGAATGAAACTAAGGAATTTTCTAAAGGTATAGAAAAAGATTTATTCAGTTTAGGAAAGGGAATAAAACTAAATTTGTCAATCATAAAAATTGCAGCATTGTTTCTGAAAATAATGCAGTTAATAGAAATACCGCAAAGATTAGAAAGTTGGTTCAAAAAATGGATTTATAAATTTATATAATTATTTTTTGCTTTTTTACTATACTTTTTTCTTTTTAATGGGAAGAATTGATATATTATGTAATTGCTAATAGGGTATTGAACAAACAATATAAATGCAACTACGAAGAACTTCATAGAATATAGAATAGAAACATAGAAGTGGTATTACCTTCGTATGGAACACATGTCTTTAAATTGTTTAACTTTTAAAGATATAACTTTAATTATCCTTGCAATGAGAATTTAGGAAGCACAGCAATATTGAGCGTTGGTTTTTGATTCCTACTAATGTACACTTCTTCTTAATTCACTTTACAGTTTTATGTACCTTACACATTTGTTGTTCTTGACAACAAAGTAAACGATACTCTCTTAGATACTAACTTAGTATAAACAAAACTTTTAATCAAAGAAAATAAGAATGAAACGATTAATAATTACCTAACTGGCCTTACTGGTCAAAAAGATACCGATTATTCCCTTTGGAACGCAAGTACCTGCAGTTAAATGTGATGAGGTTGAACCGCAAAGGAAAAAGCTGAATTGTCTGCATCATATCTTGGAGATACATTTAGACCTCTTCCAAGACAAACTGCAGATGAAAACATAACACTAGTTAAAAAATCGAGTACCAATTTAAACTCAAAAAACTCTCCTGGCTAGGATATAATTACAGGAAAAATATTTAAAGCACCACCTAAGAAAGGATTACGAAAACTACTTCAAATAATTAATGCAGCATTCAGACTTAACTATGTTCCACACCATTGGCAGAAGTGATAATGACACCGAAACCAACCAAACCACCTAACGACAAAAAATCGTATCGGCCGATTTCTTTGCTTCCAACTACATATTTCTAAATTATTCGAAAAATTGCTGCTTAAAAAACTCATAGAGTAATCATAGAACAAAGAGAATTCCTTTCCACCAATTCGGTTTCAGAATCACAGACATAATAGAAGATACGGTAGAAAACCAAAAAAAATTGTTCAAGTATCTTCTTGGATGTAGCACAAGACTTCGATAAAGTATGGCATAGAGGCCTAGAATATAAACCCGCATCGAGATCTACCAAAGCAGTTTTATCAGATTCTAAAATCCTACTTAGCTGATCGACATTTTAGGAGAAAAAATGAAGATGAATACTCTTCATTAACGAAGATAATAGCAGAAGTACCACAACGTAGTGTCTTAGGGCCAATTTATTATATCCTATATACAAGAGATTTACCAAATACAGATGAAACTCACATAGCAACATTTGCTAATGAAAAAAGAAGAGGGTAAGATCAAATAAAGAAAAATCTACTGTCACTACGTAATAAATTGCTTATTGTATATGACTACTTGAACACCCTTTTGAAACTACGACAGAATAAAATTCTGTTGTATTTCTGTAAAACCTGCCGAAGGAAGAATTTGATCACGAATTTTATCAAAATTGGGATCAAAGATAAATCCTTGGCTGCTCGCACCACCAAAATAAAAGCTGAAAGGTTATGGTTAAGCAAAAGTATTCAGGAACTTTACACCAGAATCAATTTTCTAACCATAAAAACTTATAACCTGCAGTCAAAAATAGCGGATCAGTTCCACTATTTAGAATACTGTAGTATAAGAAAATTTGTGGAAAAGAAAGTAGAGTCAAGGTTGAAACAAAGGAGATTGAATGTAAAAAGCAAAATCAGAAACCTCCAGCTAGAACCAATTAAATCAAACACCACTGAGGTTCCTCTTATAAAACATAAATTTCATAAGAGAACCATAAACCTAACAGAAATTGTTTTTAATGCCAAAGAGATATGCCTACTTGATAAAGGATTAAATCATAATTTAACCCCTAAAAGTGACATACGGCAACAAAACAGATCTCTATTTAGTTTGGAAAGTTCGTTACAGTGCGCCGCGCTCAAAAAGGACACTATTCTACAAGATAGTTTGAGATATCAAATTATGGATGGGATTAGTAAAATTGATGTGATGCACTGTAACCGTTCGAGCTCGGAGGTTAAGGTTACTTCCTGTCTGGCAAAGAAGATTAAAGAACATGGGGCGATCGTCACTAAGTCAGATAAAGGAAACGCGACGGTAATCATGGATGCAGAGTTATACAACAGCAAAGTGTTGGACTACATTAAAGATAATGATATAATTAAACTTAATTGTGACCCAACTGATAAATTTTGCAGTAGTATCAACAAATGCATAAATAAATGTACAGCTTTTCTTAGTAAACAAGAAATGAGGTACATGAAAATGATCAAACCGTCGGCGCCAAAAATCAAAGGACTTCCTAAGGTTCATAAATCGGATATGCCTATTAGACCGGTGATAAACTTCACATCCGCTCCCACGTACAGGATAGCGAAACGCGTTAATCAGTATCTAATGAGTAAAGTTAAACTGGAAAACAACGTTTCGTTGATGAACAACATAGAACTTGTAAACAGAATAGAATCAGTTAAAATTCCTCACGGTGCCAGACTGGCCTCTTTTGATATAACGAACATGTATAGTAACATTCCAATAGAAGAAACTATTGGAATCACTTACGACCTGCTCGTGAATCAGGGAGAAACGGAATGTGCAGAGGAAATTAGAAATCTCTTAAAGGTTATTACTAAACAGAATTACTTCGAACATCAAGACATATTCTATGAACAGCAAGAAGGACTACCCATGGGAAGCCCTTTATCGGGAACTTTAGCCAATATTTTCTTAAACCACTTAGAGAATTCGAGAATATTGAGTGAGAGTAACCCTTATAGGAACTGTGTGGTATACTGGCATAGATATGTAGATGATGTACTTACACTGTTTAGAGGAACCAATCGGCAATTAAAACAATTTCACGACTATCTTAATAATATGCATTACAACATCAAGTTCACTTTGGAAACTGAAGAAAACAAGTGTATTAATTTCCTGGATCTAACGATTCGGAATGAAAATTATGAACACAAGTTTAAAGTCTTTAGAAAACCAACACAAACGGACCACACAATCCATAACGACTCACATCATCCACAACAACATAAGATTGCGGCATACCTGCACATGATCAACAGACTGAATACGATACCAATGAACCAAGAAGACTACATAGAGGAACTGAATACTATTAAACAGATCGCTAGGGCCAACGGGTTTCAACCGGCAAGGATGGACCTATTGAACAGAAAACATAATAACAAGAAACTTAACGAACAGTATACTTCCCTGATAGCCAAAGACGACAAAGACAACAAATACGTTACATTTGACTACGACAGAAATACAGCGAACATCATCAGGAAAGTACTGAAAAATCATGGTATACAGGCAGCATTTAAAACTAGCAACAAAATAGGACAAAGACTAAACCCACCAAGAATGACTTCTCAAGATACGGGAGTTTATAGACTATCATGTGACGACTGTGATGGGTTCTACATAGGTTCTACATAGGCCAAACTGGTAAATCTTTCGCAACTCGGTTTAACCAACATGTGAAAGAAATCGGCAAACCCAAAATAGACTCAAATTACGCACAACACATGACTAACAATAACCATAAATACACAGGCATTAACGAAAATCTGAAAGTGTTGCATAAATGTAAAAAAGGTAGCATGATGACAACACTGGAAGATTACGAAATTTACAAAAACAGACATAACAAGGACATAATAAATATTCAGGTACAGACTAAAATCAACCACCTGTTCAAAAAAATAATGGAAAATGAAAATAGCACAAGGGGGTGGAGCCAAAATCATACCTGAAAAAGGTATATAAGAACATGGGTAAGGTACATTCGGGTTCAAAGTAGTACAGGCTGATGAAGAGGATAGTAATCCTCGAAATTAATCCCGTTAAAATAAAAAAGAATAATTATATTATAAAATTTTTTTCTTTTTAGAAAGAATTTAAATAGAAAATTAATATAAAAATGTTTTATTATCACATTAAAGAAAGTTTTACTTCTTTGCTGTAAATAATTTTTAATTTTTATATATAAAACTAGAAGTACTGAATTCTTTGTTTTTATTAAAACAAGGTTTCCTTATTTCGTTTTATTAAAATTAAAAAAAAAGAATAATAAATTGCTGTTAAATAGGCAAATTCAAAAACCAATATAGACTTAAGATATTCAGCTTTGGGGATGTACAAAGAAGACCAATGTGTAAATAAAACACTAATTCCAAAACAAAATTTTACGTGATATTGTAAATGCACTATGGTAAGTAAGAAATGGTTAGGGACTTAAAGATGGAATACGTTAACGAAAAAATCAATAAGCACGCCATGAAACACATACTTCGTCTTTATCAACAAGAAATTGTTGAGATTCGCCGTATGATGGAGACCTCTAGAACTAGGATAGCCAGAATAAGATAAACTTAATTGTGACTAACCAATGGGTTATATCCTACAAATAGAGAACTAAAAATATCAAAGACAAATTACTAGATGAATTTTAATTCATTTGTAATAAATCGATAATAAAAAAATTGTTCTACTCGCTGCTAAGAATCAAAGCAGCGAGTAGAACAATTTTTAACTCTATATAATATACTGGGCAACTTCTAGGTCCGAACTAGCCATAGGGCAGATGAGCAAAATGCCTGATGGGCCGGTCTGGTCAAAGTGATTGTCGGTCTGATTACACCCCAAAAAAATTATACTATTTACGTATAACATTACAAAATACATATCTTATGCTGAGTATAGATTTTGTACATATAATCCGAACCGTTTAAAATGAGCACAGAAGCGGTGAAAACCGACTACATAGTAATCTCTAAAATAATTTAAAGATTATATTTGTTAAGATTTATTTATTAATAAAAAGAATACAAAACAATCAAAGAAGATAAGACAAATGAAAAAATTATGAATTGACTTTGGAGAAAGAATAAGAAGAAGAAGCATTTATTTATATTACGGTATACTTGTAGTGGTATTTGTCATAAAACGGTTAATTCAATTGATTTGTAATGTTTAATCAATTTTTTTAAAATCTAATTTATATTAATTTTAAAGTTTTGTGTCAAATTAAGAGATTACTAGCATACCTTTCCTTTCCCTACACAAAAAAAAAATGCCAAGGTGTTTGTAACCGGGTCGATCTCAATAATTTAACCAATATCCTGCCTTATCATTCCAACTATATGTAAAAACGAGTGTACGGTGGACCGGGCCAATTTCGGGAGATGCTGTTTAATGCTTGGCCTTACACTCTTAATCAATCAATCAATTACGGTATACATGTAGGTTTTTGTGTGAAATAGAGAGCCGACGTCTGTAAAATGGCCAGGCCTTGATTTGATAGCAGTCAGCTCTGGCAACTTATGTAGTTTGGCGGAAGATTTCCTACGTATTTTCTTTTTAGTTATTATGGTTTGTTATCAGTTTCTAATTCGATACGGAACATTACCAAAGCAGCTTATCTTGATATATCGTGTTCGTTACTGATTTGGCATCAGCAGGGAGAGCAGTTTGCATGACAACTAATCCTTTTTAACTTTTCAGTTTATACGTACATAAAATCACGCACCAACATTATCACAATAGTTTACTAAGTAAAACCAAAAAAATTGGAAATTTAAACAATTAAAACACTAATAATATGGAACAGCTTTAATTGATGGTGACGGCTTTAAAGTTTAAACTAACCAACAAATCATTTGGTGTAACAAACATAATGGTACCTGTATTTAGTTGTTGGCTTGTTACCTGCGAATATTATATCCTTTAAACGTTTGCTGTTTTAAAGGCTTGAGTACTTGTAATGGGGTTTTCAACCGATAATACGCTTAGATTACTAATTTATTTATTTTTTTTTACCTTTTGTTCTGCAAATCAGATTTAACTAATTTATGTTTTGAAAATGGCTTGATAAGAAGGTAGACTAAATCACAAATTCTGTTTCACTTTTGAAATTAATTTCTGATACAATTTATCAATTTTTAAGTAATATTTAAAGATATTAACTAATTTGTTGTCCAAATTTAGGTGATGACATGTAGTTCCTTAGATCAAAACCTATTATTACTTCAAAGACTAGGTTTTTGTCTGCAGTACAAAAATTCGTTGATTTTTAAGCCCAATAAGAACTCGTTACGAAATAACTTTCGCTATATTAAAAGATATATTAAAGAGAAATTGTTTTCAATTGTTTAAGAGAATCATTTTAACACGACGATAGAGAAAATGACTTTCTCCTGATCGTATTCCTCATCATTTCAATAATTTTCCACCCTCATCCAAGCAAACCGTTATGTGGATCGCGGTACCTAGTTTAAGAACCACTGCGATCGTGAGAGAATACTATTATTGATTGCATACAAAGTAAATATATTTTTACCACCACATACAAAAGTCCCATTATCAAAAAGTAAAATTAGATATCACCGTAAATAAAATAAAACACATACACATACACGCACATCTTGATCGAACGAAACATTTTTATTACATTTTTTTGACAGGTCACTTTATAAAAAAAAAACAAAAACTGGATCGAAACTTGAAACTTTAAACTAATTATTTTTATTTATGATTGACTTTGATTTGAATTACTTCTTTTTGGAATATACGGAGTTGGTGTTCCAGTAATACGTTGTGAGTCCGCATCGTTGTAACCTAAATTTGATGTTCCACTATTTCCAGTAGTTACGGGACCAGCAATCCGTTTTGTGCCCTGTTCAAACTTGCCAGCAGCTTGATTTGTTTTATCATTAGGGTCCATATTTGAGTGGTAATCAACTTAAAGCACGTCACAAGATTACTGCTCTACTATTTTGTTGAATGAATTAACAAGACTGGCATAAAAACCAAAAGTTGTGGCGTACTTGTAAGTTATTTCAGATTAGTGTTAGTGAGCGAAATACAAAATATGTATTTTAAAAAAAATAAAAATGAGAAATGCGAAATGTGATCGTTGGTCGCGTGTTGGTAATCAATGTAAATATATATGTATGTATGTTGATTTGATGTTTGTTGTTTGTGTATATAATAAATATTTTGATCAAATTGATTCATTGAAATCGATTAGATATGAGCGCGACCTCCGGATCAAATTGCTTAAAGGTAGGTAGTTACTATGGTGGTTCCGACTTTTATTATTTTATGGAGGGGGTTTGATTTAACTTGTTTAATAACGTTGATTTGTGTATAGTGTAGATATTCCATTACTTCCTCAATTTCTTTAAATAAATTAATTTTCTGAGAATTGTTAAAAGTGTGTATGGCTGTGGGTCGATCTTGTGAGTCGCAGAAGTTTATAATTTTTAAGAAATATGGTAATGCCATTTCAGAGAATCATTATTTTTTTTTTCGTTTATAATTTGTGTTAATTTATAATTTTGATGCACAAAAAATGGAATTTTTCGGAAATTCGTGTTAGTCATGGACGGAAATAAAAAATTTGAATAGCTCGTGACTAACTGAATTTACTAAATTTACACACCTTAAAGGTCATCGTGGAAACCAAAATTTAGTATTTTTGTTGATCGCGTGCAAAGTGTAAGTGTAAGTACTACTCGGCCTTAACTGTAAAGTGTATAAACTGTCATATAAGACTATGGTCTCACACATATATAAAAAAATAAAAATGATACTACTCTCTCACGTACGTGCGTAGTATACGTACGCTATATGTAATGATGAATTTTAGAAATGAATTTCTGCTAGTAAGTAATAAATCGAACATCATTGAATACTCAGCTGTAATCATTTTGCATATAATTGGGCCGACTTAGTATTCGTTTGTGTCAGTAATTAAATTTAAGCGTACACAGTACACACGCCAGAAATATAAATTTTATTATCACAAGTGTGAATGTGTCAGTGTGCCAAAAATTTATATTTAATCTCTTTCTTTACGCTAACCTTTTATATTATTATACAACAGTGCTGATAACCCTAACCTTTCAGTAACCGAACGAGAAAGCTGGGAATTTATAGTTTGATAGGTGACATAAAATGTTGATAACTGTGATCGAAATAGTCAATCATTCTAAATTTAAATTTCGTAGTTTCGGTGTAAAGAATAAGATTTTTTTGCAAGGCATAACAGCTGTCTTATCTACTGAGAGAATAATGATAGATATTGATACGGGGATTTTTTTGTATCGGTATACGAAACAAAGCGGTTTTAGTTTGCCGCCTTCAAAATAAGTGGAATAGAAATGAAACCATCTGTAAGGTGTTGCAGTATCATCCTTAGTGTAACAGTTTTCAAGGAACTATACTTTTGCAAAATTTCATTATAAATTCTATTTGCTTGTTCAGGGTATTGCTCTTAACTTTAAAATTATAAGTATGATAAGAATATGTATCATATATAAGCAAACCGGTGCCCATTCCGTCTAAGTTGATTTCTTGCAAATCTAAAATAATTTATAACTTTAACACTTTAACTTTTATATTCTGATTTGGTAGTCAAACCAAAACAGTTAATAGTCCGTCATTTTAGCAACTACACTTCTTTATAATGTAGTTAAGGTTCGTAGCATCGAAATAAGCAGCAGCTTTTTTGGTGAATCTCGTACTATTTTTACTTTTAAATGTATGCAAATGGAGTTTATGGCTTTTGAGAGTTCAGATTTTGTTGTTATGTTGATTTGATGTTAATGGTAATTCAAATGGCACTTTCGCTGCATCAATAGGCTCCATACGACATGGATTGAGCCTGTCGATCGAAATATTAGCCTGCTTGTTTTTAAAAACTAACGTAAAATATTTAACTGAACGGCAGATGACCCTGAAAGGACCTTTAAAAGTATTTTGTAAAGACCTATGTAGAGCATTTGTTCGTACGAATACGTGAGAGGAATCGTTCAACACTTTTGAAATAAAAATTGGGTTATTACAATGTCTTGTGGTACTGCAGTTTCTTGGGGAGTGCAAACAGAAGATCCATACACGAGTTCTGCTAAAGAAGTTTGAACGATCATCCCGTTGTATTTCAGATTATAGATGGTAGTTCTTATTAAAATCTAGAAACCTTGATAACTCAGAAAATAATTCTGACTCAAACTGTGAGTTTTGATCAGTGATCACAGTAATTGAAAATCCAAAGCGTGAAATCCATTCCGAGTAAATCACAGCTGCTATCGTTTCCGCCTTGATGCTTAAAATAGGAATAGTTTCCGGTCAACGAGTGTACATGTTGACCAAGTTGACAAAGTAACGCTGATTTTGTAATATTGAAGAGGTTCATTAATGTCCAGGTGAATCTCTGAAAAACGTTTAGAAAGCTCAGAGTTGTTTCCCCAATGGGTGGTTTGGTATGCCGAGAAAAGTAAGGCTTTTGGCAAGCCAGGCAGTTTTGAGCCATTCTTCTTACATCGTTATTGATGGAAGTCCATATAACTTTATCAGTAAGAAGTCTGACCGAACTTTTAACTCCCACTGAGCTCAGTATCATTTAATTGCGCGTCGGTAATTTCGAAGTAATTGATAGTTTCTGGAACCACGTTGTCAATTCTAGAAACATGACATATGTCATTTGTAAATTGACTTATATAAATTCTAAGTGTTGAAACGGTTTTTTCAAACAGCTTTAATAAGGTCGGAAGCAGTGAAATTGGTCTCAGCAGTGAAGTAGGTAAACAGATGTTACTTCTTCATCTGGATTTCCTGGTTTCTTCAGCATAATTATTTGTCCGGTTTGAAGGATTTGGGTACTTACTTCAATCTCATACAGACATTAAATAAGTATGTGATCATGATAATTGCTTTACGTGGAAGTTCCTTAAATAGACGCGGTGATATTTCATCAATTCCTGGTCCATTTTTTGGTTAATACTTTTGTAAATTTCTTCAGCAATTTCCATTGACGTAACCCTTTTAAAATCCTGATTTAGTAGGTAAACAGGTGTTACGTCAATGTTGGATTGAATGTTATAGGGTTGAAACACAGTTCCGATTTTTCTTTGTCTTGTCGAACTCAACTGCCTTGAGCATTTCTTATAGGTGGTACTCGAACTATAGTTCGATTAAATTTTCTGCTTGCTTTCCATAACGAGTAGTCCTTATCCATTTCTGGGCCTAGCCTGCTAAAGTAGTTGTCGAAGCAATCCTGTTTGAAGCAGTGGGATTTCTGGTGAGATGCAATATTTCCCTTGCCTTTCTTCTTTCTTAGATTTGTTCCCTGATTTTAGTCGGTTATTTGACTTCAATCTCTTTGTTCTTTAATTCTGGAATAGCTGGCGGCCATACGAGTGTATTCAATGAAATTATTTGTTTGTTGTTCGAATTCTTCATTACTTTTAATACTAACTTTTAATTGTTCTAATTTTTCTCTGAAGAGATCCCAATCCGGGGATGTTAGTAAGGTTTTGCTTTCTCTTTTTCTTGATGACTATAGCGCTTACTGACAAAAGTACAGGAATCTGATCAGATGTTAAGTCGTTAATTTTTTCGATTCCAGTGTAACTGGATGAAATACCATTTAAAATGAAGAAATCAAGTAGATTTGGTATTTTTCCTGCATCGGTTGGCCAATACGTTGGCCCCCATGGAGACAGGTATTCCAATCTGCTTTCGTGAATGGCATTGAACAAAGCGTTTCCTTTCCTAGGAGAAATTAGCCTGGAACCCCAAGCTTTGGACCGAGTCTATACGTTATTAAATTGTAACTTTATTGGTGTATGCCGTGGAGGACAGTATTCTGCCGCAATATTTAGATCTGCGCCATTATATTGGATTGAGATAACAGTTGCTTCCATGTAGCTTTCACGAATATCCTTTTGTTGATTATGTTTGATAGTATTTTTAGTTAGTCCAGCTGAACCACCACTGGCTCTTTCACTAGGATGGATTTTCCAGTAGGAATTAAATCTCTTTATTATAATAAAGCTTTTGTTGGAGAAGCGCCTTTCTAAAATCAGTGCAATATCTATGTTGTTTGTATGGAAGAATACTTCCAGTTCTTGGGCTTGTTGGTTTAGCCTATTAGCGTTCCAGGTTACAATGCGTAGGAACGAGTTAATCATTTGTGTATATACTGACTTATTTTACTTGGCGAAAAGAAATTACTTTCCAGTTTTGCTCCCTTTTCTGCTAAGTGACCAAATGACTGTTGAATTTGACTAGGGGTTTTAATGATTTCAAAGTTATTAGACGCGTTACTAACTTCTATGTGTTTGTTGTTTTGGTTTAGTTGTGATCATTTTGTATATGTTGGTAATACCTGCGACATCCCATTTCTTCTAAGTCTGCTTTAATTTCATCATGACTAATGGAAGATGGTAAGCCTCTGATTACCACTCTATAAGCCTTTTCGCTCTTCAGCTGGTAGGTGTGATATTCGATATTTTTTAGTTGGTTACTATGGGTTCTTTTTTTAATTCTTCCAGTAATATTTTGACCTTTCTGTAATCACTTTCATTTTGCAAGGTAGTTTTAATGTCACAATTTGAAAGCGCCTTAAAATTAGTTGATTCACTAGTGGGTTTTATTACTTTTTGTCGAAAAATTTCGAAATTATTGATATTGTTCACGAAAACGGGTGGAGGCAGTGATATTTTTGGGTTTATTTTCAATGTTATTGTTCACACTTTGTGTAATATTTTTTGGAGGAGTTTTCGTTTTTGTGCGCCGACGTTTCATGGAATTTCTGTTATCAGCACCGGAAACTTCGTTTTCTAGTTCTTCCTCATCTGTGCAATACTCTTCTTGACTCAGAACATTGAATCTATTATTTTGTTGATAGACTGGAAATTTACGCAGCAACCAGTTGGATTATTTGGATGACTATGTTGACTGTATGATGGCTAAATATTATTTGAAGACAGATCATTAACTCGTGCTGAATCCTCAGCTTTGCTATTTTTACCCTTTTCTTTTAGTGTAGATTTCTCTCTCTTAAGTTCAGCAACTCCATTGCTTAGCTGTGCGATTAGTTTCTCTATTGTTTGGTGATCTGATTGTAATAGGGCACCTTCGGAATGAATATTGTTCCTCGTAAATCTTTTGATATTTGGTAGAATTTTGTAGCAATGTTTGGTCCTCCCTTATAGAATCCATGAGACCGACCTCCGAAGAGAGTGGATTTTCCTGGACATCAGGTCTGCCACATAGGGTATTAAGTTACTTTTTTGTTTTATCCATTGCGTTTTGTTGTTTGTAGTATTATTACACTCGCCTCTAGAAGTTCAGCCGTTGTGATACATTAATTATGTAAAACAACGTTGCCCAGGTGCCACCGCGTGGAGGTAAACTAGAGACAGTTGGTAATTTCTAAATAGTTACAACGTTGGAAGATAAACCAATGTATGATTGGCTATAGACGGTCAACGTTTATAGCCAATTATACATGTAATTTACAATTATACATGAGTGTTTTTTCTTGGGCAGTCATTTGTTAGATGTCTCTGACAAGTATAGTAGGTATCGTGAAGAATCTAATAAAATTGCTAATCCATCAACACCTGCAAAAAACTTAAAAGGAAAACATTAAATCTCAGCATTGGTATGTAAACATCACCCTGTTGGGCAACTTTATAAAGTTATTGTTTCTGCTTAGAAACATTTCTTGCTTAAAACTTAAAATACAATAAGTCCCGAGGGGCCGAAACTAACGCAGAGACGTAATGAAAAATATTTATAATTTTTAGAACGTAGCAACTTTCAAGCGATATGTGTCAACATTTCATGATAATTGAACCATAACATACTGAGTTACAAGTGATTTAAGTCACGCAACTTTTGAATTTTGAGAACAATGAACAAAAAGCAGTGACTTAAGAAAACATTAAGCAAGTCCTAAAAATCACGATGAAAGATCATTAATATATCAGTTGATAGTGGGTTCAATATTTTGCTTAAAAATTTTAGCCATGAAAAAGTTTACTCCCAAATGAGTGGCGCGTTTGCTCACAATGGAACAAAACCAGCAACGCAGCGATTATTTAGAGTGCTGTTTAGTACGCTGTTTACTCAAAATACAAAGAGTATTTACTTCGGTATGTGAAATGGATTTACCATTTCATTCCGGATTCAAATAGGCAGGCTAATTGGCTAATTGGCTAATTGGAGAGCATTTGAAGGCATTTCAGTATCGTTAAAAATTTTTCTTCAGTCAACTGATACTGTAAACTAAGCTAACCTTTGTTTAAACATATTTCTGAAAAAGTTAAATGTCATTAAGAGAAAGGATTTTAAAATAATTTCTTAAAGTATGTGACCATTTTTTCAAAAGTCCCATTTAATACCATACTAAGAGACTTTGGAGCAAGAATAGACGTTCCATTTTTAGGGTGCCCATCAACTAATATTTCAAGTGATTAACAAAATAAGCCATTTTGAATGTTTTTTTGAATACTTTCCAGTGATTAGAGATTATTTAAAACTATTACAAAGGGACCTGAAAAACTATTACTCATTCGCTAACCAAACAATAACAATATAACTGTGTCGATGTTCTTGAAATCTGAAATTACTCACCTATGTAAACTACCAGTTGTATAGTTTTAAATTATACTGAGTTGGCAATATTTTATTAATTTTTTGATGATTTTTTATTGCATGACTAATATTCATAGTCTTGGAATTAAAATTTTGGTAAATCATATAGTAAGGGGAACCACAAAACTTCTTCTTTGTTATCTTTTAATACATATATATAAATTACAATACAAGAAACGAAGAAACATTTTTTTTTAGATTGAAAATACAAAAGTTTTTATAGCTATTTGCGCTTCTTCTTTTTATTAGGTATTTTATGCGTACGTGACTATTTGCACATATTTTATTTTTTTAAATTTTTAGCACAAAAAATTGAATTAAATCGATATTAATGCTTCTACTATGTGACGCCAAATTTACACAAATCAATTAATATTTTACCACGTTGTGTGAGGTCCACTACTAATAATTAGACACGTATCATGTGTGTGTGTGTTTTCACTTTTGTCATTCAAAACAGAATTTCATTCTGCACCAAGGTCAGCTACCAATTTTACGAGTATACACTCTATTACGAGGCACCTATACATACAAAGACTTTATAGTCTTAAAACGATGATCCTCCTCGTAAGGAACGCTCCATCATGTGCAATCTTTAATGCCTTGCGTCGATTTACTTTTATGGCTAGCCAAGTGTGAAAATCGTAATTTAAATTAAAGTAAAATTAAAACGTCATTTTAAAACTAATCACCATAGCTTAAAAGATAAAAATGTTTAGTACATATTTCAAGCAAATCGAGTCATCGAGTTGAACAGGGCGAAATTTATACCGATACTAAAAAATAAATTAAAGTTAAAAAAGCACCAACGATGGTGTAAACAGCAAGGTATCTCTTTGATCCAACTAATCATTTTCGGTTTTAATTTTTGCGATACTTTCAGTTTACTGAGCAACTAAGTGTCTATATAAACAAATGGTGCTTTACAGAAATAATTCACTTGCTAATTTTTAACAAATTAAACAAATTACCACCATTATCTAGTCATTGTTTATAGCAAAATTTATTTATTTTATTTATTTACTTAATTAATGTATAAGAAATTTGATATTAAGAGGAAAAGCCTCATATGGAAGTAATTAACAAAATTTGCTTCCATTAGACATAAAAACCTTTTAAGAAAGTCGCACGTCAATTGAAGGTTTCATTGGGCTTCGAGAGAATCACTCTACAATACAGAACTAAAAGAATAACTGTCTTAACACGAACAAAAGAACCAGTTCTAATATTCTCGTTTGGACTGAACAATTGTTTATTTAAAATTCACTTAGTGTTTTCACTCGCAACATTTCAACATTTCACTCGCAATAGTTTTGGCATTCATTTGAATAAAATGGTAATGATTTTTTAACTCTATAAGAGCTAGCTTTTTTATTCGCGGTAATACGGTAGACCAAAAACTAACCAACATTACTGGTTAGCTTAAGCTTTCGGCCAAGTTTGGCACCACGGGCTTAAATTAAAAGTGTATCGAAACCTACCTAGGCAGTACTATAAAAAGTATTAGTGAACTATTTCTTTTCAAATCCAGTTTCTTAGTTAAACTATTTTTCGCTAAAATCGGTTAAATAATTCTAAGAAAATTAAGACTCTAAAAAGTATATGAATTACAAATACTTAAAAAAAATTATTTAGCACGAAAATTAAATGAAATAACTGTTAAACTGACAATATACGTGATTGTAATTAAAAACAATCCAATTTCTATAAATTTGGTTTAATACACACTACATTCCAAAATATATATATAAATTTTAAAAAAATTATTTAGCACGAAAATGAAATGGAGTAACCGTTAAACAGACAAACAACAGGCAAGTTGAGAGGACACTCTCAATACATACAAAATTCTAAAATGTATATGGATTATAGAAATAAAAAAAATTATTTAGCACGAAAATTAAATGAAATAACCGTTAAACAGACATAACACGTCACAACGCTTCCATACACACATAAATTATAAAATGTATACGAACTAGATTCTAAAAAATTATTTAGCATAAAAAATAAACAAAACAACTGTTAAACAGATAATATAATTCATTGTTATTACGAAAAAATCCAATTGCTATAAATTTTGTGAGTTAATCAAAAAAATAAAAAATAAAACAGCAAAATAACCCACTAATACTCTCAATACAATTCTAAAATGATCATAAATTATAAACTCCAAAAAAAATTATTTAGCACGAAAATAAATTGAAATAACCGTTAAACAGACAAATACGTCACAAAACTCGCAATATTATTATAAATCTGGCAATTAAGTTAAAAAATTACAAGTCATGTGAAAAGTACCTAGTAGTTTAAACCGAAAAAATTATCATTAGGGCTAAATCGATTTTTATTTATGCCCTTCTTTTAGCTCGATAGATTAGCCCAACATTTTTCCAATTTTATGCACCCTTATGTATAATGTGACTTATTCTACCGTTTAAAATAGGCGGTTGGTTTTTTTTCCTGCCCAACGGCCAGCACTGCGACCTAAAAGATCTTTTTTGCTATTCGTTTTATTAGTCCAAGAGCTTCTCCACCTTTCTAATAAAGGCGAAATTGTGATCTGCGGTGTTTACCTCTTTCAAACAGCGTCGACACTTCGTCTCTGGAGACAAGTTCATTTTATTCAGGTGACAGTGACCTGAAAGAAAACTCACTAGTTACCTGCTTCGCGGGATTTGGCTTGTTGCTGCCACGTTTTTATCAACTCGAGCACTATAAGATGAATTCCTGAGGTGAGAGCCGTTGATTTTGAGTGTCTTCCATGGACAGCCATTTGTGTGGTCAACGTAGTTGATTGCTCAGATACCGAAGTAGGAGTTGCGCAGAGATCCATTGATCGTTCCGAAGAAGAAACAGCGAGAACAGAATGCTCTACAGCACTACTGTTCTCAGATGCTCACTTGTTGTCGATTGTACCTCCTTCTGAAGCTGGTAACATACCCCCTTCAGGAGATTCACGCAGTGTCTTCATGGAAGAATCACCCATAACCAAATGGACGAGTAAACAAATTATCGTCCGTTCCAGTATCTCCCAGGAGTTGACCATGATATCTCAATACTATTGGAACTTGTATCTCAATAATAAGATCAATGATACACTCTTATATGTTTGTTATTTGCTTCAAACTGAGAGGGTTGTCATCGAATCATTAGGTAAGATACCTAACCGAATACTGCCTGTTACTTGGCTGAAAAAGGCCTTGTTTGGAGAAGGCCCAGTTTTTGCTTTTTTGGTAGGTGGTTTAGTGGGTTCCAAATCAACCTCGAAAGACCTCTGAAAGCCTCGAAAGACGCTTACTACAACACCTGCTGTCTAGGGTAGTTGCTACAGATTTCGTAGCCTAAAAGTCATCAATAAACGACTTAGTTCCGAAAACAGTCAAGATTCTAATTATTATGGGAACCGCTCAGAACTGGACAATATGAGATATGGTACAAAACTGGATATTTCAAAACAGGGTATTTCGACTTGTGATTTAAACTTAAAATGATTTTTTAGGCAAGTTCTGGAATAGGGCCAATTAGGGAGGAACTCGGCGAGTTCTTAACCGATTTTGATGAAATTCGATACGTAGGATGAAAATGAGATTTAAAAATGATTTTTTGGAAAAGTTCTGGAATATGACCAGTTAGGAAGGAACTCGGCGAGTTCTTAACCGATTATGATAAAATTGGATATGTAGGATGAAAATGGGATTTTAAAATGATTTGTTGGGAAAGTTCTATAATAAGGCCAGTAAGGTTCGATACTTGAATATTTCTAAGGAGAGAAATAGAATTTTCCTTCACTTAATGTTTTTTTTCCTTAATTGTTTAATTAAATTTGATTTTAAAACGTTTTTTGGGAAAACCTCTGGAATATGGCCAATACGGTTTCATACTTAAATAATTTTAAGCAGAGAGATACAATTTTCCTTCATCATAATCGTTTAAGAACTCACCAAATTCCTTCCTAACTGGCCATATTCCAGAACTTTCCCAAAAAATCATTTTAAGTTTAAATCACATGTCGAAATATCCAGTTTTGAAATATCCAGTTTTGTACCATATCTCGTTTTGTACCTTATCTCGTTTTGAAATACCTTGTTTTGTACCTTATCTCGTTTTGAATTATCCAATTTTGAAATATCCAGTTTTGTGCCATATCTCGTGTTGTACCTTCGCTCGTTTTAAAATATCCAGTTTTGAATTATCCTGTTTCGTCAAATCCAGTTGTAAAATATCCAGCTTCGACCGGTACCCAATTATTATTTAGTTATTTCAATATAATAAGCTATACTAATATAATAAGTTATAATATTATAACAGGCAGCGGTGGTCAAAAGCATAAAGGCCGAAATATATTCATAAACATATACAACATTTTAAAATTACCTTGAAGTTTATGATCCGCTTATCATAGTAACCATCATCACCAATAATATTGGTTCCACTTAATTTTTATTATATCATCATCTATTGTCACCTCGCACTGTCCTCTATTAAACAAAAAAATGACGTTACTTAATTCATAAAAACGATACAGTTTTAGGTCGTTGCTAAAACGATGCGTTAATGAAAATTTTATAAATATTGTACCAAAGTAAGTTTTCGGATTTAGTATTAAAGTACTTTTCAACTAAACTAATAGCAATTAGTGAATACAATTTAGTGTAAAATGAGGCAACTTGTGCAATCAAATCGTGGTCAAATATAGTAAAATAGTGCTTTAACTTAAATAGTGCTATATATATAAGAATGTGTTCTACTATGGCAGGAATGAGTAACGCTCATTTGAAATTTTTAATTTTGTGAAAAGTTTGACGGTAATTTCTGCTTATTCTCCTACTTTAGGGCTAGAAATAGGTTAGTTTAAACATTTAAGTCAGCGTAATGCAAGGGATAGATTCCTATCACTTTACTGCTTAAGATGCTGGTAGTGGTTGACAATTTCTATTTTTCGAAAACTAATTCACATTAACTTATTAATTTATTAGTTTATAAATTATTTTAACAGATTTTGACTGAAGTTTGATCGTTAAATAATATCAAGAATTAAATATTGTGATAAGTTTGATTAAAGTATAACAGGTTTATTGTAATGAATTTGAAGTAATACAAAACTACTAAACTTTTTATCAACAAGTAATGAATGATTAAAATTTTAAAATTTTTAAAATTTTTAAAATTTTTAAAATATTTTATTTAAAAAGTGTGTAAATTAAAATTGAAGCAGGTTTGACTGGTAAAATTATAAAAAGTATTTGGTCTAATTTATAGAAAAAAATAAAACCAATCCAAATTTTAATCAAATTAAACTAAGTATTTATGTTTAATGTTCAGTTGAGTTTGATTAAAGTTTGATTAATATTCAATAAAGTGCAGCAGAGTTAACTGGTTTATACGTGCTTAACAATTAGATATAGCAAATTTATTTTATTAGAATTAGAGTTATATAGGAGCTAACCGGAAGCTACAAAGCTGGATACATTTTATCATAAAATTATTATTATTATTAAAATTATTATTACCTTTTTAATGGTTCAATGAAAAGGGGCTCTTTCGGCACAAGCCATCTAATTCGATCAATACGAAATGGATCCGATAATATTGCAACCTTTGGAGGAGTTGTTTAATCTCTGCAATTCGAACCAGATGTGGAAATCAATGAAGAACATCTTAATCATAATATTTGCTCAGTGGTTTAACTGTTGCATAAAAATCCACACTAATAGTCTTTAATGATCGTTTCAGGATGACTCTGGCTAATACAGCGTTAGCCGTAGTAAATATGATCGTACATCTGAGTTGCAAGGTTCGCTCTTCCATTTTTAAAGAGAAATCTGCGAGGATTTCTCCGAGACCCAGGGCCTTAACATTCTTTAACTTATCGATAGCTACCTCTATCTCTTCTACTGGAGAATGTGAAACGAAATTCTCCACACCTGACGGAGTTACTCGTCATTCCTCTTTATTATTTTTTCAAAGTAGGACTGCCATACCAAGTGAACATCAGTTACATTTACTCTTAGTAAGGATCTAGAATGAAAATCTTTAGTAAGATTTTGGGCGTTGGAAACGAAATTTTTGGAGACACTGGTCATCGTAGCATTCTTTACAAGCTTTCGGTAGGCGTACTTCTTCTGGATATTGAATGGATCTTGATGTTTCCTTTGTTTTTAATAGACGACTTCGAGCACTATACCAAGAATTTTGAAATTTGTTTCTAAGTTTAAAACAATAACTGTCATAGTTATATACAGGATCGGGAGGTTTCTTGAATACAGCGATGGTATTGTCGGTTTCAATCCAAAAATGATATCAAATGGTATAAATCCTGTAGAGGTATGCGGAGTAGAAATATAAGTAAACATGGAATATGGGATCCAACTATCCCAGTTTAAAGGGTCGTTTGAGGTGAAATTTCGCCAATACTCTACTAGGGTCTTATGTAAACTCTCGAGAACACCATTCGATTGAGGGTGATATGCTGAAGTGTTTATTTTTTTTTATAGAAAACATCTTGAATAGGCTTTTAAACATTTCACTCATAAAATTTGAGCCTTGGTCAGTGATAATAGTTTCAGGAATACCATACTCGCCTATAAAGTTTTCAGAAAAAGCTCTAGCTACATTTGAGGTTTCTTGTGGGCCGTAATTGGTATAGCCATCGAACATTTACTTAGATCATCTTGAATAGCTAAAATAAATTTATTTCCTTGATCAGATTCTAGTAAAGGGCCGACTATGTCAAGAAATACTCTTTCAAAAGGAACTTTTGCAGTTGTTGCTATTTTCATAGCAACTTTATTTATTTTACAAATTTTGTTAGTTTGGCACAATTTACATCGACTAATAAAATTACGAACTTTTGACATTAGCTTTGGAAAAGCACGATTAAAAGAACGATTTAATTCTTTTTATAGTTCGAGATATACCTTGATGCCTTCTAAGTGGGTTAGAATGAAATTCTTCCATTATACGTTCTATGTATATGCATCTGAATTTAGTTGTGTAATGTTCTGAGTAGAATCGTTTTTTAGTTTACGTTTTATAGAAGGTAAATTTGTGGTATCTAAAGGTTTTGTAAATATGGAAACATTCTCAGAACTATTTGAGGAAGTGTCTAATTTAGTAAATCTAGATTCTGGAAGATCTTGTTTAGCTTGAGGTCTAGTGGCTGCAAAAATTTCCTTTGAATTAGAAGGTTTGACGATTCTGCTTAACACATCTGCATTTTGATTAATTTTGCCAGGCTTATAAATTACATCATATTCATATTCGTCTAATCAATTTGCCACCTTAACAATCTTGAAGAAGGTTTTGGGTGTGTAGCTAACCATAATAAATGCCTATGACATAGAAAAAATAATAGTTAATAAAAGTTAATAATAAATAAAAGTTTCCGATACTTAACACTTTTTCGGCACTCTCCGGCAAAATTATTTGGTCATAGTGAATGATTTGGTTTTCTAAAGGTAAACTAGAAATAGGAAGCGAAATTGGTACGAAATTAGTAAAATCAAATTCTAGTAATTTTTTCGAAGTCTATTCTACACTTATATTTTTCAAGAAAATCATTTCCAATTATACCCGAACATGGAATTGGAAAATCGCTATGTACAATTTGGGAATCATGCGAAATACAAATGCTGCCTAGAAATAGAATTTGACTATTACACAACGCTAAAGTTACTATACTATCTGACGTTATACTGCGAAAATGACACTTTTTTATCGATATAACAACAAACGTCATCATGAATTATGGAGCGCTTTATACTCTGATATCGGCAATAACTTTCTGGACAATTTAGAATATCTAATGATAATTTAACGAATTTAGTTTTTAAATTTAAATCATTGAAATTTGAAATTTGATACAAAATTCTTTAGACGGTACGTTGGTAGAATTAATCAGATTTGAATAAGTATCAGAAAATATTATTGTGTCAGTGTCAAATAATGAGACTTCTATTTTATTTGGATGAAGAATTATATTTCTCTTGCTCGAACTACTACACACTTTTGAATTGGTTCGACGAGTTTTGAGTTTTCCGATGGTTGTTCCATCCAGTGGATTGATTTTGATAACATGCGTTTCCAGCAATCTTTAATATAGTGACCAACATTTTTACAGTAATTGCACTTAACAGTAAATGCACTTAACACGGATCTTCCCGTAGTTGAAGGTTTATGTGTATCCGAAGGACTAAACCTAACAAATGAATCAGTTTGTTGTCTATTTAATTTTATTTGACCTGTTTGAATTAAGTAACCCATTTCGAGACGAATGCCTTAATTTTGTACATAATTGACAACGTATAAGATATAATTTAATTGACCTGATAAACTATCTTAATAACACACACACACACTAATTTCTTCTTCGACTGCCTTTGTAATGGCCTCTTTTAAATTTGTAAAACGACAGGCTTTGATAATTAAACGAATAGGTTCTCGCAGTCCATCCTGTAAAGATTTTAGTGCTGTGGTCGCATTAAAATTTCTGACGATTTTTGCAGAATCTTTACCCTCTCGCCTAATACAAACATCATACAAATCAGAGAATACACGTTCAATTCGATTTGCGAAAGTTTTAACTGTTTCACTTCTATCTTGACGAATTTGGACAAGTTCCACTTGTAACTGTTCGACGACGATCGAAAAATGGCTCTTCTAGTCTCCAAAGTTGTAATTTCCAAACAAAAAATTTTTATATTTTTTTATGTTTGCGTGATGAATAATCAAATGTTGACCATGTGCTCCAGATGCAAAGTCAAATGTTGACCAAATTATAGAAAATGTGGTAATAGTAACGTTTTTTAAGATTGTCTTAACAAAGCAAAAATTTCAGACACTACAGACTTGGCAACGGTTATTTAATTGCGCCATTTGTTATTTAATTGCGTCATGGTGCTTGCGAATCATTGAAAAATAGAAATTATGTGAAAAATTCTGAGTCCCACTTTCCTAAACAATTTCTTCCCCACATGCAATTTTAGCTTGCAATATTACAATTATAGTATTATAACTACCGAAGGCCACGAAGAGAACGTAATACATCATGTTGACCGTAAAACGAGAATATGTAGTCTTATGTGTACAAATTGACGATAAAAAAATGTTTGCTGCTTTCGAAAACGAATCGAAATCAAAGTGGAAATTTGTATTTTATTGCTGTATAATTGTATATTTGCTTTAATTAATAATTAAAGATACATGTGCAAAATAAGATGATTAATTAAATATTTAATTTATTTTGACATATCGAAGATTTTATAGATAATATTTAGTGACTGTTTCGATTTAAGGAATGGAAAAACTAATTTTGTGTAATTCGTAGTAGTAATGTTATTTGTGGGGAATTTCATATTTGTGTGGAATGTATTGTTTTGTGGAACATAATATTATTGCATTGATTACCGTATCTGACAATTTTATTTTAAATTAACTAAACTTTAACCTATGTGATTTTAGTTTGTGGCTTAAGCCTTAAATTTCTTTGATTGTCAATTAAGCCAACATTAGCAATACTAACTTTAAGTATAATTAATTCGTATACCTAATTTTAGCTTAAGCTGATCACTTTTTTAAATTGCTAGTTTAAGTCAAATTAACTAAACTTAAGTCATAAATAAGCTCTTCAATTATTTATAGTTTGACTTAAGCAAAAAATATATGGCTTAAGCCAATTAAATTAAATGGTCTAAAAATATTACGCGTGATAAACTGTTATTTTGTGAATTTTTTTTTTACGTTGAACATCTTTGACGTAACAACTAATGTATAAACTTCTAATCTAGCTAGATCAATACAAAACCCTGGTTCGTTCCATTTTTTTGCTGTAGATGTAATCATATTTGTATAGTCTAAGCCAATAAGTTCCACAACCTAAAACTATATGTTATGCTAATTAAATCAAAACAAAATGACTAGGTGTCACAACCAAGAAACTCTTCACAATATAAGATTATGTTCCACAAATATGGGATTTGATATTCTACTATAATCGATACACCTAATACTCATTTGCGTTTTCATCTAACACACAACTTATTCTATTTCATTTCAAAATCAGTCGTTCTTATTTAAAGACCGTGTACATGACTTAAAGTCCTAAAATATATGTTACACTATTTATTATCCTTTAGATTATAAATTAAGACTTAAACCAAATAAAATGATTTAAGAAGTAAGCCTAAACGCTTGTAATATGTGGTACAGAAAGCACTCATAAGTAACCTCCAAAGCATGTTCAATTATCTAATATAACGATATTTGTATGGTCATAAGCCAACCAGTTTTACAAACTAAAATCACATAAACTTAAGGTTTAGATAATTTTAACCACGTAATATTATGTTCCACAAAAAATATAACTCTATTAATATAGTATAAATACATTAAAATATTCCACTTCATAACTCGAAAGAGATATATTTTACTTCTCGATGTCCTACTTTTGGTCACAGTATCTCTTGCATGTTAGATTAGCCATGTCTTCAATTATTTACAGTTTGACTTAAGTAAAAAATTATAAGCCTTAAGCCAATGATACGTGTGATAAACTATTATTCAGTAAATTCCTTACATCGGATATCTCTAGACATCTGGTAACCTTATTTTTTAAATGACCAAATTTGAGAATTGCAGTTAGTAAAACTGATTAGACATTTGCAACTGCAAAAGTAGATTTTCACTGTACAAATCTTCTACGCATTGAAAAGTTACTATGACCAAATCTTTGTTACTATGACTAATCTTTGTGGGATCCAATTTTTTATCAAACATAATATTATGCGTGATATATATTGCATTGATTATGCACCTGACATTTGTCAAGTTATTTTAAGTTATCTAAACCTTAAACTGTGTGGTTTAAGTTTGTGGGACTTGTTCATATAAGACCATAAAAATATCATAACTAATGCAGTTTAAGTCTAACAATTATTTATTGTCAAATTAAGCTTAATATCACATTATAAAAATGAAACTTAAGTATTCTAGCTAATTAAGCATACTTAAGCTTTCTAAACATATAACATCTACATATAACATAAATTTAGAAAGATGGTTTTAACCTATCAATCGAAATATTGACATTTTTGCCTTTGATATTGATGATAAAATTTTTGTCATTGCGTTTGATTACGACAAATAGTCCTTCGTAAGGTGGTTGCAGAGATCTTCGTACTGCATCTGTTCGTAACGATACGTGCGAACATGAGTTTAAGTGTTTAGGGATAAAAATTTGTTCCTTATTGATATGCCTCGATGACAATGATAGGCGAATTGAATTAAATTGTCGTTTGAGAGCTCGTGCAACATGGATAGTCAGAGTCGACTTCGATCAATGCACTTGGGATTCAAATTGATGATCTGTATACTAATTCGGCTGACAAAGACTGAAATTCGTCTCTGAAAACTGTTCGTAAGCCTAACATTATAATTGGTAGTTTGTTTGTCCATTCTGCATCGTTGTGCGCCATGATTGCAGCCTTAAACGATCGATGCCAGCGTTCGATAAAGCCATTATCCTTTGGATTGTAACTGGTTGTACGCCTGTGATCAAAACCGAGTATGTTCGAAAGCTCTCTAAACAAATTGAATTCAAATTGTGCTCCTTGATCAGTTACTACTGACTCAGGAACAACAATTCAAGATATCCAAACGTCTAAAATTGCGAAAGCCACTGTTTCAGCTTTGATATCCTTTACCGGAACTGCTTCAGGCCAACGTGTGTACCTATCGAAGATTGTAATGCAACAACGAAAATCATTTGAAGATGGCAATGGTCCAACGATATCCAGATGAATTGGAGAAATACGTTGAGACACTGATGGACAATTTCCAAAGGGACTTTGGATGTCTTGAAATTTTGGTTATTTGATATCTTTATTTACGTTCCGCCACGATGAGTTCCAGAAGAGGTTTCACATGAAATAGTTTTATTTGAATTGAAAAGTGGTAGGTTTTGAAAAACCAACGGTGTGTTGTCTTCCAAAAGTGTTTTCAACTCTTCGTCGTCTAGTTGTGCGTCGACAATTTGTTTATAGTCGATCGCTAGAGGTAACGATATTTCGTCTACGCGTGATAGAGTGCTGCAACGGCATTGACCCATGTTGTATGTCTGTAGTAAATTGACCAATAAAGTCAAGATGACGAAATTGTCTGAGTGATGCCTTGGCAGGATTTTGCTTAAAAGCAAAAATCAAAGGTTTGTGGTCAGTGAACAGTGTGAAGGATCGTCCTTCAAGAATATGCCGGAAGTGTTTGATTGCTGAATAATGTTTTTGTTGAGCTTCAGTAAGTCTTACTGAAGAGAGTTTCTCTTCAGAGGTTGCCAAGCTGTTGTTGCTTTAAATTGTTGCACTACAGCGCCGAGTGCCTTGTCAAAAGCATCAACCATGACAACAAGCTTCTATTGGAAGCTTGTATTGCTTCGTCCGTCCAAATGATTTTACAAATGAAAAATCCAGTCCTCGTAAAACAGTGTGCATAAACCACTGGAACCAAACGTTATCTTAGTAAATTCGAAAAAGACCAAATGGGGTCGTTATTGCTATTTTTTCAATGTCTTTTTCGTCAACTGGAATTTGGTGATAAGCTCTAACTAAATCTATAGTAGGGAAAATAGTGCGTCCGTTTAACTGATATGAGAAATCTTGTAAATGAGGAATTGGATACTGATCTGCAAGTGTTGGATTGTTAAATTTCCTGTAAGTACGACAAGGCCTCCATTGACCATTTTTCTTTGGGACCATATGCAATGGACTTGCCCGCGGACTATTTGATGGTCTGCAAATTCCCTGTGTCATCATAAACTCGAATTCCTTTTTGGCGTTTGCTAATTTATCTGGAGCCAGACCGATTGGTGGTCCTCTAGTTTCAATGTGATGTGTCACCAAATGCTTGGTTTGTAATGGAAATGAATTATCGAAAGTTATTTCTTTGAATTGTAAAATAAGCGAAAGGGTTTGTGGATCAATAATGTTTTGATTAATTGCTGAAAGAGATATAGTTGATTTTTGATAACTGACCTCAAGCGAAAATTGAAGTGAGCGAATCGAGAAGACGTTTTCTCTTAATGTCGACCAAGAAGCCGTATTTTTTAGAAAATCTGTCTCATGATAGGCATAGAAACGTTAGCTATAACGAACATTTGCAAAAATGAACGCCTAAGATCAAAATTTAATGCAATAGATTTGGTGACATAGGTGTGCACCTTCGATGAATTTGCTGCGTAAAGATTAAAAACTGATTTACCACGCAATTTGTCTTCCGTCAATGCTGGAAGTACTAATATCTTTGCTCCTGTTTCAACTAAAAAATTTTTATGAGTAGACCTTTCGAAAATGATGAGACGACTTTGTTCAAAAATGTCTCCGACCTTGAATTTAGAATTTTGATAATTTAAAATCTAACTGGTACAATCGCCACAACTGCACTTATAACTTCACATTAAACTGCATTATCAGATTTTCTTTAAAAAATACATATAATACATAAATAGTGTTGACTGGTATACGTCATTTACTGCTTATTTATTATCACCATCACCAGTCACCACACACAAATATGCTATCGCTATGTACCGACCGCACAAAAAATTCCGAACCATTAAATATTTTAGTATTAATAACGATTATGATGCAATTTAATCCTAGACCGGTCTTACAAGATTGGTATAATTGATACCTTTAATTGATTTATATATCATAAGCGAAAATTTATTACTGGAGTTTTTGATTTCATCGAAATATTCAGAAAAGTCAAAATTTCAGAAAGTTTGTGAGTTACAATTTCCACAACTGTTAGCACAAAAGCGACTTCAAGGCTATATAAACGATTCAAACATAAGACATATACATCTATGTCAAACATATAGTGATAAGAGGTTAGTTTAATTGACCAAATCCATGTCACCCAAATGAGATGCTGAACAAATCAAAATTAGAAAATTTACCGATTTTGCCGGTGTCGGTATATAAGATCAATATGATTTTAGTAAATGTCTAGGTTCCATGGGTAATGAAGATGCTTGAATGAATCATAAACCCATATAAAATTTATTTTCTAAAAATACAAAACTCAATATTTTTTATTTTTTGTATCCTTTTTAAATAATTTTTAATGGGATTTTAATGACATCCTTGCCGTTAGAGTGGAGTTGTCAATTGTATTTTATTTGAATAATTTTAATCTGGCAACTGGACAAGTGCATTATTCTGTTAAAAAAAATGTTTTCTTTTAACTTTTGTCTGATGGATCTAAAGTTATTGGGTTTATTGCTTTAGTGCTTCTAGCCGTTCCCTATATGCATCAACTGTATGTAATGTAGCACTTAGTCGCCATAATCACCTAATGGAATTTTTAACCGTTGTAATCGTTAAGTAAAACAGGCTCACAAGTTGTCAATTCGCGTTTTTTAAATTAACCCTCCGAGAAGCCGAGATCTGCAAACATGTCGGAAATTTAGATATAATTTAAGTTATATTTATTTCCACTATCAAATAGTATCACTAAAAATGTCACCACAGTCAATTTGATGAGCTTTGTACTAAAGACTACTCGAGGGTTCTATTATAAAACCATTATTCCATAAATCTAATAATATTTCTAGTTCTTAATTGCAACGTGGATGTACAGTTATCTTAAAATGTTGTTTAGTCTACCACAAAAACGTTCATTATTATATATTGACTTACAGGTTTTAATAATAGACTCAATACTTCACTATACCCCAAAATTCTGTTATAAAATTGGTATTTAAGGATAAATGTCAAAACTACAATAATAGAGAATTTTTTTCTCCCAGAAAAATATTTCCAAACGGACGCGTTTGTCATAAAACGGTCAATTCATTGGTTTGTAGGGTTTAATAATTTTTTTTAAAATCTAATTTATATAAATTTTAAAGTTTTGTGTTAAATAAAGTGTATAAATTGTATTTTCATTAATTAGTTGGCGCATTTGTCATAAAACGGTTAGTCCAATTGATTAGTAATGTTAAATCAATTTTGTAAAAATCTAATTTATATTAATTTTAAAGTTTTGTGTCAAATAAAGTGTACATAAATTAAATTTTCGGCGATTATATGATGTATTTGTCATAAAAACGTTAAAATCTAATTTATATTAATTTTAAAGTTTTATGTCAAATAAATTGTATATAAATTGGATTTTCATCGACTGTATTATGTATTTGTCATAAAACGATTAATTTAGTTGATTTGTAATGTTTAATCAATTTTGTTAAAAAATCTAATTTATATTAGTTTTAAATTTTTGTGTCAAATAAAACGAATCAATCAATTAACCCAAAATTATTTCATAAAAAAGGTATGTAAGGATAAATGTCAAAATTACAATAATAGGGAATTTTTTTTCTCCCAACAAAAATTTTTTTCAAACTCCAGAATACACTTTGGGGAAAAATTAATAAAACTGCTAAACAATTTAAAATTTGTAATCCCCGGGAATTACCAGAATGGTGTCACAGATGTTTTAAATCTAATCGATATCATCGAACAAAGTTTTTTATCATACATATTATTTTAGGTACACAATGAGTTTAAATAAAAACTTATTCGCCGCCAATGATACAACCAAAAACCCGTTTGGAAAAAATTTACGTCCAGTTAACTTCGACCTTAAATTAACTTTCCCACATGCTTTCATATTATGGCACATGTAAACCACTCTGCTCGGTCAATATTAAGACTAATGTGTCCTAGAAGAATTCTAATGAAAATTTTTTTCAAAAATAAATTTCACCAGAGCCTTTTAACTAGCTCCCACAGATACGACCTCATTGGGGCCTCTAGAAAAACACCAGATTGTCACGTCACAGAAGACGTCATATTCATCTGAGGGTTGAGGTCCTCAATATAATATGATTTTATCCGAATTAAAAGGACTCAAAGGAAATTTTTGATAAGGTAGCCTGTAAAATACAGAATAAGGCTAACGAAATGAATATTTATGGTCGAGTAGCATTTACATTCCTTAAAGTATTAAATAACACGGAAATTTATGATTCACTATTCGATGCTGAAGGTTCCAATATTGTATAGAAACTTATAAACATATTGCAAAGGAAAATATGTCCGGTCGCTTTCATCATCACCCATGAATTTGCTGTGAAGATCTAAAAGTATGAAGAGCTCCTGCCGAAGGAGGTATTCTAAATCAGTATAACTGAGACTTGATATTTGATCAAAAATTACAAACAGTTTTATGTTATAGCAACAACTTCCACAGGTACCATTTCAATTATTGGCGATAGTAATACTGCTTCATGTTGTTCTAAATAGGGATCTGATTCTCAAGGTCAATGTCAAGGTCAATCATTAAATTATATGTTGTCACTTTTCAGCCTTATGCTATTGTTATTTGTAAAGATTTAATTTAACATCAATCCTTCAAAAAATTATGCTTGTTCCAGAGTATGTGGGTTACTCGGTAAAAATGTATTCATTATAAAAATATTATTTGTATGTATAGCTAGCACTCAGATTATAAATAAAGCGGCAACAAACTCGTTAATAGTTTTTTATTACTTTAGTTTGAACTTATCGCTTAACCGGATAAAATGAACACAAATAAAGCTGCAAATCCGTTCGACAAAGCAACGAAGCAAGTGACACCAGCCACTAAAATAAATTCAGCAATGGCTTCAACATTTGATCCAGATTCGTGTCGTATAACAGGAACATCAGCAACACCATACCAAAGTTTAAATCAAACAAAGAAGTAATCGATTGGGATATCTATTTATACAAATGCATCATTATGTATGTTACGTACATAAATAAACAAAATTAATTTATATAATTATAAATAATAATACAATTTTTTTTTTTAATAAAATAAATAATGAAAAGTGAAAATATTCTTTTAGTTACGAAGTTAAGTGATTTCCAGTAAGAAAAAGTAAAAATTTTGTTTCTTGAATTGCTTTTGTACTCAGTTCTAAAAATATCTATATCTGTTTTCTGATAAACGGGGTAAAACCCAGTTTGTGTATGATTCATTTCGTCATAAACGCGATAACAGCAATTAGCTACATTTTAACTATTTTATTAATGCGGGAGTGAAATTCAAGATACGTATATAAGTACATAGCTTGTTTTGTCGGGGTGATATCATTAGAGTCCCACCATAGTAATCTTTACTTGTTGTAATATTTACTTGTTGCTATTAGATTATTTGGGTTACAAACCGGACCCGCAAAAGCCTATGCATAAAATAAACAAACCTCGCTCAAGTGCAAGGACATAATATTTAGAATTGTCGGTCGCTAAAAAATCAAGAGCGTTAGACCGAATTGTGTGACAGTACAAGTTGTGTTTATAGTAGAGGTAACCTTAGCAAATTTGGTGTTGGGTTTGTGTTGGATGTATGAATCATTTGTATTAAAGCTAAACCTAAATATGTAACTAAATATAAAAACTCATTTTTACGAAAATGATTTCGCGTCCAAATAGTGATCTTTAAAAGTTAGTTAATGAAGATGTTGTGCTGTCGCTACGGAATACGGTGATAAACATAGAAATATAGAATAGCTCATCTTGGCAATGCAGAGACAAAAAATTTCATAGGGTTAAAAGCATTACTTCAAAGTTATTTGGAACTTTCTTTTTGACTTTATTCGATTATTTTGAAGAAAGCAGAGTTCTGAATATTTGCAAACTATCGCGGCTTATCTGTTTAATGTGAAGACGTTTTATATGATTTTATACCCATATAAGCCAACATTTTTACTGGATCTATTTCAATCTTATTTCAAATAATTCATAGATCACAGTTGGGATGATTTTTTTTCAAAGTAATTTAGTTCAGTCTCAGGTCTAGGGACTATGCAAAATACACCTGCAATACATGAGGCAATACGCAGCGAGAAGAACGGTTTGGAACGAGACTACATAGTCTCGACTAAAGAAACTTGAAACAGAGGGCATTGCGAAAATCGCAATACAAATGGAAATCGGTCCAGTTTCAGTGGATGGTAAATACAACAACGTCAAACCAACGATAATTGTTTTTTAAACAGATTCGCAGCAAAAAAGTTTCCGCGAAGCAATAAACAAAAAGTACACCTCGGCGACTCAAAACCGAGTCAATTATATCAAAAACTATAAGGAATTTGGCCTCCGACTCTTTGACCGTCACAGCACTTATACGAGCCGCACGTCTACCAGAAATAACACACAATGCAGTTATACTGCACAAATGAATGATTCGCCAGTAAAATACCGTCTTGTCGCAGCCGATGCATTGGTCGAGTTAATTTGCTTACGTACCATTGACAATTATGGTGTTTATCAGGCGAATGTGCAGCCAACGGTAATGGTGAAAAAACTACAACGGCAGAGACTGCTGAAATCATCAAAAAATCAACATCGATCGCAGCAGGAATAAATCATTTAACGTCAACAAATCTTGAGAATGCCCAAAATCACAAAAGGAGCCTCCAAATTGCTGGTATACTATTTGAAATTTTGCGCTAAGGCAAAATACTACCGAAAGCCGCGCAAATTTAATACCATATTTAGGTAGCGAACTGCCTAAGTCTAATCGATTTGTTGGGGAAAAAAATAATCGATCCACTCACCGGCTTAAATTCAAGTTGTATGCGCATTGAGGAAAAAGTGACTTCTGAATTGAAAACATACCGCAATTGAATTCGATCTATGCTGTTCTTCTCGAAGAGTATAAACAACTGACGAAATTGATATTGCCAGGAAGCAAAATCTACCGCTATTGTACATCAAATTATCACGACACCACAGCCCGTTTGCGCTAGACCTCGCCAATTAGATCCCGAAAAACTAGAAGCAGATCAAAAAGAATTCGAATATTTCATACCGGCCAGAATATGTCTACAGTCATGCAGTAATTGGGCCAGCCCGCTCTACATAGTAAAAAAGTCCGACGGAGCATGGCACTAGTGCGGTGATTATCGCGCTTTAAACACTATAACAGTTCCGCATGGCTCTTCCATACTATATTTAATGACCTCGCTGGCAATTCGCAAGGTAAGATTTTGTCAAAGATCGACATACAAAAAGCCTTCCATCAAATTCCAGTCGCCGATGAAGATGTTAAGACATTGCCGGTCATCTCGAGGACTTTTGCCGTTGCCTGAAAACTTTTCCACTTCCAAGAATGGTGAAGCAACAAGATTTTTGGCATCTCTGAATTTCTACCGCAAGTTTCTGCCGAAATCCATCGAAACGCAAGTCAAATTGTTGAAGATGATTCATAGTAATAAGAGGAATGACCGAATATTTCTGACATGGACGGACGAGGCGAGAGATGCATTTGATAAGTATAAACTATAGATTAAGCTTGGTTTTTTCTCAAAAAAAAAATTGAAAAGGCCCAAACTTCGCTATAATACGTATCGTATTATACGTGAGTAACGTATTATTGATCGTGAGCTCACAGCAATGTATTTAGCCGTCAAATATTTCCAATTCATGCTGCAAGGAAAAACTTGCCACATCTATCCTGATCATAAGCCGCTCACCTTTGCCTTCACCTTTGCCGCTCACCGGTTCACAAGAGCTCGAAAAAATCAATGTTCGTCAAGCAAAGCAGTTCGATTATATCGGACAAAGAACCACCGTTATCCGCTACGTTAAAGGATCTGAAAATGTAACTGGAAATCTCTGGTAACGTTTCTAAAGCATCCGCATTTAACCGAAATCGATTTTGAAAAATTAGCGGACGACCAGCGAAATGATGATGAATTAAATCATTGCTAGAAAAGGTAAATAAGGATCTCGTCGGACATTTTTTCATGCGAAGGTAATCGACCGTTTTACACGTTGTTCCGATTTCCGATATGTCAGTACCAACTGTTGCATGTGCACTTATTTCTGGCTGGATAGCATAATATGGCGTACGACAACAGCAATTACAACGGATCGAGGCGCTCATTCGTTCAACAACGGTGGCATGGCATGGAAATAATAAGAAATTCGCGCATAAAGATTTACAAACAACAACGCAAGATTCAAACAAATTAATTAACACGAAATTTAAGTAAAATAACCGTTAAACAGACGTACAATAACTAACCTACACTATCAATACACAAAAAATTCTTAAATGTCTATAAATTAAATTTTAAAAAATATTTTCACTACGAAAATTAAATTAAATAACCGTTAAACAGACTACAACTACGTCACTGTATTTAGAAGAAAATCTAATTAATATATATTTGGTGTGCTAATCAAAAAAATAACAGAAAATAACTTACCAATACTATCAAGCCAAACAAAAATCTAAAATGTATTTAAAAAAAAAAACTATTTAACACAAAACTTAAATGGAATAAACGTTAAACAAACAGAATACGTTATTATGATTTTTTTTAAATATAATTGATATTACCTAAACATTGTCAATACACACAAAATTCTAAAATTCTAAAATGTATTTTAATTACAGATTCAAATAAAATTATTTAACACGAAAATTAAATTAAATAACCGTTAAAGAGATAAAACACGTCACAACACGTACAATACACACAAAAATGAAATGACAAAATTGTGATTTTGAAAAATGTCAAAGAAAGATGAATGACAACTAGAATGAGCAACATAGTGCAGACCAGGGATCGAATAAAGACACAGTACGAGCTTCATGTGAACAAAATGATCCCCACAAATTTCAAGAATCCCATTTCTTTAATGGAAATGTCCATATTATTATACAGTTTTCTTTAAGATGACTGTTCAAGTGCAAATGTTTAGGTATGCTTAAAATTGGCTCGGGGCAATGAAACCCAGAAATCACTATTCAGTGTAAATTCATCCTATTGAATATATTGTCATTCTCCTATATGGAGACCTTACATTTTATTCACATTGGTCCTAGGTTAGGTATCAATTTCGTTTTTGTGATAGTTTTACTCCAATTTTAGTAAGGAAATACTTTCTAATGCCGAATTCATTTTTTAGATTTAAACGTTATAATTTCACATTTTCAAAATAACAAATAGGCACTTTTTGAACTTGGATCAACCTTTTTCGCACAAGCCTAAATGGGTAAGTTCCAGAACAAATTTGTCAAATCAAAAACTCCTCTACTATACCAATTAGGTTTGACTTCGGGTGCTATACTATTTATTAATTCTATACCACTCTTATTTAAGTGACCAAGACTAACATTTTACTTTGCTACCTATTCTGAAGCCAAACATCACATAATTCTTTGGCCGTTTCCTTTTAATATCCTAACTTATAATTTAAACTATCCGCGATGCTTTGATCCAGTAATATTTAACCACTCCAGAAGAGATTCGCACTCTAACAAAGTTTCGTAGTAATGTTGATCGTTGTGACTGGAAACCAGTAAATATTTTAAACATTTTTACTCATAAAATATGTATGTCGGTAGACGATCAAGTCTATTTTCCGCAACAACCAACCAGTTTTTCATATAAATTATTGAACACATCAGTTTCAAATTTCAGTACATCCAATCTACTTTGAATTGTTTTTAATTTTATATGTAATTATACCAACGGTTGATAGTATTTGTAAACATTTTTGTGTATATACTCGGTTTTCCCTGGACTGCATTTTTTTGATGTCATCAATATTAATGAATTATAATTGGGCTGAAAGTTTTTTTTTTTTTTTTTTCAATTATATTCGTGGTTACTAATCTAGTAAAATGAACTAGGGTGAGTTTTCTTTATGCAGAAGAAAAAATAGAAATCGTCATCGAATATTCAACCCGTTAAAGTGTAAAATTTTAGTCGGTCTGTGATACAGCTCAACATTCGTTACAAAACACTCAAATTTGTAAGAATCACTGCTACCAAAAATGCAAATTTTATTGACAATTTGTATTATGAAACTGTAAAAGATATTTATATAAATGAGTCAATTAGATCCGCTTAAATCGTATCGGAACAAGTTATAAATCAATTAACTCCCTAAAGCCGCCTAAAATTACGGTTTTTACCAAACAACAAAACACCTTAACCGCAAGCTGGCACACGGCACTAACCGCACATTAATTATTTTAATAGGTATTTTATAGCGTGTTCGCGGTTATATTAACATAACAAAAAAATCCAATTTTCCAAGAAGACGTAGTCAAGCAACGTAAATAATGCTAAATTGTTGTTGAGCTAAAGTGTGCGATAGATAAAAATATCTTCCATAACAAAAATTCAGAAAAATTAGTAATAAATTTGTATATAATCGCGTAAATCCCAGCATTTTTAAAGAATTGTATACGTAATTGTAAAAAATACACATTTCGTTAAACACATATATGTATTAAAGTAATTGCTTAAATTCTCAAAAAAGTATTTCTCTCAAGTAGTTGATTACTGTTTCCACTACTATTAAAAATGTGTTTACACTTTACAGTAAACATAATTCTCCCAATTCACTGTACTCACACACATGAATACAAAATGAATACAGTTGCACCTATTGCATTCCATCAGAAACAAAAAAAAATTAACCTTGAAGCAAAGATAAAAAACTGTACAGATGAAAAATTTCTTATTAAACCAAATACCTACTACGTAAAAGAATTTTGTAAAAGAAATCTTTGTGACCTGAACGAAACACCAATTACTTTTCTTCTTTTCTTCAAAATTCTTATGCAAAATTTCTATTGTTTAAAAATAAATAAATTTTCTATTGACCAACCAATAAAAATTAGTTTATATATATATATATATATATATATATATATATATATATATATATATATATATATATATATATATATATATATATATATATATATATATATATGCGTGATTACAAGGTATGTACCTTGTCATCAAAGTTACACCAGAATACCATCAGTTAGCAATGATAGTAAAAAAGGGATAATATTATTCGTACATCAAATAAATAACATAAGCACAAAATTTGTGCTTATGTTAATGAAGCATAAAAAATTAATTTGCAGTGAAAAATTAATTTGTGCATAAAAAAAATAAATCTTGCACAAAAAGCTACGGCTACGTTTTAAGTGGTCTATGCGAGATGTAAATTTTTCACAACTTTTTCGAGCGTTTCGGCTTGTATCACTCTTATGATATGACACGTTTAATGTTGTCTGCGAATTCAAATTGTTGCTTATAGACTAAAAACTTCAAGTAGCCGCATTAAAAATAGTCAAGAGCCGTAAATCGCACGATGAAGGTGGCTAATTCACCGCACCGAAACGTGAAATAAATTACTCACCAAAATATTTTTTTAATAAGTCCATTGTTCTGCTTTTGATGTGGCATATGGCGCCATCTTGCTGAAATCTCATTACAATCAGATTTAGTTCAGGCATTTTGCGCAAAAAAAGTTCGAAATCAGCAAACTACAGCCAGCGCCATTGTCGGTAACGTTCGGCTATCGTTATCTTTGAAAAATACCGATTTTTTTTCCACACTAGAGTGTTTTGCATTGCCTGTGGCTGCTTATCACACTAAATGTGACAATTTTGCTCATTACCGTACCCATTTAACCAAGTAAGTATTTCTATGATTAAATGGCAACGCTAACAGAGTTCAATTGACTTTGACACATCACGCGTGACTAACAACGTCACCCGTGATATGTCAAAAACATATACACGTAAAAACAAAAAAATTACCTGGCTCCTATACGTCTCCTGGAGTGAAAATCTAAAACTCATCGGAGGTTTATCAAAGCCGATGGCCTCAACAACTCTAGTTTTTAAAATGGTTGTTAAATTTTTATGTACAAATTATTTTTTTTCTCAACAAAATTGATGAAATTGTGCATGATTTATTATTTTGTATGCACTAAAGTATGTATTTTTTCTTTACAGAAAAAACTTTCTTTAGAAAACTCTTGTGCACGTTTAATAATTATTTTCTGCAAGAATAATAATTTTTTTGTGCACAAATAGTAATTTTTTTATGTACGGATAAATACTAGCCCCGTAAACATAGTACTTCGTAAACTTAAGTTACAGCTGTGCTATCGAAAACCCACAGATATATTCGAAAGAAATATGAAGACCCATATACACCAATGTCACCGTAACAGATTCTAACTACAGAAAACCAACAGCTAACTAGATTGGAAGAAAACGTCGAGAATATTTGCAAAGTTGCACCTTAACGAATCTATACCCATCCACCAAAGGAACTGAAGAGCTTATGTCCACAGGAGTTGACAATATGACCTCGGAACCTTTCAAACGTCTAGAATACAAAAAAATTACCAAAGGAGAGAAAAGAGCGCATAACATTAACAATTCCGCCATGATTAAATTTAAACGAATTTTACCGACGATTACCATGATTTATTTAAGAAGTTCGTGCACCGTATTAACCAAAGCAACAACAAGCTGTTTAGCTATTGGCATATTTGTTTTAGATGTATAATCAAATGTTTCTGGTTGTATACCATCACGGATGAAAAAATTCTGCACCAAATATACAAAATTGGCTATGAAAATGAAATTAGGAAACGGAAAGGGAAATGAAAAGGACACTCACTGAGTAAACACTTATTGTTGTTAAAGAAGAATCTACAGGCAAAGTTGGAATACTACTTGCATTTGGCAAGATTTTAGGTATGGCTTCTATAATAAAGCCACGGTGGTTCATTTTTGATTTGATGTCCTCTGAATTTTAAAATAACAGCACCCACCGTTATGCATCGTTATCCGTAATGCTTAATGAGAGATGCTAAACGCATTCTAATCTATTCAAGTCTTCTTAGTTCAACGAACACTTTGTCCCTTTTTTTCTTTCACTCAAACGCCTCATGTTTCCTGGTTATGTCTTTTAATTTTTTCCTCGACATCTTACATGTTAATCATGTACCGTTATTCATGTAAGTTTGTAGGTCTTCACCATTCCTTTATCGTTGTGATTTCTACATTGAGGTTTGAGTTTTATTTTCTATTAGAGCCTTTATATTTTTTGTCTTTGGATTTTAACCTTCCCATTCCAGATTTTTGATATTTTTTCGCCGATGATTTTAACCGTTTAGACTATATAGTTTCTGTCCGGTATTCCTCTACTAATTAAATGATAACTTTTCTGGATCCTTTCTATTCTGTGTCAGTTTTCATAATTCATAGCCCTTTAATGTTCCCTACACAACGTTGGCATCTGTCTCTGCTGAATTACTATACGACTTGATTCGTAGGAATCCGATGTTATCTTGAGATTACCTCCATCTCACATTTACCTTGAAATCAATCGTTATCACCTTGAACCCATTGTCAGAATGACTTCATCCAAAACATTTGCGATCAATTAATACTTACAGTGTTTCCTATATCATATTACAGTGCATTACAGTGTTTCCTATATCATATGAAGTGTATATTATATTGTGACATTAATTTATTAAATAACTATTTTTTTTATTAAATGTGATACTTTTATAGTGTTACTTTAAGTTTTACCGATAGCTACATATGTGTATATACGATTAAATTCATTAAATCTTTAAAAATCATAGGCGAACTGTGTTATATATACATTAAAAACAAGTATTGAGTATACAGTGACCACTGTTTATAAACTGTAGTGATATTTATTTGATATTATTCCGTTATAACATCACATTAAAATCAAGTGTCAACTTTTTGAGTGTTTATATTATTTATAATCACTAAATAACTGTGTAACCGATGTCGGAGATTTGTGGTAAATGCAACGTTGAGTGGAATGGGCGCGAGGAGATGTGTCCATGTAGCGGTGTATGCAAGTCGATTTTTCATCTTAAATGTGCTGGGCTAAATACATCGTCTTACAACCAATTAATGAAATCCAAACAATTGCGATGGTATTGTACTGCTTGTTGTGAAATCACAATCTTTGCAGTTATTCAAAAAGTCGATGAGTTAGCAGTTAATATGATGAATCTGTTTAACTCGTTTTCTATTATGAATGAATTTATGAAAACATCAATAGAAGCCCAACGTTTGTCTGCACATTCATTACAATTGCAGTTTTCAAATAATGCATCATCTGGACAACCAAGTACTATACATGCTGAAAGTGAATCTACACGTGGACTTATTGGAGTTGGGGACCCTGTCATATCGTTGCAGTCTGTCGAAGTTCCGGACAAAGATATTATTTATGTAAGCAGACTTAGTCCACAAACAGAAGGGGATGCACTAGTCGACTACCTCAAATCAAAGTTGGATGATATCGGGGTAGTTGATTGTCGTTTACTGCTACCTAAAGGGAGAGATAGGACCTCATTAACTTTTGTTTCATTTAAAATTGCTGTTGACATAAAATTTTCCGGTGAAATTTTATCTTCCACTTTCTGGCCCAAGGGTGTATTAGTAAGACGATTTGTTCGTAAGGTGTCACGGCCAAAAAACGACAACGGAATTATCTTACCAGCCATGAGCAGATAAAGCCTGAAAATAATATAATGTCCATCGGTAGTTTAAATAAGACCAACAGCGATAGCATCATCGACAGCAGTATCACAAATAATTTATTAAGCATAAACAATACAACGAACAACAATAACGGTTTTCATATCTACTATCACAATAATAGCGGGATGCGCTCCAAGGCTACTGCAATTTATTCATCACTTTTATGTAATGATTACGATATTGTTGTTTTTACTGAGACCTGGCTAAACGGCAACTTTAATTCAGAGGAATATTTTCCGCCTTCTTACACGGTATTACGTCAGGATCGGGACGCCGATAACGTCACAGTTGTTGGTGGTGGTATCATTGTTGCTTTAAAAAAAGAGTTAATACTTCAGCGGGTGAATTTGATATGTAATAGTGGTGAATCACTCACTGTTAAAATCAAATGTGGCGAGTTTTGGCTATTTTTAATCGCTGTGTATATTCCTTTTGGCAGCATTGCAGATGTCTACAACGGGTTTATGGACTTCATTAAAGACGAGATATTACCGATGATGAATGCGAAGGATCATATTTTATTTGTAGGCGATTTCAATTTACCAAAAATTACATGGAGATGGGCGGACGACAATTTTTATGGTTCAACTATGGATGATCTATCGAATCAGGTGTTGGATAACTTTGGAATTTTTGGGACTCGTCAGTTTAACACTGTTTTTAATGATCATGGTCGAATTTTAGATCTAGTTTTTTCTTCTTTATACGACGTTGAAATCGAAGCTTGTCTTGATTTAGCTGGTCATTCTAGTATTTATCACACACCACTTTTGATTAAGTTTTATTTTTTTGATTTTGTTTCTTGCGATTATAGTAATAATATTGAATTCAAATATGATTTTGTAAAAGCCAATGTGGCTTCTTTGACTAGTTTTCTGCTAAACGTTGATTGGACAACACTGTTTCGCAATCTGAATATCTCGGATGCCGTGTCTGAATTTTATAAAATTTTGAATACTGGTTTTGATTTATTTGTACCAAAAAAACTCGTTAATTCCGTTTATACTGAACCATGGTTTAATTTCCGTTTAAAAAATATTGCTAATCGCAAGTCTAAAGCATTTAAGGCTTATAAACGAACTAATGACATTAATACCAAACAAAAGTATAGCGATTTATGTAAAGAGTTTAAATTTTTAAATGATTTTTTATATAGAATGTATATTTTACAGATTGAGAATGAAATTTGTTCCAATCCTAAACGGTTTTTTTCATTCATTAACACGAAAAGGAAATCTCAGGGCTATCCGCGTGTAATGAACTATTTTAATTCACCTATTACTGGCTCTCAAGTAATTTGCGATACCTTTGCTAATTTTTTTCATAGTTCTTTCGATGACGACGGCACGAATATAAATTTAAGCTCGGTAGATTTGCAGTCTTCTGCCTTGATCCAATTCACGTTTCATGAAGTACTTAATGGCTTAAAAAGTCTAAAAACTGACAAGAGTGCAGGTCCCGATGGCATTACTCCATTTATATTGGCTAAATGTGCCTATTCTGTGTGTCGGCCATTGCTACATCTGTTTAATTTAAGTCTTTCTACTGCTTCCTTTCCTCAGATTTGGAAATTGTCATTTGTTATACCAATATTTAAATCAGGTAGAAGAAGCGACATTACCTGTTATAGGGGAATTTCAATTCTATCCGTGATTCCGAAGCTTTTCGAATCTTTAGTTAAATCAAGAATTGAGTTCCATTTGAAAAACAAAATTAGTGTGTACCAACATGGTTTTTTGGCGGGTAGATCTACAATTACTAATCTTATGAGTTTTTCTGGCCATTTATTTAATGCTGTGGGAAGCCGTGAGCAGGTTGACGTCATTTACACCGATTTTTCGAAAGCGTTCGACAAGCTAAATCATAATATTCTCTTACATAAGTTGATGGTCTTCGGTTCCGATTTTATTCCGGTGGCTTGGATTGCTTCTTATCTAAGTTTACGAAAGCAATACGTAAGAATTTTGGGCGATGTTTCATTTGTATATAACGTACCGTCGGGTGTTCCACAAGGGAGTCACTTAGGTCCAATGCTTTTCATAATATTTATTAATGACGTAGTTCAGTGTTTTAATTTTTGTAGATGTCTTTTATATGCGGATGATTTGAAAATTTATGCCAATATTAATTCTTTTATTGACACTGAGCGTTTGCAGCGAGAACTTGACATATTTTGTAATTGGTGTGTGGTGAATAAGCTGTCTCTGAATCCTAATAAATGTAAAGTTGTATCTTTCTCAAGAACTCGGACATCTTGTATTGTGTCACCATATGTCTTGATGGATGTACAAATAAGTCGAGTGTACGATATTTTAGATCTTGGAATAATTTTTTCATGTAATCTTACATTTAATAAACACATTGATTACATAATAAGTAGGGCGTTTTCAATGTTGGGATTAATTAAGAGACACAGCCGAGAGTTTCATGACCCCTACACGTTAAAATCTCTTTATGTTACCTATGTCAGGCCAATTTTGGAGTATGCTTCGGTCATATGGCATCCTTTCTATCGGATTCATGCTGTCAGAATTGAAAGCATTCAAAAACAATTCCTGATTTATGCATTACGACGTTTACCGTCCCTGAATCGACATATATATGTTCGTGAACCGTACATAAACCGCCTTTCATTAATAAATTTACAAAGTCTAGATCGTAGACGTGAAATAGCCTGTGCCGTGTTTGGTCGGGATGTTTTGTGTTCAAGGATTGATTGCCCGGAATTGCTTGAGAAGTTTAGCATTTATGTTCCACAGAGAAATTTAAGATTGCGGCCGGGTTCTCTCCGTATTCCGTTTTGTTCAAATAATTTTCACAGTACAGAACCATTGTTAAAAGTTCTAATCGAGTTTAACAAGAGTTTTAATTTCTTTGATTTTCATATTTCGAGAGAGTTGTTCAAAAAACGTTTATTATAATTCGAATGTTTTTATTTTTGTATATAATTTACATAAATTTATATTTAATGTTCCTTATTATTATTTTTACCATAGTAGTGTGTGAGTAGTCAAACTATTGTATTTTTACATGATTGATGAAATAAATAAATAAATAAATAAATAAATACTTTATGTTTTAGTCGAATGTCCCTAATAACTTCCAATGAGCTTTGTGTCGGCTTACATTTAGAGAATATCTAATATACGTATTTTAAAATCTTGCAAGTCTAAATATATGACAAATGAAAGCTCCATCTTTTAGATACTGCACCAATTGGTAGTTTTTGTCATCACAACCGAAATGCGATCGATGGACAATTGAAAACAATATTCCAGAAATGTAGGTTTAATATAAAGCCATAAATTGATCCTTTATTTACACTCTTTGGTAGTATGCCATATTTACTAACATTAGTTGGAATTCTATCAGAGACATATTTTCTAAGAACTGATAACTACGAGTGTAAAAAATTCTCGCTGAATTTATCACTTTTCGAGCAAATGAATATTAAACCTATGACTATCACTAATCAATTTTTCTAGTGAGTTTCCTATCACTGTTGTTTCTTGACCTTTTATTTTAAGAATTTAATTTTTCTAGCTGATTCCTTCGGTTGAATTGGACGATTCCAATGATATCACAACCTCCGAAAAAATATTTGTTTTCATGGTTCATTGCACTTTTGACCTAGTTTTTAGATTGATTGAAACGTGTAATGTTCGTATAACTTCACAATTGTGTCAGATTTTAAACTACGGGCATAGACTTGCATACGGCTTAGACTTGCCAACCGTCGCTTATTTAACGATATTGGACCTATTTCCATAGATCCTAGACGCACGGCTAAATTGCAAAACAGAGTTGGCAAAACAGAGTAGATAGGATCGCAAAAAAAAGCGTCGTCGTGATGATGCAACTGAATAATGTCGCAGTCTTTTAATCTTTGCAGTGCTTTAAGTAAGAAAGACCAAGTACGAGAATTTATACAGGCTAAGCCTATAGGAGACATTCTCACACACAAAAACCGTCAAATAATAACAGGAAGGAAGCTCTAACAAGGTAAATAAAAAAATATTTCCAGTTATTACAGATATTTAAAAAAAACGACTAACAACATTTTTATTGATTTTTACGTATCCAATTAGGAGACTTCGAAAGCCATAGCAGCAAAGCTGATACAGTGTATCAAATAAACTGGATTTACTCGTAATATATTAGTTTCCTATGCAGCAGACAATGCTTTAGTGAAATTTAATCAGGTTTTTACAGCTGAAACAGATACGAAATTTACCAGAATTAAATGCTGCACATATCTTATACATAACACCGCCAAACAAGGATCTTAAACTAATTTCGTTTGATGTCTGGAAACTTCGTAAAATGTTTAGTGAATTTTCTTCCAGCGCTAAACATGTGGCAGAATTAAAACGATTTTTTTAATTTTATGGAAATTACTTCTAATTACTGGGGCATTCCAGTATTAGATTTGACATTATATCCTGCTACTGACCTTAGTTTTGCTAAGTTTTGAAGTTCGAGCACCTGACATAAAAAATAAATTATTTATATTGATAATCAAAATTTGAATAAAGTAAAAAAAAAACATTTTTTTGTTTTCAAAGGAGAATGTTTTCAAACTAATCTGAGTTTTGTTGGTAAACTAAGGGTGCATCCGAAATGTGATTTTTTAATGCGCATTTCAAAAATGTGTATTTTAGGAGTAAAAATGTGCATTTTTGGAATAAAAAATGTGTATTTCTATTTTTCGGTATTTCATCATTTTTAATTAATTGTATCACACTTCATTGTATTTATCTGTCATTTGGAAGAAATTAATTAACAATAAATAAATATAAAAAAATTAACTTAACGGCTCGATTTAATAAAAACCATACAAATGTATAATAAGAATTTAAACCTATATTCGTTAGGCATATCCTACAAAGGCAAATGAATACACAAATGGTTTGTATAAAACTGCATGAGGTAAATAATGTAATTTTTTATGTTTATTTATTTTTACAGCGCCAGCCATATTGTAATGAAAACGTACGAACATTTTTCAAAGCGCATATGTCATAAACAGAACGTATAAAATGGAACGACATGTTCGATAAAATAGAACTTCTTTTGAATGTGTATGCCGTTTTACAAAATTTAATTTTGTACTGGCTGGCAGCAGGTGCCTCATATCGTGTTGTGTCACGAACTTTCCACCTTCATCGATTTTCAAAATAGCGCAAAGATTATTAGATGAGTTTATAAATACAAATTAATTTAATAATTAAATTTCCGAATCAAAAAAAATCGAAATGGTTCGATACGGATTTGCTAGGCTGGCTAACAATTCCTGTTTCCAAAAAGCTTTTGGTAAAATTGCAGTACTTATATGAATAAATTTTAATACACTAATGTATAGTATTTAAATTTACTTAAGTATTTATCTCTTCGTCATGTTTGAGGTTGTCACGTAACAATTATTGCACAAGGCAAACATCAGCAAGATAATTTTTGCAGAAAACTTTTTACATCAATTAACTCACAGGCGATAGTGGGTAATAAACATAAGTTCATTGATTTTATTACCGGCTACTCCGGTTCAGTCCACAAGTTAAGAGTTCTGTTGAATAGTCCTCTTTTTTGAACCGCGGCATATCAACCAATTGGTTTCTACATAATTTATCTATTTAGCACTTCCATCGCGCATTGATTTAAAAAAACATTTCTTTAAAAATATTTCAATTCATGAAAAATTAAAGTATTTCAAATTGTATACACAATTTAACTTTTTATCAGTTCTTGAAACAGATAAAAATTTTGTCATTTATATTCAACCTCATTTTTAACTTTTTATGCGGTATTTAAACCAATTGAAACACGTACTTAGGCTGTGTGCGAATCGGTTAAAAAGTTAAATATTTTAACTGTGGTAGAAATAAAAATAGGTAAAACAAATGACTAGTAAATTTATCTATGGTTATATGATGCTCAAACGTCAAAGCGAGCAGTTAAAAATTTTGTGGTAAATAAAAGTTAAAATTTTAATTTATTACGCGTTTTTATTTCGTTTTGCGCACAGACTTAGCCAACTTGTTGAATTTGCAATAAAAAGTAACATTCGTCTAATTCCGCATTGTTTCTTACGGGTTTCTTACGGACTTGCTGGTTAGCCTATAAGACGGAACCATAAATAACTTAAATCTTAATTTTTCTTAAGTTTGGACGAAAATGTCGCATAATTAAGTTTTTTTAATTTGTAGATCAAATTTAATGATTAAATGGTTAATATTAAATGTTTATTTCATAATATTTGCTAAGCATTTAGACTTAAGAAAAATTAGGGTATTAAGTTAACTATGGTTCCACCTTTAGATAACTATAAATCCCTTAAAATAATTTTAGTATTTTTTGATTATTTACGTTGAAAAGGTTATTTTAAGCTGATCAAGTGACTGATTTTTTCTTATCACAACTACGGGACTGATTAGATTAAGTGACTTTAGAGAAAATAGATACATTTTTAAATATTTAAAAGAAAAATATTAAAGACCTAAATGTTTTTTTTTTGGAATTCGGCCCACATGAAAGTCCTGAGATTTCTAGTTTGGCCAGAAAACGTTTAAAAGTTCTGGACAACTTGGAAGATTTTTTTCCAACTTAGCCTAAATCCAAAATTAAAATAAAAAAATAAAAAGAAACAAACAAAACTATTATTTTTCTATTTTTCATTGTTGATGCGTCAACAATTCACGTCGACAAAACTTGTTATTGTTGACCACAAAAACGCGTCAACAATGATTGTCGACGTTTGTTGACGTCGCACATCCCTGGTTCAAATGGACCGCTACACGAGCGAACAACGTGTTTTGAGCAACTTTTTGGTACTCGTTCTCTTGGGACTAAAATTAGTTATATGTTGTTTAATGTATTTTGTATGTTAGTGTTGTTGTATACCTACTCATTTCTTCTACATTATTTTTTTAAAATTGTTTAACGAGTTATGAGTAGGTATATAAAGTCGTGTTTAGTGTTAATCGTGAGGAGTAATTATCGGAATTTTTGAAAAGAATAAAATGTATATAAGATGATAATGTCATTAAAGATTGTAAATTGCATTAATTTTTGTTGTACAAAAATGAATAAATTTGTTTAATAAGAGTGAAAATGTAAATTAGGTAAAACATAAAAAAGTCAAAATTGGGATAAAAGTGAAATTACAAAGTAGTAAAATGTTGTTGCTACCATTATTATTGAACCTCGGCGATGATCTATTAGAGGATGCATTCAGATATGGATGTTATCCGGCAAAATGATAATTCCGTTATGATAGAAGATAAACACGAGGAGAAAGAGAATGACCGTAGCCATATGGATCGTCATTTTGTACAACAACAATAATGGAAAAAACAATTAAGTTAAATATTTTTGTTTTTTTATTATATTTATTATTATTATTTTTTTGTGTGTGTGTAAAATTAGTTATTTAAGTTTGGTTTTGTTGTAATTAAATTAAAATTTTTGTTAAGTTATTTAAGATTTTATTGAAATCTGTTTTTTTTTCTTAAATTCATATTGTTTTTTTGTTTTTTACCGTTTATTTATCTAATTTATTAAAGTAATTGTGATAGATTAAAAATATTTTATTTGTGATATTTTTCTTCTCGTGATGTGATGGTTACGAGTCCGGTTACGTACCGAGACTTGTCGAGTGAACCCGCCTTCCCATCTTTTCCCTTCCTTTCGGTTATTCCAGCTCCCAAGCCAAGCACGCCTTGCAAACCCCACCCCCATCATCTCCTGAGCTCTAGCCGGCTATAATACCGCAGCAAGGCCTCTGCTGGGATACTTTCTGTTAACGCCATCGAAGTGTGGCTCCTACTTGTGTCGTTTTCAATGACACGATTGGACTCACACTTCGATCCGTTACAGACTAACCGAGCTATAAAACTTATCAATAATTAATTTGAAGAAAATGGTTCAGATCAAGACCAGAGAAACAGAATTCATTATCGTTGTGTTCGTTCAAGCGGAAATATTACAGTTGTTAGCACAAGTGTTGCTGAAGAGCCAAGTACATCAACTCGTCGTCGTGCACAGCAATTAAACCCCAAACCAACAACTTTGTTAAATATTTTATACAAAATTCTTCAATTCGTAAATTGTGACATAGAAAAAGAAGAAGAAAATGAGAATTGTTTGACGAAACTCATTTTGAACTTGGAGGCTATGTCAACAAACAAAACTGCCGCATTTGGCCTGAACTAAATCCTAAACAACTGTTTCAAAAGACAATGAAACCAAAAAAAGTTACTGAGTATTTATTCGAAAATTGAAGATATTGATGTGCAGAATATGTGGTTTCAACAGGACGGTGCAATATACCACACAGTAACGGAATCAATCCATCCTTTGAATTAATCGTATAATTTTTCGAAGAACAGACGTGGATTGGCTACCAAGGCCATACGCCATTAGACTTCTTTTTATGGGGAAGAGTAAAGTTCGGATAATCTTTAAACTGTACAACACCTCAAAGACAACATCATCGAGCAAATACCACTAATTGAACCATCATTATGTGAAAAAGTTATTTTACATTTTGATAAAAGATTAACCGCCTAAAGAGCTAGTATTGGAAATCACTTGAATATTCTAAGGATATCATGCTCGTGTAAATATGCATATCTCTTGCGAGCTTTACGCGGGTGTCCCTAATTATAACCACAGCGACAAATTTAGTCAATATTAGCAACATTAAATCAAATAAATTAGCGGATATCACTCGAATTAGTTGACATCCTTTTACCGAACACATTTACACATATCTCAAATAACAATAAAATCCTGGAAGTATCAATCACCGATATAAAGAACAGCAAACCTGTCACCAAATTATTGAATCACAATTGAAATTCCAGCTCAGCATAAAATATTTCTGTTATCAAAATTAAAATAAAAAAAAAAACAATTTACAGTTATGTTTGCCTGTTCTTTGCTTATCGGTCACAATTACTATTATATTACAAATATAATTGAAAATGTTAACAATTTAACTTATATGCAGAACATTTAGAATTAGCGTATGCTCGTACATGTAGCTTTGTAGAATTTAATTTGTTTTAGTTTCGTCTGGTAAATCGAGAACAATTGACGGTCGTCCCGTAGCTTGTGGTGTAATATGAGTGGGCTCCTTAAATTCCGTTTGAATTATACTCGAATTATCATCCATAGATTTTGTATCTTTTTCAATGATTGGTTTGTTTGGTTTTGCTCCCGACTTAAAACCAATGGCAAATTGAGTTACGTTTTCCATGATCGATCCGATGAAAATCAACGGCGGGTATATTTATTGTATCAATAACAATTTAGAACTGTTATAGAATATCGTCCGTATTTCATATTTATATAATATTTTTGATCATATAGCTAGCGATTATGATAGTTATCAAATTGATTCGGGTAATTTTAACAATTGGGATTTTAGATTATAGTTTTAACAGTAGTTTTTACACAAATAACATAAATTAAAACGATAAAAGCGTTTATGGATGGGGCAAAATATGTGCACCCATATCAATTTTGAGAACAATGGATTATATTTGGTTATCGTAAAAATATAAAATTTTTAAATTTATGAATATTAATACTGATAATACCTTGAACAGTAAATTATAGATAAAAGTATTTTTAAACTTCACACGAATTAACATATGGAAATAAAGGTAATCGTAAACAAATCGAATATTTAAAATATTTTAAATTTATGACCTCTAAAATCTTTTATAATTGCGATAGTACAAAAACGACACTATTTTGGAGTTTGAGGTATGGTTCAAGCACATAATTAGTACACAAATTGTGTGAAAACCCTGCCACGAAGTTTCGATGAAACTGTAATGATTCACTATTGATTAAGGTGAATCAAGTCATAAAACTAGTTTATAGCTCAACACAGTTGACGGATGTGTCACTATAGTGAGATTTGAAACTCTTGGATGTTTCATTGAATCTATTTTATATATTATAAAAAATTTGTTTATATACACAAGTTATCATAATTACACTAATAACTACCAGGGCCTATTCTCGAATTCCATATCAATTTCCCCCGAATGAGGAAAATTGTATGATAATTTTCATAATTTAATATTCATACTCACAAGCAGCAAGACAAGGACTACCTGGGCCTTCAAATCAAAATAATGGAACTCAACAACCTATGACAACAATACAAAATACCATAAATGCTATTGTCAATCGCCTCTCTAAAATAGAAGAAAATATAGAGTTTCCAAACCAAAGACAAGTTAATCTTGAACAGCAAGTAGGACATCAAGGAAAAATTAACCAGATTTATAGCAAAAAAGTTGCTTTATCTAATCCCTCATTAAACAACATAAAATGAACAAAACTCTAAGAATATTAATCTGGAATGCTAATAGACTTCTACAGCATCTTCCAGAGCTAGAAATCTTTTAGAATACAGAAAAAATTGATATGCTTAATATCAGAAAGCCATTTCACTAGAAAGTCTTATGCAAAATTAAAAGGTTAATCTTGTTACCATTCTATACATCCAGCAGAAAAAGCTAGGGTTGGTGCAACTATCTTCAACAGAGAAAACATCAAACACTTCGAAAATGTCAAACTCGAAATAGAGACAATGCAAATGGTATCACTTAGCGTGCACTTAAATAATTACAAGAAGCTGCGGGTTGCTGCGATATATTGTCCACCAAGGCATCAACTTAAAAAGGATGACTATTTCTTAATGTTTAAAATGATGAGCTCAAATTTCATCATAGGAGGAGATTTCAATGCTAAACATACCCATTGGGGTTCAAGACTAATATCACCTAAAGGTAGAGAACTTTTGGAAGCTGGATATCAAATAAACTGCTGTTTTCATTCAAGTGGTATTCCTACTTATTGGCCAAAGGATCCAAACAAAATACCAGACGTGATTTCAGAAAGTTATATCCATATTGAAAATAATGAACGTTTATCTTCGGATCATTCTCCAATCATACTTACGATCAGTGAAACAGTAATTGAAAAAGAAAAGCCACTAAGGTTAACAAGCGGAAAGACCAATTGGAAAACCTTCACACTGTTAATTGAGGAAAGTATTGATCTTCAAGTCCCAATCAAAAACCAAACACAACTTGAAAAATAAGTAGAGCTGCTGTTTTCATGGAAAAGCACTCATCCTGCCAAAAATATACCTCATAAGAATGAAACATATACACAGGAAATAAGAAACTTGGTCTGAGAAAAGCGGAATGCTCGCAAAATCTGGCATAGAAATCGAGCACCAGAGAGCAAAACTATTTTTAATCAGCTCAAAAATAAACTGTAGAAGTTAATACAAGAAACCAAAGCGGTAGGCTTCAACAAATATTTAACAAGTCTGTCTGGCCACAAAGAAAGTGAGTATTCTTTATGGAAAGCTTCAAAAGGACTAAAAAACCAAAAGCGTAGATGCCACCAATAAAAAAAGCAGATGGTACTTAGGCCAAAAGCCCCAAAAATAAAGCTGATCTTTTTGCTGAACATTTGGAAGAAACGTTTAAACCTTCGACTAGACAAACAGCAGATGAAAATACCGTTCTAATGCAAAAAGACGAGTTAGACCTACAACCAGTTACAATGAAAGAACTCAAAAATTAAATGAAACATAACCTAATTTAAAAAAAGCTCATGGATACGATCTTATTACAGGAAAAGTTATTAAAAAGTTGGCAGAAAAATGTCTTAAGAAGTTGCTACACATAATCAACGCAGCATTTAGAAAGAAAATGTTCCTCAGCAGTGGAAAATAGCAGAAGTTATTATGATACCCAAGCCTAATAAGCCACCTAATGAGAAAATGTCTTGCAGACCTATATTATCATGTATTACCATCATTGTCCAGGCTGTTTGAAAAATTACTCCTCAAAAGGATGAAATCTCTGATTGAAATACTCCACCATAGAGCAGGTACACAGAGTCACTAACGTGATTGAGAAGACTCTTGAAAACAAAAAGGTATGTCTCGAGTTTTCCTCGATGTTGCCCAGGCCTTTGATCAAGTCTGGCATCGAGGACTAGAATATAAATTACATCGCGACCTCTCAAAGCAGTTTTATGAGATATTAAAATCTTACAATGAAGGGAAATATTTCAGAATAAAATATGAAGGAGAGTTCTCATCAATCAAGAGAATTGAAGCAGGAGTACCACAAGGGAGCATGCTGGGACCATTATTGTACTTGCTTTATACGAATGACATACATTTTACTGGAGAAACAGATATTGCAACCTTTTTGCGGATGATACAGCAATTTTGGCGGTTGGAAGTACAATCGAAGAGACAGAAAATTACAGCATACTGTAAATGAGATTGCCCACTGGACAAAAAAAGGAGAATAAAATTGAATGAGCTAAAATCAGTTCACACAACCTTCACCTTTCTAAAAGTAGATCACCTACCTATTTACATATAAATAGGCAGGAAATACCACATGCGAACATGGCAAAATACCTGGGTATGACGCTCAACGCCATGTTAAAGGTAAGAACTCGATATAAAAATCAGAAAAATGAATTAGCTCATTGGAAGAAATAGTGAGCTTGCACTTCACAATAAGCTGCTTTTATAAAGGCAAATACTTAAGCCTGTGTGGACCTATGGCATCCAGCTCTGGGGATGCACAAAGAAAACTAAAGTTAAGATTATACAAACATTCCAGAACAAAGTTCTACGATGCATTGATTGTTTCTACGAAACCGTCAACGAAGAAATTACAAAAAATGTCAAACAATATATCCAGCGTTTACAACTCCATGAAAACACGGATATTTAATATATTGTCAACGACGTCGACAGCATAGATACAAGACGGCTAAAAAGAACAAAGCCGCTCGATTTGTTAAAAATTTGTTAAAAATTTGGGGAAATAAAATTTGTCAGGGTGAAATATTTTTATTTCCAAATTAGTTTTGTTAACTATTTTATTTTAACTATTTTATTATTTTACTATCACATCAATCTAATCTAAAATGTTAAAATTTTTAACACTATTTGTCAAAATTTAGATGCGGTCCATACCGCGTTAAATTTTTTATTTTGTTTTGGTGGTGAATAAATTTTAACATTAAATGACACAGACCCTTAGTAAATGTGAAATTTGTATGTGTAAATACCAAGGAAATTTGATAGGGAATTTTGTCAGTTGTCCACATGAAATATCGGTGGAATAATACGGTCCCAGGTAACTTTGCTGGTCGGATACTTTTTAATTGATTCAACATATTTAGCGTAAAATTTGTGTAATATAACCATTTTTTTGGACCATTTTTTTTATCATTACATCGCATAATGGTTGATTTACATATGCGACGTGTGGCTTGTGACGGGTTCTATTAGCCAATCAGAAACGAGTATATTGAAAATCAATCAACGAGACATGCCTCACGTCGAGAGATGGTTTAATTTTATCTTTCCCGTCACGGTTACACTCAACACATACAAATAATTTTTGATCCTTTTGCCACGTCATGTTTATTTTAATTAGTGTGCATGGCTAAACCCGTCATATATGTAAATTGTCTTCAGCGTCACTTGATTACTACCCGTCACCTGCCCTTCATTCGATTGGACAAATATTCATATTCATGTTCGATATATAAAGTACGAATATTTGTGGTTTGTTAAATAAACATGCTCCAGGGCCCTGACAACTAGCTGAACTATTGTGGTGATATTAATGGCTATTTTATACGAGTAGTGGCATCGGCGAGTGTCTGCGTCGTGCGCGAATGTATTACATTATTACCAAAATTCCAAGGATTATGAGAGTCCAGAACAATATGTGAGACTTGACGTAATGATGGATGTGATGCGAATCCAACGACTTTGATTCGTCCATTTGTTGTCACGTATTTTTTGCTTCAACAGTCTCGTATCTGAAGTTGTAATATTTAGGTTGAATGGTGATTTATTAATGGTTGTGCACTGATTATGGAGGATGATAGATTAAATGACGGTATGAAGCCGTCATCTATTTTGCTGATGTTATTGCTGCTAGCATACAGATGTAAATTATTACTCTTGAGTTTACATCCTGGCTGGAGTTCTATGATGCTGTAGTGTTCCAGCGCTATTTTTGAAGTTAACGATCCGCATATTGACTCAATTACCATTGGTTGTTCGGTTCCAATTATCCATTGATTTGCTGCATGAGCTTTGATGAAGAAGTTGTGGGGCGTGGACACTTTCAATGCACAGGATTCTTGTTGAGTTAGTGCATCCAAGAACATGGATATTGCGTCATTAATTGATATAGACGGTGAAACTTCAAAAGTCCGTGCTCGAGAAGAAGAGTTGATTTTGGCACAGGCTTCAATATATTTGCCACTTCTTTCTCCAGTTGTACGGGAGGTAACAGCCAAGGATGAATGATGTGATTTTTAGCTCCAGTTAGTACTTGTAGTAGACCTTATTGGGTGTTATATCACTGCTGTGCTTGAATAATTTCACCGTATTGTCGATTATAGAGGTTTTTTTAACAATTTTAAAGTTTCCTTCGTTGCGGTGACTTCGTTCAAACTGTTCTTCATACCACTCCGCTTCTCTTAGAGATAGGATCCCGAACATGTCCCAGGCTATTTTGTCAACGGTATAGCCCAATCCTCGTTTTCTTCTATGTCGGTTTAAATCGTTGCGTGTCAAAAATTCGGTGTCTTGTTTTATGTTATTGGATCGCATTGGATGGTGATTACATGGCTGCAGGCTATTTCAAGCAGAGTTTCCCATGTTGCGCATTTCTTGCCAATAATTGGTCAGATTATATTGAATGACCGAATCCATTTGGTCGCCAATAATTCTACCTTCGCGATGTTATCAGAGTATATTCCTGAATTGACCCATTCCTTGATTATCACCGATGAGTGAGGTTGTGTGGCATACGATTCATTTCCAAATGGATGAGTATGAACCGAACTAATGACAGAAATCATTGCGCAAGTTAGTAGTAGAAGTCTGCTTGTCTGATTGGCTGGACTTCGGTTTTATTTTACAATGCTGGTTACAATGTGGTTTAGTCTATCCCTGCCGGGATGTAACCCTAAAACTCGGCCTAAGTTCCATCTGGTCGGGGGTAAAAGTTCATTTCGTAAGAAGACAATGTCCCCTTTGCCGATGGTTTTTGAGTTCTTTCGCCATTTGGGCCGTACGCCGTCGTTCCTTTTTTCCAAAACTAATTAAAAAATTAAACGCATGTTCTGCACCGCCCTACATCGAGATGAGATATTTTTTAGGACATCTGGATGTTTTTTTCTGGAGGAGCCATAAGTGCATTTCCAATTAAGTGTGCTAATATAATACCTGTAGGGATTCTGAATTCTCAGTTAATGAACAGAGTTGTCTGGAGTTTAGGCACGATTTGATCTGGTTTAGTAAAGTTTTCAATTCCTCGATTGTTAATCTCGTACCACCGACACATTTTTTAAGATAAGTTTTGATGGGTTTCACTCCTGCTTCCCACAGTCACCCGAAGTGTGGTGCTGAACGGTGGATACAATGCCAAGTTATGGGCTGTATTAGTTTACTACATCGACAAAGTTGATTCAAAAGAGAGAACTCTCTTAATGTTAGTTTTGTATTAATTGCGTCCATTTTTCAAAACATTAAAAGTATTCCGAACTCTTGTTGACGGAGTATAGTTTTCGTATCGGGGTTGGTCCTTCATCTGTTGATCTATAATCACTTGGACCTTGATGTTTGGGCTGCTGCAAAGGTTCCGTGAATGTTTTTTGTGCTGTATCAGACCTTGGGGGTGTTGTTTCTCTATTACTGGTGAATGATGATTTAGTACCAGAGATGTTGAGTGAAAGACTTTCGATTACGGTGAGGTTAAAGATGTCCTTTTCAAGCTGGAGAATGGCCTCTTTTTCGTAATTAACGAAGGAAAATTGCAGATAAATCAACAAATACAAATAAAGAGATTTATTATGTCGCCCCTGGAAAAGGGGTTACTTGACGTCAGGGTAAACGGAGCAACGACGCAATTAGTTCAACATGTTCAATCAGTCAAACTAAAGCCTCCAGCCTTTGATGGAATAACATCGTTTAGCATAATTAAGCTCCAATTTGAAACAGCAGCCCCCAGTAATAGTTAGAGCGACAAAGGTCGCACTGCATTGTTGAATGTAGCATTGAAAGGAACTGGAGCTGCGGCCCTACAGATCGTTCCAGAAAATGGGCGTGGTAATTACAGCAACAGATATCGAGAGATTGGTACATCTTGCACATTTCCAAATGGCTCTAGAACACACGGAGAGGATCAGAATTTATGCCACATTGACGTTGGGCGAGATGTCGAGATCAGAAGATCGGTAGTGTTCTCTCCAAAAGCAACGTTCACAGAGTCCGTCGATTATGCTTTAACCAACGAGATAGCATATAACATCATCAAGATACGAAAAATGGAGATAGATGAACCAGCGATTAAAAGAAACAACAGCTAGTCCTCAATGAAGTTCAGAGTTCACAACCTACCAATTAGATGCCGAGGTTGTGACTAAACGATCTAGAACACTATCGCCAATGTATCGCAGACCAAGAGACAAAGCAAGTAGCGTCAGGCCGAATTGTTGGATGTGTGACACGGTTGGCCACTTATCAAGGGACTGTAGATGGATTTGCGCTCTACCGAGGAACTTCACTGATTCGGGACGAGCAAGCTTAGGTAGACGAATAAGCTTAGTGTTACAATTTCTTTAGAATTATACCTAAACTTTTTAAATGTTAAAATAAATAATTGTTCGTTGTTTTAAATAAAGAATAATTGTGTTATTTACTGCGGGACTTATTGTGTTTGAAAGTCAAGAGTGTTTGAAGTGGAAACTGTTGTGTATATTGTGTTGTGTATTTCTGAAGAGTGTACTTATTTGTAGGCAGTAAATATGAGTACCAAAATTATTAACAATCTAATGATACGAACCGGTAATAGGCAAAAACATTATGTTTACTAAATTGTTTGTGTTAGCACATAAATAGTTGTCATGAGCACAGTACTAAATTGTAACGCGGAATAGAATCAACTAGATTTAAAATAAAGGAGCATTCGGGCGCTCATAAGTTGGATATATAAACGTCGTGATGTTCCTAAATGAGTTGAGTTGTTTAAAAATTAGCACAAATCAAAACGCGTAAAAACGCGATTTAACAGTGTTATAGTATACAATTTGAGAAAATAAATTGAACAGTGTTAATTATCGTAATATTTAAATTATTTGGAAAAATAAATATAAGTATACTGTGTTCAATATATTTCACATGGAGATACGAATCGAATTCGAATCTATTCTGAAATAATAAATGTTTGCTTTGCATTAATAATTATTAGTATGGATGTATGACTTAACATTGGTCAGGCACAGTAAGCGAAGATTAGATCAAATTACAACCTAAACTAATTTACTTTTGGATTTTAATCACGCCTATAATATTAAACCACTTATAAATAAATGGGAGTTTACTGTAATGGAACCATTTAGTTTTTATTTAATACTAGCGTTGATATACGTGCAGTTATATAAACGTTTATGTGAAAATTGATACTTAAAATGGAGTTCAATTCTCAGAATTAATGAAAGTGGTTATATATACGCTTGCTTGTAATGTATTTGCGAACGATATTACCTAATTCCATTGGTAATAGATAAGATAACCAATTAATATATATTTATATACATTTCCGAATGCTTTGTAATTTTAACTTAGTTCAATTGTGACTTCCAAACTATATAGTACTAAAAATAATAATTGAAACCCATTAAACCATGGAAATCAATCAATTAGCAAAACCATTTCAGGTTGGCACAATCGAAAATTATAATCTGGAGAACAGTACATCAAATAATAATGGGTCATCAACGCAACAAAGTGGCAAAGGCAAAATTTGTTTTAAATCACCCGATCACATTTTACCAACAGCACATGGTGGACCAACGATTAATTTTACTATCGAGCAGCTGGAAAAGCCTGATCATGAATCAAACAAGACCGAACCGGTTAGAAATTAGTTAAATTGGGTTTTGACTTAGCTTAAATTTAAAGTGGTTTAAATTTTTATGTACATCAAACATATGTGATTTAATGTAAAAATAATTAATAAAAAATTTATTTAACTCCGTCAAATTTTAAATATATTTATTAACAGATCAAATGTTTTATTATTTATGTGATATTTATTTGAGTTTAATTAATTTTAGAAAAAACAAAATGGAGTCACATGTAATCTTTACATAATATTGCAACACTGTTTAAGCTTAACCTCCACCACTTTTACATTACATTTAAACAACGGTGCAATCTTGAGTGATTGCACCGTTGTTTCAAAAATTTCATCATCCTTTCAAACAACTACCCCTACATGACATTCATTGTGTCATGATATTTGAACCCAGAGACCCAGTAATGAGTTTTGACGATGGCCGGGCCATACCAAAATGTTTTTTTTTTAAATTAATTATTAGTCAATTCAACACGTCCCACGCTTATATTAGTATTTTATATTAGTTTGTACAATATTATATATATATATATATATATATATATATATATATATATATATATATATATATATATATATATATATATATATATATATATATATATATATATATATATATATATATATATATATATATATATATATATATATATATATATATATATATATATATATATATATATATATATATATATATATATATATATATATATATATATATATATATATATATATATAAAAATATATAATATATATATATATATATATATATATATATACATATATATACATATATATATATATATATATATATATATATATATATATATATATATATATATAATATATATATATATATATATATATATATATATATATATATAATATATATATATATATATATTATATATATATATATATATATATATATATATATATATATATATATATATATACATATATATATATATATATATATATATATATATATATATATATATATATATATATATATATATATATATATATTATATATATATATATATATATATATATATATATATATATATATATATATATATATATATATATATATATATATATATATATATATATATATATATATATATATATATATATATATATATATATATATATATATATATATATATATATATATATATATATATATATATATATATATATATATATATATATATATATATATATATATATATATATATATATATATATATATATATATATATATATATATATATATATATATATATATATATATATATATATATATATGATAGATTAAAATGAATATAATTTTTTTACGATTAAAGAATTTATGAATATCAAACCCAAAAATGAAGGTCCATATATACAAAATTCTTTTCAACGCCATCTTGGGATTATATACCGAACTTCCAAATTGGCATTGATTTACAATTCGTATCTGCTCAAACCTTGAGAAATCACAAAATTACATTGGATTACTAGAAATCAGTTTACAAAAAAATGCCGTTATAAAGAAATTAACAAATTTAATAAAGAATTATAGAAATTTAATAAACTTAGTAAGCAGTTAAAAAATAAAAATTGTAAATGCCGATATTTGCACGTACAATTGAATTGCACAATATAAGTGTGTGACGTAATTATTGCACAATATATTGCGCTATTTAAAAATGAATATAATGCGAAATAACTTGAACGTGTGTATGTTAGTTCAATATAATTGTGCAATATCACTGGTTGTTTTGTTTTAAAAATATCATCCGAATAAAAAAAAATGGTTATCGAATTTATTGCGGAATACCGGAATTTACCCGAATTATGGAATATAAACAGTGCAACTAGCAAAAGGAGCGCAAGAGCTTTAGCTTATGACAAATTGTTGAAAATATTCAACAAATATGATGCAACAACCAATCGGGAAATTGTTTGATTGATTGATTGATTGATTTAGAATATACGGCCAAGCATTCACAAGGATATCCCGGAAACCACCGTACACCCATTTTTACATATACTTGGAAGGATAAAAAAGGATATTAGATAAATTATTGAGATAGACCCGGTTACCGACACCGTGACAGTCAATAGTTAGTAAATTTTTGTAGGGTAAGGAAAGGATAGGTATGTCAGTAATGACGGAATTGGTCCGTTTTCCCGGTAGCCAATATTCAAACTACTGCTAGCATAAGAAAATCTCAACTTTATTGAACTATTTTGCATTCTATCATCAGTTATCAGCAAGTTATCATTCTCTGCAAATGTTCCCTGAAAACAAAATCTATTAATGAACATTAATATTAAAATATTAAAATATTAAAATATTAAAATATTAAAATATTAAAATATTAAAATATTAAAATATTAAAATATTAAAATATTAAAATATTAAAATATTAAAATATTAAAATATTAAAATATTAAAATATTAAAATATTAAAATATTAAAATATTAAAATATTAAAATATTAAAATATTAAAATATTAAAATATTAAAATATTAAAATATTAAAATATTAAAATATTAAAATATTAAAATATTAAAATATTAAAATATTAAAATATTAAAATATTAAAATATTAAAATATTAAAATATTAAAATATTAAAATATTAAAATATTAAAATATTAAAATATTAAAATATTAAAATATTAAAATATTAAAATATTAAAATATTAAAATATTAAAATATTAAAATATTAAAATATTAAAATATTAAAATATTAAAATATTAAAATATTAAAATATTAAAATATTAAAATATTAAAATATTAAAATATTAAAATATTAAAATATTAAAATATTAAAATATTAAAATATTAAAATATTAAAATATTAAAATATTAAAATATTAAAATATTAAAATATTAAAATATTAAAATATTAAAATATTAAAATATTAAAATATTAAAATATTAAAATATTAAAATATTAAAATATTAAAATATTAAAATATTAAAATATTAAAATATTAAAATATTAAAATATTAAAATATTAAAATATTAAAATATTAAAATATTAAAATATTAAAATATTAAAATATTAAAATATTAAAATATTAAAATATTAAAATATTAAAATATTAAAATATTAAAATATTAAAATATTAAAATATTAAAATATTAAAATATTAAAATATTAAAATATTAAAATATTAAAATATTAAAATATTAAAATATTAAAATATTAAAATATTAAAATATTAAAATATTAAAATATTAAAATATTAAAATATTAAAATATTAAAATATTAAAATATTAAAATATTAAAATATTAAAATATTAAAATATTAAAATATTAAAATATAGCCCCAAAAAGGTTTGGCAAACTTCACTGTGCTTCTAAATCATACTATCGTGCGTTCTTCCTGATGAACGTCAAAGCTGGTCTATTAACCGCAGCTTGCTTGCGTATCTTCAAGCTTGGGTATCGCTTTCTGTTGTCATTCAATTATACCCAAAATGTTTCGGCGTCATATTTCCACATTCATGCATTCCAATGCGCCGATAGCTGTTAGATAGCTGTTAGTATTTTAAAACGCGTTTGCCATTTTGACACATCTTTATTGAGCTCTCCAAAAACGCAGTTACGTAAAAAAAAGGTTTTACAAAAAAGCAGTTACGTAAAGTATCCACTGACTGATTAAGTAGTTACTTCTCATTACCTCATACTTAAGAAACACAAGTAAAAGCGCTTACTTGTTTTCATTTAATCGACGCTTTGGGTAACTACAGATCTAACTATAGCCATATTTTGGATTTTCAGTGTTTAATTGTAGTATTTTTTATGAGCAGTTGATGAAAGTACACGTCATACTCCTCCATTGTAGTTTATTTCACTTTGTTTACTTTTGAATTGTGCTCGGCTTCCAGCATCTCGATACATTTCTTGTATTAGTTTAATTATTTTAGCATTTATCAGCCCAATACAAATTGGTCATCTCAACGGTCAGCTAAACCCAAATTTAATTGTCCATTGATTGCGATTTGCGCACGTAAAAATGAAAAAACTTAGCTAATTTATTCCTTTAGGGCCTTAGGCTACCTTTTTTGGGATGTCTAATGAAATGGTTTCCTTTCCATTTTGTTGGTATTTTACCAGGTATCTACATTTATTCTATTATTGGTTACTTAGTTTTTGCAGCCTGTATATGTTGTCAATAAGCGCCGTTCTCCAATCTTTTTCCATATATCATTACTAATCTAGTCGTTGCACTTGTAATTTTGGAAGCCGAGTTTTTCAGTTGTGACACAGAAGTGAACAAGTCTTTCTCCGTTTCGAGGCTATAATGACAGTTGTCAGTTCGGTGTTTTCTGCTCTATTTTTTTGCATTGAAATTTTCTTGTAACAAATTGATGCCGTTTCTGTACATTCTTGCTATCGCGGCTTGTAATTTTTCAAAAAAGTTGTACATTGAAAACCCTGCATCTTCCGTTAAGGATTTACAATGGAAACAATATGGAAAAGTGTTTTTTTGCTTATATTTGGTAAAAATTTGAAAATACATTTCCTGGATAGATTCACTAGAAATAATCATTTATATGAATTTTGTCACTTATCCGATAACTTAACATCGAAAATATCCGATAACTTAACATCGATTGTATTTGGTATTAATTTTTTTATTTTGGTATTCCCCGGCTTATACAATTTTTAAATTTCCATTGAAATCACTTCAACTTAAATAACTAACCTCCAAAACTAAGTATTTTGATTCTTGATAAACTTCATTCGACGTCAGAGACACGCTTTTGTACAACTGCCAATGTAAAATAAGATTAAAATATTATTCATTACTTCCGTTATATTATATTACATTTACTTTATATTTTATTGTATTTTATTGACGACATATTTCTAAAAACTCGCGATAAATATACGTGATACACATTAGATAAGATCATTAGATAAGAATTTTCGATCGATTGATATATATACTCGTATATATTTACAAGCTTGAATATATTTCGTACATTAAAGTTAGTTTAATTGTTACTGTTAGACGTAAACATACAAATATAGTAAAATAATTAACACACACTTTTGAATTTACGCAATGGATATCACTAACTTAGCAAACCCATTTAAAAGCGGTGCAAAAGGAAAACAAGTGAATAGTTCAAGTGAAAACAGTTCCAGCACCATTATAAATTTTGCATCGACAACCAGCTCCACCAATTTATCAGGAACAAATATTCGATCTATGTCTGAAGATGAATCTATAGGTAAATCACCCGATCACATTAAACCATTAGCGCATGGTGGGCCAATATGTAATTTCAGTGTTGAACAACTGGACGATTTATCGAAGCAAACTAAGTCCGAAACGAATGACAATAATGTGTAATGAATCAGGTGATAATTAATTGTTAAAAGTTAAGTGATGTACTGATAAATTATAAATAAAATTAAAATTATATATATAGAAATCGAGCTATATGGTTCTTTATTTATTTATAGTGTGTATATGTGAAGTGAGTGTTAGTTTACTTAATTCTACTGTTTAATCAAAAATTATAATATTTTATCAGAGGTATAGGACTGTAAATCATTTTGTTTTTTGTTTTATCTCTATTACGAAATTAATATTCATAATTTTCAATTTACGTATAGCCAAATTACATATCGTCGGCTGAATAGTAGTTTGGTCCATACGCCATCATTTACTTTAATCGCGTAAAAACCAACTTTTGTGTTTACTTTAAAGTGATTAACTTTAAAAGGACCCTATAGAATTTTAAGTTTTTTCATATCGATTGACTGCTTATTATAGAAAACAAATATCGTTTTATTCAATATGACTTAACAGCAAGTTACGACGTGGCTGAAGTTTTTCAGAAACCGGTTTTTTCAGTTTGGTCCATTGTTTGTATTGGATATGAACCAAACACATTTGGATATGGAACAAATAATGTCATAAAAAATTTGGATATAGACCAAATTAAAATTACAAATCATTAAAAATGTGGATCAACAATTGTTATGAATTTGCAAAAACGGACAAAATATTCTGAAAGAGCGCAAATTCTTATCTAATGCTACATTCTCAGTAAAAAAATATGAATTTGGCGTATGGACCAAACTAATATTTAGGCGACGATATATATTTATCTTATTTAAGCTGCAGTAATCTATTGTTATACTAATGATATGCAGATGTCCAACGAAAGGTTGAGTTTACTCAAACTTGCTATTGTAAATAAATAAGCAAGCCGTTAAAATCGGCGAACGACTTTAAAGTGAGTTTAAAGTAACGTCGGGGGTTATCTGGCCAAAACCTTTAAAGATATGTTGTTATTATTACACTAAATATTTTAACTTTTTAGTGCATCCCTTTTGTTCTCTACGTTGTGCTTTTTAATTTTTATTGCAGATTTTTTAATATTTTCTTTTCTACAATTTTCCCAAAGCTCAATTGTAAATGGTCTCTTTATTTTTTATTGGCCTTGTAAATAGTTTTTTGGGGCGGACATAGCGGTAGCTGGTTAATTTATTACTATACTATGCATTTACATGAATTTATATCTACAGGCAGCAAAGTAAAACCTAGATAAATACTATCATAAACAAACTAAATAATAAGACTGATCATATACAAGAAAAAAAACAACATTCGGTTGGGTAACTATACTTACTAAAATTTTACTTTTTGTATGTTTAATTATTAATTACCCACTGACATCAATTTTATTTTGTTCGACATGTTCAGTCTTATTATTTAGTCGGTTTATGATACTATATATTTCTCATTTGCGCGATTTTACATTATTTGATAGTATAAAAAGAAAACTATAGATTAATACAATAGATCATGTCGAACTGTCAATATTATACTACAAACGAACATGCTGCCATCTTATGGAAAGTAGTATGTTTTACAAGTTTGCCCTAGTGCTTTGATTATGCCGCTAGATGTTAGTCAAAGTGTTCAAAATATAAACAATATATTTTGTGATTATCATGTGCGAATAATTATATCAAGTCCGAATCATTTCTAAAAGTGCCGATAAGTATGTTAATCTTTTTATCTATGGTTTTACTCGGTTCTGATTTTGAAATACGAAGGTTTGTTATCAGCACACGTGCTTTAGTAGAAATTTGATTGACTGAGCGCGTCACGTACTTGTAATTTGTTGAATTGATTAGTTGGTAATTCATGTTGGTAATTACTTCGAACAACAACAAATTAAAAACAAGAAAAAAAACATTGCCTAATAAAGGGCTACCCAATAAGAAGTTTCATTTTAAATAGCCTGCTATTTGGACAGCTGTCAATTTTGAAGCTGTCATATTTTGACATTTAACAAGTAAAAACTACGCCATTACTAAAAATGGTACGATACACACTTCAACAACGCATTGAAATTGATAAAATTCACTACAAAAATGGTGAAAATTTTGCAGTCACAGTTCGCAAAACTAAAGCACTTTTTGGTCGTCGTGAAGCACCTTCTCGACCGGCAATAGTAAGATTGGTGATTTGAGCTGTTGGGACAAATTAATGATGTGAAGAATCGAAACCGTGGGCTTCGCTCGAAAGAGAATACAACTGAGAATATACTGCTGTAGCCCGTAGTATTGAAGAAAACCCAGGTTTGTCGATTCCTCGTCGATCTTTGATTAATGATTTTTTATGGCCGAAATTGGAAGATTTTGATGTGGGCGACATTTATTTTCAGAAAGACGGCCCTACGTGCCACACAAGCAACGAAACAATCACAATTTTGCAAAAAAAGTTTCCTGACCGTGTTATTTCTCGATAAGGTGATCACAATTGGCCACCGAGATCTTGTAGTTTATCACCTTTAGACTTTCACTTTGGGGCCACGTGAAAGATAAGGTCTATGCCAACGCCCCACCATCGTTTCAAGACCTTAGAGAATTCGTGAAGTTATCGAGGACATACAACCGCAAATGTGCGAATTAGTTATGGAAAATTGAATGAAAAGAATATGGTGCTGCAAGCGTAGCCGTGGCGGCTATTTGGCTGATATCGTTTTCAAATGTTAATGGCAAAGCTTCTTCTTTACAATGAAATAAGAATTCATTGATTTCTCTTAAAAAATACTCGTTTTTTCTTAATATCAAAATGATAGAAGCAATAAAGCCAAGACCGTACTTCGCAGTTAAGGGGCTCTCACCTCACAAACAGCAAGACATGTCACACGTAAACAAAAACGACATGTGTGTTATGTAAACAAGGACATGATTCCAAGAATTGTCTATTTTAGAACGATCGACACTAATCGCTTACTATCGGCTTTGCAGGTTGTAAAAGGAAATCCAGAAGAACCAATCGCCAAACAGACAGAGCTTATATTATTTTTGGAAATACCTCAAAAAATAAGCCGTCCAAGATCGAGTCACTGATGGACACGTTGACAGACATCGACAACCAGTTAAAGAAATTTTGGGAAATAGAAAAAATATAACCTAAAATACTCACGTCATGAGAAAAGCTATGTGAAGAACATTATTTATAAGCAAAATTATCGCCGAGATACAGACGATCGATACCTTAGTACGACTTATACATAAACAAAACATACAATGTCTCGGATCATCCCAGCAGAGAGCTTTGGCTAGATTTATTCAACTTAAATGACGACTATCACTAGCCAGTAAATTCTCTATAGATTATCGGAGGTTCATATAGAAGAATACTTCAATCAGGGACATTTGATTGAAAGTACGAAATATGAAGAAAATTAATATTCATATATCTTATCATGCAGTGGTTAAAACTACTAGGACTACAACCTAATAGAAACAACCATACCACCCTAAATGAAATACAACTCGCGGGTCCCAAATTACAAGAAAATTCTAGCAAATTCTAATTTGCGCCATATAAAAGTTCATCCCGATGATCAACAGTACCAGAAAATGAAGAACATCTCCCGACCAACCGATAAAATCATATCAACTATAAAAACCGTAACGTTTGGAATGTCATCTGCACCATTAAGACGTTGCAACAGCTCACGACCGATGAGGAGAAAAACTTCTCCATAGCAGCAAAAGGAGGATGCTCACGAGGCACAAAAACAACTGATCCACTTATACTACGAGCTGGAGGGTTTAACCTGCGAAAATGAATTGCTGATCATCCACAACTAATAGAAGGTATCGATTCAGACTCAAGAGTTTGCAAGCCCATTATATTTAAAGATGAAACAGTAAAGACATTAGGATTGATTTGGAATCCAGGTACTGATATGTTTGAGTTTAAGGTAAACCTCAACAATAAAAATTGAAAAATAACGAGATAACTAAACGTAAACTGTTACCGGAATCATCAAAACTATTTGACTCTTTGGGATGGCTGACGACAACCCTGACACAATCCAAAATCTTAATAAAAACACCGTGGATTTCCGGCATATTGTTAAAATCACAAGACGCGTAGCACCAATAGCAACCAAGTTAACATTACTAAAGCTCTCAAGTAGAAGTTTGTTTTAACTCAAGACCTACAGAACCAATGACATCCGATCCCACAGATATCACTTTTTTAACCCAACGAACGAGTTTACACACAATAGGTCACGGGGTTGTGATCAGTGGCAAGGATCGAACTCAAGACCGCGATGTGTTTAATAACAGTGATAGTAATAATTAAATAATTTTAAGTACATGGATTATTTAAAATAAATTGAACGAGTTGATATTGAACAGAATGGATTGATCAGAAATCGAACTTATGATAGAATTTTAGAACTTTCTACGGGTTAAACCATTCTAGAGAGAATGGTTCGTTTTATGTGTTTTTCTAGAATTGGAAGAAGACTAGTTGTTATGCAGCTGGAAACTTCGGAAGACGATTTAGTTGATCAACAAATATACAAATTGTTGGATTGTTGAATAAAAAGAGATTTGGTATTAGTGTGGTATAAGATGGAAGTTTTTATGAATTTAGTATTTCTAACTCGTTTTAAAACCAATGTATTTTAATCCATATTGTCATTCCGTTGACAAATTATTTATAGATTCTAGACTAGTAATTTTGAAATAATTTTTTCAAAGTATTAAATCTATAGTAGAAAGATTTCTACCGCGGCAATAAAATGGGTGATTTAGCATATGGTTATTGATGCGGTTATAATGTTATTAAAAACAGTTCCAAAACTGTTGGCCATAGAACAATTCCAATTACAGCGTTTTGCATTAATTGTCCAGCTTTATGACTACAAATCATAGAATTGTATTAAAAGGTCTAAGTCTTGAATGTTTCAATCTTCGATTTAAGAATGAAAAAATATTTCGTTTATGTGGCTCTCTCTGTTGGCCTTACAGTTCTCAATAATTTTTTCCATGATTTCAGCGCCTATATCACAAATAGTAGTAGAGTACAATGTTATGTTTTAAAGCTGAAATTATCTTAGATTATGCGCATAACATCTATCCTTAACGAAACCCCATAGAAAGTCCAACGGCCTCAAACCTCAGCTCCACGCATGCCAATTGACATATCCAAAACGGCGGAATATTCGGTTGCCAAATTTTGTGCGTAAGAGATTATAATTGTTTGCCGATTTGTATGGCAAATGGCACTATCATGTTGAAACCAAAGGTCGTCATAGAGTCGATTTGAGGTCATAAAAAGAAGGTTTACATGCCACTGTAACGGTCGCCATTTACCAATTGAAAAATTGGCTAATTATGTCACTACTTAAAAATCCACATACATAACAATTACTCTTGGTGGATGCATTGGCTTCTCAATGATTACGTGCAGCTCTTTTAAACCCGAAATCTGGCAGTTCTGCTTATTTACATAGTTCCTTAGATGGAAATGTGTTCGTCTGAAAAGAGAATTTTACACAACAATTACTTTGAAAATAAGTTTTTAATATTTCGAAACATTCTTCAAGCGAAAACATGATTATTTCGTGCCACAGAACATCAGACTAAAGGGCTGTCAAAAATTCAATCGTTGCCATACTAAAAAAGTGTTATCTTATCCTATGATTTAAAAACAACAATAGATGGCCCACACTTTAATTAGCATAGTAATTAAAATTTAAGTGCTTTAACGATTAGTTAAAAAGAGAAGAGTTTTCCATCATTCGTCCTAACCCATGTTAGGTTAACTATAACATTCTACCAGGCTGCGATGAATTTTTTAGAACAAGAGTTCCATCAATGATGTAATATAAAACACCAAAGTAATGACGCATATAGAAAATTTCCATGTTTATGGCTATTTCTTGTGTTGACTTTGATGCTTTGACGTCCTTGATGAGTTCTTGAGTCCCTCAATAATTCCCTTGATGTTTAAGAACGTTTAAAGCTCCTCTCTTGTTGCTTTAATTATATAGACGATAGCATTTTCTGGTGTTGAAATAATTTTTGGTAATGCTTTTAGTCATGCTTTTGCTGGTTTTTTGTTTCTAAAAATTAACTTTTCACTGGTACATAACTTATGATCGAGGTTTAACCATACGTAAACACACTATCAATGATTTGCACTTCATTTACTCATTTAACCTGTTCGTGTTCCCTCGATTCTCTAACAGTTCCAATTTGGAGGGCATATAGGCATTTGATGCTTTAAGCAATAAGTTTGCCATTTGACGTTGCTCGAACTCAGCTTAAATAAAATATTTATTTTTTTTCAACATTCAGTATGTAACTTTGTAAAATGGAGAACAAGAATTAGAAAGCATATAGATACCTTAATTATCTAACTATGTTATATTATGCTGTGATGACAATAGAAAATACGGAGAAGAGACAAAACACTCATAAAGGTGTGCTATCGTATAGCCAATAGATCCGATCATTGTATGTGCACACATGGTTGTAAACATACTGCATTTATCAACATGGGTGATCTATTTATTCCATACATTACAAATATGTTATACACGCCTTCAGTATATAATACATATATTCAAATTTCAACCAATGATTAGCATTATGTTTTAAGTATTCTTATTTTTTAATTTATTTTATGCTAAACGTGCAAAGCATAACGTCAATAAAACTCGCATCCAATCGTCATTACGCATACACCATATTATAGCTGCTATATGGTTTCAAACTGTCTACCAAATATGTAAAGTATAAACTCTATAAGAGTTTTAAATTCTAACATTGGTTTATCAGTGATTTGTTCCGAAACATATTTTGTTATCTATATTCAATACTGG